>JARHVA010002684.1:0-600000 GCA_037957365.1 Torreya grandis
GATATTATATTTATATCAATCCCTTTAGAGTAATAAATCACATTATATCACTTAGATAAACCATTATATTGTTTCATTTGTAAATTAGATGACTTTAGGTCACTGGACACTTGTGTCAAGATATGAGAGTAACGTCAATGCTACTATCTACCCTAGACATTAGTGTCGAGGGAACAAAAAAGTGTGTAAAAGTATAGAACTTGTAGAGATATAATATAAATATATTTCAATTATTCTAGGAAAGATAGAAGTACTCAGTCATCCACATAATATTGGTTAGAGTAAGAGATATAGGACAATGGGCACAAAAAAATATCAAATATGAGACTTGAAAATATAGGAAAGCTAAATAACTAAAAGGAACAACCAAGGTTTGAGTTTTTCAAGTGTAAAATATTGATGTGATATATAATCATAAAATATCATCTAAATTTGTTCTCTATTTAATCTAATAATAAAATTACTAGTTTTAAAGAAAGGAGTGCATACCTAGGTGTGTATGCACACTTTCTCTTTACATGTGCCCAACTTGAGTGATTTTTTTTTGACTTACCTTCAACCAAGAACATGTTACAATATAAAATAAGTGCATACAATCTAGGTTTAAAGTACTTAAAATAGATTTAAACTGAAAGAGCAACATATATGATTACACCTATGTGTCAATATAATTATCATGCTTATTAGCAAGTTATTTTAAAAAATATGTATCATTATAAGGCTCTAAAAATGAGATTAGGACAAATATAGATAAATATTTAAAGTGAATATATCCAAGGAGATTGATATATATAGTGTGATATATTGGAAGGCACATTCCCTCAAATTTAGAGCAAAAGTGAGGTTCCCCCTAATAGTTTAGATTAGGTCAACTATATAACCCAATGATACTTATAACTTGATGAGGATGGATGATCAATTCCAACCTAAAAAATTGTAAAGATTGAGTGTTTTTATCACCTAATCCATACCAAAAGGTGAACCAACTACTATAGTATATTAGCTCAATAAAGTCCATAAAAATCTATGGGGTATAAGTATGAATAAATTTGTGATATAGTAACCATATTTAAAAGAGTTTTAGAATTTGAAACTGATTTGGATTTTGAAATATTAGGCACATGTTAAATAGCATATGCATCTTAAATATGTCTTATGTTGAAGCTATGTATATAAAAATAGTACCAATGTATATAATTATGCCATGACTATGAATCTAAATCATATAATTATGTGTGTTGTCTAATTTAGATAACTATGTAAGTGTGGATGACATGATTCTAAAGCATGCCCCCACTATATATGGAAAAATATGAAAAAGAATATAAGTACCTATGTGGAGGGAATGTTTCCAAAACACAAATCCATTATAAATTGGAGATGTTAAATATTGAATAGGTGTGAATAACATGCTTCTAAAGCATGCCCCCCACTAAATCTATGAACTAATATAAGTACCATATACTGAAAGAATTTGTGAACATGATTCCAAACCATTCCCCCATTAAATCTAAGAAATATAAATGTGTGGAAGCCATGCCTATATAATATTTCCCTATTGAATCTATAAATTTATATAAGTACCATATACTGAATGAGTGTGAAGAACATGCTTCCATAGCATGTCCCCACTAAATATTGAAACTATGCCAAGTGTGGATAACATACATATATGATATGTCCCCAATAATATGACCCCATTTAAGGTGAGAGAAAGATAAGAGCTGATAATTACCTCACCTTGAAAGTATAAGACAACTGTATAATCTTTGAATGTAACCATGTAGCATACAAAGGGGAACATGTCTAGGTAAATGTATCATTGAAGCCCATAGAACCAATGTGATCACATGTAGGCCTAAGATGAATTATAAAGATCATTGAAACATTTATATAGTAATAACACAAGATCAAAAATCATATAAGCACTACAAGAGAACTCAAAAGCATGTCAAAAGATAATGGTCTAAGTAAACCACAAAGAAGGGGTATGATCAAATTACACACAATCGAAGGGACATGACTTTGTCAAATATCCACAAAAGCATGAATGAAATATTCAAATGTCCATACAACAAAAAATGACATGAAAATTTCAATTCAAGTATACAAGCATGGGGACTAAAAAAAATGATCATATTCAAATTGTCAAATAATGAGTACAATAACAAGGAAATACACTCAAGTAAGTATATAAAGTAATGTAAGAAACCATCATGAACATGTCATAATAGCCCATGGATCCAATGTGTTAGGAAAAGTGTGTAAAATATAATCATGGATAAAGACGTGTATGTACATATGTAAACTCAATCATGATAATGTAGAGTGATCATCAAATCATATAATCTATGTGTATCAATATCAAAGAAGTGGATGCCCCCAATATCCATATAACATGAGTAGAGAGAAAACCCAACATTATTAAAAGGAACGTATCATGTATCTATGTATTCTTATATCACACTCAAGTAAAATTGTGCCACATATGTGTATCTAGGAGTAACTAAGTATGATGTCCATTAACATGGAGCTAACACATAGGTGCCAAAGAGCTAATAGCACATGTAGGTGCCAAAAATATTTTATGATTTTTGGATGTTTTTTATTTTTTTGGGGGTGTTTTTGAAGAAGAAAGATCATAGTATGATGCCATCCCCACAATGAAGCTGGTATAATACCCCATTTTTTCTACCAAGGATCATGCATAGGTGTAATATTTATTAATGTGGTATCAATGTGTACATGATATTTTGTAATGATATAACACATAAGTATTGTACACTTGGAAAACTTAGACTTTAGTTATTCTTCTTAGTTATCTACCTTTCCCACTTCCACAAGTCTCACATTTACTCTATCCTTATACCTATTAGCTTATATCTCTTAGTTTGACCTATATTATATTCATGACCTAAGTTTTCTATCTTGACTAGATTGTTTAATATATATTTATATTCAATCTCTATAACTTATGAACCTATAATTGATCTCTTGCTCCCTAAACACTGAAATCTAGTTTAGATAATAGCATCGATGCTACTATCTTATCCTGATGCAAATGTCAAGTGCCTTAAAGTCATCTAATTTGAAAATGAAACATATTCTAATGGTCAAATTATGTGCTTTAATTTGAATTACTACTCCAAAGGGATTAATATAAATACAATATCAACCTTCATTCATTCCTCATCTGGCTAACACCTAAAAATACTTAGTAATCATATAAAAGAGAATTCAAAGAGCATTTAATTGAACATATCTTCCATATTTATTCCTATTTCTATACCAGTCATAGGGACTACATAGCTATAGGTTTGAAGTGTTAAGGGATCATCCCAAGAACCTAATTTTTTAATTTACAAGTTAGGTCACTATTGTACTTGATTTGCACATATTATATGATTCAAACACCAACCAACACATAGGGGTGAACTACATCAGCATAAGGCCTTCTTTAGAGTATTGCCTATGTAGTCACCATAATTTGACAATGGGGTCATTAGGGTTAGCTTAGCAATGTGTGCCTAGTAACCCATTTTTTCCCAAGGTCACATTGAATATGAAAAGTTAGGGTTTTTCCATTTCAAAAAAAATGACTGTCCATGACAAATATGAACACTAGAGTGAAGGTGAAGTAGAACCCAAAAGCATCTATGTGTTTGCATACTATTTCATCAGATATTTCATACAAGACACTAGAGTTGAAACCAAATAGTAGCATTGAAACAACCATCCCAAGCTAATGTTACCCATCTTGAGAGTCAAAAGCATCAGATCATAATCTAGGAGTCTTCAAGAATCTACTTCTTCTTAATTTTAGCATGTTATATATACAAAACTACATTAAGATCATGAAAAGCTAATTACTTCACTTATTTTCCATTTCTATATCTAATATAGTTATATTTTCCATATTTTGACTATCTCAACCTAATAAATTTAATGTATGCTTATATCTAAATTTTAGTATCTAATTGGCCTACTATAGATATGATTATCACCCTTGCACCATTTAATTTATATATACCCCTTTAATGCAATCTATACAACACCAACCTAAATTCACCATTTTAAATTTAAACATTTAGTGAACCTAATCATTAAACTTAAAACACTAGGTCACTTAGGGTTTTATGATTTTTCTATTGTTGATCCCTAATTTTCATAAACTATGTGCAACGTGAATGCCTTTATTTCCCATTTTGGATTCCAATATGTGATACCTGTTATGGTTTACTATATTACTTATCTTGTCAAATATTATAAGAAAATATATGCCAATAAGTAGAGGATTTTTTAGTAAAACTAACACTTATTATATTTTCAAAATCCATTTTTGTAATGTTGTAGATCTAATATATAGATTCCAACATACATTATTTTAACCATTTTTACTACTTGTAGATTATTTGCCCATGGATTATAATGGATTCCATGTTGTAGATTGTTACTACTCGAAGATGTAAGGTTTATCAACCCATAGTTCCACTCATTAATATAAAATAAGTTCCACCAAAACTTAGGCTTGTAATAAAATTCATACATGTTGATGATGAACCTTTTAAATTTATCAAAATGATACATTTTAAAGCTAAAGGCATCCCTACAATAGTACCACCTAAACAATCCATAAAATTTGAACATATACATACATATGAAATAGGTGAGTCAAGTATAATGGCTCCTTCCTCTATAGATATAAATAAGGAACCAAACTCTAAGGCACACACAAATATGCATAGGGAGAAATAAACATTAGTAAAAGAGTCAAAAAAACCACAAGAATACCCAAAATTTGAGGTTCCTTTATTAGTCAATATTGAACAAAAATAGGGCCATATTTCAGATTACTTTGATAGTGATCATGACATAGCCTATGATATGACAAATGAGAAAATACAAAACTTAAAATTTGATCCACTTGATCACTTGTCACATAAATTATTTGAACCTATGAGTCATGACACATATAATCTAAGCCCACTTATAAAAACAACAACATTAAATTAATATAAGGGTAAATAAAAACTAGTGGATGAGCATGTAAATGCTTGTTATTCCATACTCCCCTCTTTTTTAAAATAATCGAATCAACCTTATAAGGTCTAAATATAAGTACATCATGTGAATAATGCAGAATCTTCTCAAAAGGCTTTACCCCAAACACTACAGATCACACCAAAACAAGATACCACTGATACCATCTTATCCTTATTTCTTGGACATATAATAGCTTATTTACCTTCTATAATACATAGATCAAGTATTAGATTATCTCCCATAAAGGGAGTAGGATAATGTAATTACCATCAGATCATTGGACATACTACTAATCACTATGTGACATTGCAAAATCTAATGTAATAATATAAGAGTGAAGGATGCATATGTAATGTGTCCATAATAGGTAAAAGGAAGAATAAAAGAGAATTATATCTCAAAGTGACAAAATCATGATGATTTAATTATTAATACTAACATTTATGTGGCATATTAAACCGTATTGAGTTATCATCAAATGAACCACATTCTAAACTATAGTTTAGACAAACATGGCTAGTTGAGTGGAATGCCAAGGTATATAAATATGTGTATAAAATTTTCTCATGTGAGTATAGAGATGCACATATAAACAAAGTTACATGATTATTTCTATGCACCATTGGCTTCAAGAAAAAATTACATAGAAACATTGAAATGTTGGTACTAAATAGATATAAACAAAGATTAAATCCTTTGTAGGTAGACCTCCACATTTTGAGGATAAAAAATTAATTGATTAAACCTATTCAACAACATTAAAAACTATCAAAAAACTAAATAAACATTCAAAACTCTAAAAACACTTTCAACACTTACATGTTTTATTATATCCCTGGCATCCATGTGTTACTTTCATATTAATGGATGACATACCTAGTTACTCCTACATATAGATATGTGTCACACTTTTACTTGAGTATGATATAGGCTTACACAGATACATGATACATTATTTTTTTAGATGTTAGAGCTTCCTTCTACTCATGTCATATGGACATTGGGGGAATATGCTTCTTTGATCTTGATACATACATGTTATATGGTTTGATGATCACTCTACATCATCATTTTTGAGCTTACATATGTACTTACACATGTCTATTATCCATGATTATATCTTACATAGGGTATCTGATATCCTATACACGACACAAGTTTCCTAACATATTAGATCCATGGGCTACTATGACATGTTTATGTTGGTTGCTTATATTTTCCTTCGGTGTCTTGTATTCCTTTTTTTGAGCATTTTAATATGGTCCTTTTTTCACAGACCTCAATGCCTATATATACTTTAATTTCCATTTTCATATGTGATTATTTGTTGTATGGACATTTTAATATGTCATTCTTGTCTTTATGGAAATTTTATCAAGTCATGTTCCTTCGATTGTCCAGCATTTGAACATGTCCCTTATTTATGGTCTCATTGAACCATTGCCTTTTGACTTACATTTTCATGCTCTTGTATGTGTGCTTGTTTGATTTTTGAGCTTATATCATTACTATATATATGATTCCTTGATATTTATCATGCATTTTAGGCCTACAAGTAATCACATTTATTCTATGCACTTTAATGTCATATCTACCAAGATATGTTCCATTTATAGGCTATATGGTTATAATCACAGAGTATATAATTGTCTTATGCTTTTGAGGTGAGGTAACTACAAATTTATATCTTTATATAACTTAAAATGGGGTAATATTAGTGGGGACATCATAAATACATGTTATCCACACTTGGCATAATTTCTAGATTCTATGGGGGCATGCTTCTAAAGAATGTTCTCCACACTCATTCTGTATACAATACTTATATTAGTTTTCAAATTTAGTGGGGGAAACATGGATTACAAACACTAGTTTTTTCTATATTAAGTGGGGGCATGATATATAAGCATGTTTTCCACATTTATTTAGCACATTGGTACTTATATCAATTTGTATATTCAACGGGATCATTCCATATGGACATAGATTCCTCACATTCATAGTTTCTAGATTCAATGGATGAATATAATATGGACATGGATTTCACACATTCATAATTTATATATTTAATTAAGGCATTATTTTTAAGAATTTATCCACATTCATTCATTATGTTACTTATATAAGTTCTTAGATTTAGTGGGGGCATGCTTTGGAAGTATGTTCTCCATCTCTAGTTTATAGTGGGGGCATGTTTTGGAAACATGTACTCCACATCAGTAATTATATTAGTTTTTATATTTATACATATATAGTGAGGGCATGTTTTGAAAGCATGTCCTCCACACTTACATAGTTATCTAAATTAGTTAAAGTAGATAATTATATGATCTAGATTCACAGTTGTGATAGAATTATATACATTGATACTATTTATATACATAATTTTATCATGAGATATATCTAAGGTGTATATGCTATGTTCCTAATATTGAAAAATCCAAATCAATTTCAGATTCCAAAATTATTTTATTGACTCTTACCAATTTTGGACTTTTATGAAGTTTTATGAAGCCAATATAATGTAGTAGTTGGTTCCACTTTTAGTATTATTGAGGTTATCAAATAAATAAATATTTCCATTTTTTAAGGTTAGACTTGATCATTCAGTCTCACCAAGTATAAGTATCATTAGATTTCATGGTTGAGCTAATCTCAAATTCCAGGTGGCAACTCACTTTTTCTCCAAAGTTAGGGTCATGTGCCTTCCAATATATATCTCTCTCTATCTCCTTAGATATAACCTTTATCTTTAAATTTTAATATTTTTCAAGTACTTTTAACCTAGATTATATTTACTAATTTTATATTATAACATACTCTTAGTTGCAATTTAATCATCAAAAAATCACTCAAGTTGGGTGAACATAAAGATAAGGTGTACATACACACCCAAGTACCCATTCCTTTCCTTTAAATTAGAAATTTTATTACTATAATAAGGGGGTAATTCAGATGATATTTTATGATTATATAACACCTTAGTATTGTACACTTGGAAAACATATACCTCGGTTGTTCCTCTCAATTATACCTTTCCCACTTGCACAAGTTATATCCTTGTGCCTCTTGACCTATATCTCTTAATCTAACCAATATCATATTGATGACCTAGATATTATATTTTGACTAGAATGCTTAAAATATAATTATCTTCCATCTCTACAAGTTTTGATCATGTACCCATTCTCTTAATCTATGGACACTAGAATTAGGCCATATAGTAATGTTGACACTACTATATTTACCTGATGCAATTGTCTAGTGCCCTTACTTCATCCAAGTTACAAATTAAATGCATCTTAATGGTCATATTGAGTGCTTTAATGTGATTTATTACTCTAAGTGGATTGACATAAATACAAGCTCAACCCTCATTCATTCCTCACCTAGCTAACACCTATGAATACCTAGAAATTAGATAAAAGAGCATTCAATTAAATAAAGAGTGCCTATTTATTCCTATTTCCATACCAATCATAGGGACTACATATCTACATGTTTGAATTGCTAAAAGACCAATTTGCCAAGTGACCAATTTGCCAAGTTTAAACCATTATTTTACTTGATTTACAATCATGCCAACATGTAGGGGGAACTACATCAGGCTGAGGCCCTCTTCAGATTATTGGATATGTACGCAGCATCCCTTGACAATAGGGTCATTATGGTTAACTCTACAATATGTACACACTATTCTAATTTTACCCAAGGTCACATTGAATATAGAAAGTTGGGGTTTTACCATTTCACAATAATTGACTACACATAACCTAGATTTAAATGCACGAGATTGAAGGCAAAGTAAAAACTAGAAGCATTTAAGTGGTCTCAACCTATTTTAGTAGATATTCCATATGAAACACTAGCATTGTATTTGAATAGTAGCATCAACACAACTTTCCTAGGCTGATGTTACTATCTAGAGAGCCAAAAGTAGTAGATCCAAAAATCTGAGGACTATTCTAGAATATACTTCTCATATAATTTCATCCTATTTTAGATCCATAACTACATTAACATTAAAATAATCGAGTTACTTCACTTTATAATTTTTATAGCTAACATAGTTGTAATTTTCATATTTAGACTATCTCAACATAATAAATTTAGTGTATGCTTATATTTAAGTTTTATAGCATCTAATTAACATACTATATATCTGATTATCACCCTTGTGCTATTTTATTTATATATATCCCTTTTGATGCAATCTAGATAACACCAACCTAGATTTTCCATTTTAGGGTTAAACACAATGGTGCTCTATGTATGTAAAATAATACTATATGGTCATGTAACAATAATAAGAATAATAGGAGTAGGGGTTCTTAGAACCCATCATTGAATACTCTATTTTTTTATTTGGTATATAATTAATATATAAATTTTGAAGTGCTCTAGATATCTAAATATGATGCATAATACAAGATTAGGATTATATGGAATCTATTATATATCTCTGATGTAATGGTTTCTTAGTTATTGAACACCTAGTAAAAGGGATTGCATATTGCTTACCCTTTTACAATGAATAATACATAATGATCTTGATAAGTAATTTCCTAGGTATAAGTTTATTTTTTCAAGAGGATGTTCATATGAAACTTAGGAAACTATAATTACCTAAAGGGCATGAATATGTTTAACACACCCATGCACTATATAAGGTACTTCTCAAAGAGTGTGTATCCAAGGTCTTCCCAATAACATATAAAAGATGAATGTGGAAGGCATAACAAAGAAGATAGAAACCACATGTGTGGGACCAACTTGTAAAGGCATGTCAATCTCGCCAAGAAATTTTTGGGAGGTCCCATCGAATGCTCAAACTGGTATGGTAGAGGGGTGTAAATCATGATGAGTATAACCCAAGTGCATAAGTAATGTCATGGTGAAAATATTTTTTCTTGAACCATTATCAATAATAACACTACATGTAGGGTGTTTATCAAGGTATGATCAAATGAATAGAGAATGAAGATTAAATTAGTCAACCTTAATTTCATTTCCATCAAAAGAAATAGAAGGTTCTTGAACCATAGGAGGTGTATGTTATGTGTAAGTACTAATAATCCCATCTAGTGGGTGATCATAATGTGAGGGAGGAGGATGTGCATTATATTCCATTTGGACTTCTATTTACTTATTAGAATGGTCTTGTAAAGTAATAGTAAATATTTTTTGTTTATGGTGATCACTAGGTTCTGAGCTTGATTCCTTTGGAGGATCCTCAAATTTAAGATTTCGGTAATAGATAAGATCTTGGATCTTTTGCTTCAAGATAAAGTAGATGCCTATAGAATTTCTTTGATGATATTAACAATAAAATTTGCATCATATACTTTAGATAGAGTTTGACTCATATCAACCACAATAGGATGAGGGAGAGATATAAGCTTGCACTCTACTAACTATGGGAGTAATGAAGTTGGGGACTCAGGTAAATGTGTAAATTATCTTTTTGATACCTTAGATAACATATTATTATTAGGTTATTATACCAGTCTGTTAATTTTGGACTCATATTTAGAGTATTTTGGTTTAAGATATCTATTTTTTGGACCATTGCATAGTTTTTGAATGGATCAGGATTTATTAAGCATGTGTAAAATATTCCTTGATAACAAAATTTTAAGCATGCATGAAATGTTTATAAAACCACATACATTTTATGTATCCAAGATCATCCCAATATAATGTTATAGTTCAAATTATTTATCATAATTTGGCACATAATGGGGAATGTATGTGGCCCTAAGGTAATAGTCAATGTAATTTTACCAACCAAAGGGCTTTGTGAATTTTCAAACCTTTTTATTTGCATACTTTTTTTTAATAAGATTTGGGTTAACACCCTTGGTGGTTAGGAATTATATGTTACAAATGTTTATGTTTGATCCATTATTAAAAAACACTCTTTTGGTAAATTTTCTTTTTATTATCACTTGTATGAATAGAGGCAAATTTTGGTCAACAAATATCTTTGGATGGAAAATCTGTTCGATCAAATGCAATGAACTTGTTATTATTCTTAAGATCCTTCATAATATTCACAAAATAATTAATCTTAATATCATGTGGAATTTGTGTCTCATGTAATACCTCTTATATGATATCCTTATAGACATTAGATTGTTTTAGGAGCTCAACGATTGAAATTTTTGCATGTGTATCTCAACGACTGAAATTTTTGCATGTGTCTCAATTGGTCAATGGATTTGATTACTAGCTTAATGTTAGGAGGCACTTTTTGTATATTAAAAAGTGGTGGGATAGGTTTATTAATCTTATCTGTTAGAGTGCTAATATCATGGACCATAGAATCCACTATAATCCATGGGTGAATAATGGGTATGGGATGGTAGTTGTCATTCAAATTAAATATAGGTAGGACAAAAGGCTGAGATCATGCATGTTTGTGTCTAGATGTTATATCTATAACATTGAAAAATGAATTTTGAAAATAGATTAAGTGTTTATTTCACTAAAAACCCCTCTCCTTATTAGCATGATTTTTATTATAAGTTTTGACAAAGCAAGTAATGTATAAAACCATAACAACTATGACATATTGTAATCCAAAATGGGTAATATAGGTACCTATTTTGTACATATTTTATGTCAATTAGGGATTAGCAATAGAAAAATTAGAAAACCCTAAGTGACCTAGAGTTTGATGGTCAAATATCAAGTTCACCAAATGTTTAAACCTAAAATGACATCTAAGTAGTTAGAGGTATCCTTAGATTACTATTAAATGTGTATATGCAAAATAAATGGCACAAGGGTGATAATGAGATCTATAGTATGCCAATTAGATGTTAAACTCATATATGAATACATTGAATTTATTGTGCTAAGCTAGTCTAATTAACTAAAGTAAAACTATTCTAGATATAAAAATGAAAATGAAGCTATGTACTTAGGTTTTTCTATGGATTTGGAATAGGCAAAAAGTAGGTTGGAAGGATATTCTAGAATATTCATCAGATTTTAATTCTGATACTTATGGCTCTCTAGGTTTTTCTATGGATTTGGAATAGGCAAAAAGTAGGTTGGAAGGATATTCTAGAATATTCATCAGATTTTAATTCTGATACTTATGGCTCTCTAGATAGTAAATTCAACCTAAGATAGTTACATAAATGCTATTATATGGGTTTGATGTAAGTGTCTTATATGGAATACCTGCTAGAATAAGATGTGACCACCTAGATGTTTTTGGTTTTTCTTCACCTTTACTCTAGTGCATTTAGATATGGGTTGTATACTATTTCTCCTTATGAAATGGCAAAATCCTAACTTTCCATATTCATAGTGACCTTGGAGAAAAATGGGTTGGTGATCACATGGTGTTGATCTAACCCTAAATACCTTAATATCATAAGGCACTACCTACATAGCCAATATTCCAAAAGAGGGCCTTATACTCGTGTAGTTCTCCCCTCCATGTTAGATTATGTGTGGTTCATAATATATGTAAAGTAAGTACAATGATGACCTATCTTGTAACTTAGAAAATTAGGATTTTGGGTTGCTCTTTTAGTAATTCAGACCTATAAATGTGTTATACTTATGACTGTCATAAAAATAGGGGAGATTTATTCAATTTAATGCTTGATATAGTGTTTTTGATAAGTTGCATGTCTTTGGTCTTTTTCTAGGTGTTTATAGATGAGGAATGAATGAGGGTTTATATTGTATTTATATCAATCTCTTTGAATTATTAACTCACATTAAAGCACTTAGGCTGACCATTAGGATATATTTAATTTACCAATTAGATGACTTTAGGGCACTGGACACTTGCATTAGGATAGGATAGTAACATCAACACGCTTATATTCTCTATAATTTAGTGTTTAGGGAAAAAAAAAGTAGTAGGTATAGGTTCATAATTTGTAGAGCTGGAAGATAAGTACATATTAAGCATTCTAAGTAACATAAAAGACCAGGGTCATCCACATAAACTTGGTCAGACTAATAGATATAGGCCAAGGGGCACAAAGATAGAAAAGATGTGATACTTGTGGAAGTAGGAAAGGTAAATAATTAAGAGGAATAACCAAGTTTTGAGTTTGACAAGTGTACAAGACTAAGTTGATATATAATCATAAACTATCATCTATACATGGATACAAACAACCTTCACCACTCAAAAACATATAATTTAAACCAAAATAGATTTTATAAGTCTTTGAGGAGTATTTTAACTCTTCTAACACAACATTGATTAAATGTATGTCATGAAGGAAGATGAGTTGTAATAAAGAGAAAGATTGCCAATCCTTTGACCATTTTGAATGTTAATGTTATCCCAATTATAAAATGAAGTTTTATTTTGGATTTAGAAATTTTTATGATGGTATCCATGCCAATGGGTCTATTACAATCCTCATAAGACATATTTGGAGATTTTATGAGCACTCAAAAAATAAATCGAAGAGGAGAGAGACGAAAGAAAAAAAAAGAGAGATAAGATAGAAAAATACAAATGGCAAGTTGATTTCACATTACTACCACTAAATTTTTACATATAGAAAGAAACACACTAGCCTTACACACCCAAATTTTCATGGTTGATCTAATATAATGAAAATAAAGTTTGGTAAATTTGGATAATGATCTAGTTATATGGTTTAAATGGTTTGAATAAGATAGGCTCATTATGTATGCATTAGCTAGGATTAACCTGTAGGTATCTTGTCTCAATAAACTCAAGTTTCATAGAAGGATGATAAAGTAGATCATGTGATATTTAAATTTTAGAGTGATGACTAATTAAATCCATATATATAGTATAGGGTTTCCTATGTCATAAATTATAATATGAAAGGGTCAAAATCATATGCCTATGACACAAAGAAATAACTCTCAATAAACCTATATGAATGAAATGTGTAATTAATTAAGTAATGTCAGTATGGAATTATAGTAAAATAAGTTGAGGAAAGGGTTTTAAATGATAATAATTGGTAAAGTTCCATGGTCAACCAAATGGAGCTCTAGAAAACCTAAAATGGAATATGTATAGTCTAATAAATCCTATATCCACACCAATATTAGGTGTAGAGAGAACTTAGAAAAGGATACAAAGAAATAATTATAATCTATCTTAAAATAATAAAGGAAAGAGTATAGGGTTAGAACTACTTAACTTGATGTGGACTCGTCAAGCATCAATATCCCCCTTGGCTCAAGTGAAACTTTGTAAGAGATGTTATGGTTTGAATAATTCAAATACATGAGGAAGACCTAGTTATCCTTAATTGTAGAATCCAAAGACTATGACACCTCCTCGGTTTAACTCTTGTATTGATCTTCAAATAATACCACAAGACAATATTACTTCAAGACAATGTTCTATCCCATAAAGTCCTCAAAATATGACTTATGTCATAAGTGTGAGTGAAATCAAAATGAATAGAGTTTATATGATATGAATTGAAATAATTATGGCTCACACACACACACACACACACACACACACACACACACACACATCCAATACTCAAAATCAATACTAAGTATTAATCCAATGGTTTTAGGTTGGTCAATACATTTGATAGAAGTTAGATAACATATAATGGTATCATATAAGCCAATACAATATATATTTCATAAGCTAGGATTAGAACTAAATCGATCTAGATGACACAATAAATGAAGGGGAAAGGTACTAAATAGATGGTATTGACCAATATGATCTTTTAAGATATAAGGGAAAATTGAAAAACTAAATAGGATATATGAAATGAGGTAAACCAAAAGACATAAGAAGAAGATAAACATTTAGTAGGAAATGATATGATCATGAAATAGTAGTAGCATCTCTTGCAAAGAACTAAAAGCTTTCCAACCCATTTCCAGGTGTACCCCTTAAGGCATCAAGCTAGGGGGACTAAAGTTCAATAAAAGTCACAATAAGAGAAGACATTAGTAAATGACAACGTGAAAATATTCTGTTTATACATATTCCCCACCCAAATATCATCACATGTCATAATAGTGTAACATAAATTTAATTGAATAAACTTAAAATATGTACTTTCACTTACTTTTTTAATTTTAGAAAATGTTTTCATGTAACAAATGATGAAAGGTGCCCAACATGCAGAATGAGAGGCAAACATGAAAAATAAGTTAGAATTTAAATATTTTACCAAAATATTTTATTAGAACCTAAAAAATAGATATCTCTCTAGGATTATAAGGATTTTTTTTTTCATGAAAAGGATCTTATAAAACTAAGATATGGGTGAAAAATGAAATATGTTAGAAAATAAGTCAAGGCAAAAAAATTGAAACTTAAATTATAAACATATAAATGTTCATTTGCATAATTTTTATTTTTGGAAAACTAGAGATATGAATATCTAAATTTATTAATTTGAGAGATGATGTCTTGTGAGGAAGAAGGAAGGCATGTTGGAAGGCATATTTCCACTAAGACTGGAGTCATATAGGTATGTAATGCATTAATTTTCCTTTTTGTAAATTTTGAGAAAAAGGAAATAGATTAATAAATATAAGATCCAGGGAAAATATTTATAACAAAACTTTACCAAACAAGATAAAAATTAATGCTAAGAATAGGACAAAAAATGGGTAGGTTACAAAATTTTGAAAACTACTCTAAGGTCATTTATTAGGTAAAAGAGAAAAATCACCATGATCACTTAACTATATCATCCAAGTTGATGCAATTTGTAAGAGAGGATAGATTCTCCTAACTGATACCTTTGAGATTGGTTGATATAGTTAGGGGGAATTATGGCTGATGATGTTTTCTAAAATCAATGTATTTGAAAGTTAACTAGGTTGGTTGATATTGTAGGGTACTTTTTATGGTGCTAAGAAATAATAATGACCGATGTAGTTGAGCAAGTGATCAATAATTACAAATTATGGAATTATGTTTGACATAGTAATGTATGGATGATATAGAAATAAGCATGATCAATGTAATCAAGTGTTTGGACAATATATTAATAATAGGGATAAAAATGTTTATTTTTAATAATTTTAAAGCATTTTTGTTAAATTTTTGGATCAAGATCTATTTTTTTTGTTAATTGATATTTTACAAAAAATGATGGAGATTTGGAGGCTCATGGACATGATATGGTTTCCATATCAGTTGGAGAGATTATTTTTAGTAGATCATACATAACTCACCACATTCCTATTTGGAATTATTATCAAGATGTGTCATGTACCTCTCAATATGGATTAGATTTCCATATTCTTTGAAGCATGGGAGAGAATCAAAGACACATTCATATGGAGGGTGAATGGGGACACCATTTAGGTGGCCATTACTTTAGAGGACATGTAAAAAAAAAATTGGTTACCAATCATATGTAAATAAATGTTTTAAAATACCCTCCACACATTATATGAGAGACAAAAGATAACATAATGGTCTATGGGGTAAGATAGGTATAAATGATGGGCACTTGTATAGAAATATTTAGGTGCACATTTTTGGCATTACAAACATTTGAAAGGTCTTAATCATGATTATGAAAACATGTGTAATCTATCATAATTGATATGGGGCTATTACATTATACATTCTAACAATTTTTTATGATATTGCATCAAGAAACACATTATTATTTAGGATCAATCATTTGGGTCCAGCTAATGCATATGTTTTATATAATATTCAATAGATGCCAAAAGCCCATAGGGTTGATTATACTTTTTATGAGTTAGATATATGATAGGTTTCCCATGTATATACCCACATGGATACATAATGTTATATATTATTATTTAAAATGAGTTAGGAGGTGGGTCTTAGACCATGAGGTCTAAGCAGTCCCGCACATGCCAATTTTAGAGATCTTGTAGTGGGACTAGATTATATGAAACCATTATAGGATTAATATGGATTTATGGATATCATTTCCAACTAGTTTATAGGAATAGTGTAAGAGGTGAATTAATGGTAACTTTAAATTATGGGTGGAGTTAAATCCATGTGACTGTGTCCTAGGATAGTTTGGACTCCCACACCTACTAACTCTTTTCATGGACTACGCATTCTAGGTTTTCCATGTTAGATATAAATAAGGCATAAGATGTAGAGGGTATTTTTTTATGGTACCCATATTGAGGACACTCTGAGCTAGGTGAAGAGATGATGATGGATATGGTAGAAAGAAACATAGGTGGAGGGAGGAGGTAGGTAACCAGAGGTAACACCTTAGTGATATTAGAAAGATCAACATGAATCTTAGGCTTAAAACTGAATCATACCATCATGAAGCCAAATCAACCTTCATTTTATAGGTAACCTAGGTGGTGGAAATACAATTTGTAAATAAATTTTATTGTCTTGATGTTATCACTTTCATTTCCTAGATATACATGGCAGGTAATAATGCTAGATATACTATATATTTGGATATATGATGCAAGAGCATCACTGCCATTTGTAACTATGGATTATTTCACATTTTTAGAGTGTTTTATACATTATTTTGGTCATAGGATGTCTGTATAAGTCCATATTAGGTGATATATTGTTAACACATTTTAATTAGGGTCCTTTTGGCACTTTCCTATCAAAACCCTTGATTTGAATTTTCAAAACTTCATGTCAAGTCTAGGAGGTTTCAACCTTGTATAAAAAATTATCAATGTTATAAATTATGTGGTTAGGATGTAATAAAGATCAATAATGTCTCGACACAATAAATGACTCATAAAGGTTAGTCATTTGATAAGTTTGTCAATGGTTAGGTTAAGACCCTCCCAACATACATGAGGAAGTTAGAGGATAGTTAAGGTAGTTATATAATATTTTGTTATAGGTAGGTGTTTCAAGGAGTCATTCAATGGAGGAGGAGGGAAAAATAAAGATGAAAAAGGAGTTTTAAAATAGAGTAAGGAGATAATTTTGTCAATCACATATTTTTATGTAAGTATCTTGGTTATAGAAGAATAAAGGAGTGTTTGCAAACATGGAAAGTTCATTGCTTAGATTTAGAAAATGATCTTCTAAGTTTTTTCATATAATTTATATGAATTGATATGGTGTTATTGTACTATGACTTGGAAAGTAACTTCATCTTCTTGAACCTATTTTCAGTAGGAATTCTATGATCAGAAATACTATGTATGTATATGGAGAAGGACTGAGTTAAAATGTTTAATGAGTTTAAAACCAATGTTGAGTTACTTCTAATATCTAACTTGCTATTGGTTATTTTTTTGTTGTGTTCATTGAGTGTGGAAATGTGATTCATGTGAGAGTTTTCTATCCATTTTACAAACAAGATCGTTTACCCCTGTTTAGACTAAGCATGCACATATAGTGAGTAAATAGAGTATGGAAAAGAGCTTAAGAAAGATACTATAGAGAGTGGTTATTAATCCTAAGAGGTGAGTAAAATTATTTTTACTTTTACCAACCCTATGTAGAGTTTGGAAAATAATATTGAAGGTTTAGAACTAAAGAATCGGTTCCCTAAATCATGTAACTATGGTTGTATACATAGAGAAAGCAAAAAACATGAGTTAAAATGTGGAACAAAGGTTGTTATATGATTTCTTAACCATTTTATAAGGTTTGGGAGGGTGTCTAAAACCTCTCCCATAATTCACAATCTAAATAAAGTCATTGAAATTGTCAGAAATAAATTATAACTCCTCTCAGGCTTGACAATTTGCAAATACCCAACCAAATCTAAATACCCAACCAAATACCCTAAAATTTGGTCATAATTTATGGTGTACATTATATTAATGTATTTTGAGGTTTTTATCTTGATTTTATATGTGTCTATATGTATATATGTGACTGTGTGTAGATTTGTGAAAGATAGGCCTAATTAATCCTAATAGTGACCTAAAAAAGACTCAAATAAGGTCTTCAAAGAAAATTTTGAGTTTTAAACTTCATAAAAAGGTGATAAAGGATAAAGGGTACTTAGATTGGTTAGTGTTTTCATAATAAACAACTGTACACTTCCATATTAGCAAGAAATACCTTAAAAAGGCTACTAAGACTAGGCATAAATGAGGTAGAATTTGTGTAGAGGTGATTTTTTGCTTTATAGAAGGTTATTAGTTGATTTAGGAGTATAATAGGACTAGAAATAACATGTCTAAGAAGATAAAAATCATAAAATAATCCAATGAACTCAATAACCATTAAATATATATTTTAATAATGATCTATTGTTTAAGAAGTGAAATAAGAAAAAAGACATAGAGAGATATTATTGTGTTACACTTTACATCAATATACATGTGAGATATTATTTTATATTGGTTTACATTTTTCAATCATGATGTAAAAAATGAGACATGTTGGGGGAATTTGTTCCATGATATTTTGGACCCTATGTTTCTTCATCATGATACCATCGAGATGTAGGATCCTATGACACTAGAAGTCGAAGCATACACTAGCTAGTTTATACTAGTTAGAGAGGATACACATGAACTTCATATATTATATTAGTTTGTTACTCAAGTTGTGATACTAGTAAGGGTTGGATCCAGTAGGAGATGTGGTAGTGTTCTGAGAGCTATCCATAAAGAAATATTCACACATGGACACAACTAAATAAGTGTTCACTCTAAAAGCACATGTATCTAACATGTAAGGATAAATCCATAGAATACAATCATATATATATAATATACAACATTATATACATAAGTAATAGTTTCGTAAATATATGGAAAGCATGGTATGTCACCCTTTTGATGGGAAGTGTCAACCATCAGCCTAGATCCAACATTGTACATGGTTGTAAATAATTTTGATATAAAATACGATGTATCATGATGCATTTGTAGAAAATTGAGCCATTTTACATATAAAGATAATCATTTTCAATCATAATTTTTATTTACATTTTTGATGTACTAATTTATTTCATTTATATAATGAATTATTGTTTAACATCATGTTATGGGAATATGTTATAAATGATATATGTATGTTTTATTATTTACTAGAAAATGTTAGAAAATTGATGGTAAAAAATAATAAAAACGACATGAAATTAAATGACATCTTAAGTAAGAATATAAATCTAACAAAATACATGACAAAAATGAAGTCAATGATAATAATGAAATGTAAAACAGACCACAAAATATGAGATATGCAAACCTTTGTAATTAATTAAAATATCAATGTGATTTTTTTTTTCACAAATATATGTATGTAAATGAAACATTAGTAAATGAAAATAATCAATTAAATATCAATGAATTAAAAATAAATCAAATATACATAAGTAATTGAAATATCAATGAATGAAAAATAAATAAAAAACATGTAAGCAAATAAAATATTAATGAATGAAAAATCATACACACACACACACACACACACACACACACACACACACACACACATATGATTTTTCATTCATATATATATATATATATATATATATATATATATATATAAAAGTAAATGAAATGTGATCTCATATAAAATGAGAATTTCAAATCCAATATGAAAAAAATAAAGGAATAAAACTAGAAATGTAATTTAAAATTTAAGACAATTATGTCAAATCATAAATAAAAACATGTAGGATAGTATGCAAAATGTCATATGTAAGATAAGTTAGTTGCACTATAGTCAAACAAAAACATGATGGCTAAATGAAAATAAAATACTCTAAGTAATGACTTGTTGAAATTAGTGATTTATCTAAAATGTGATATAGGAAATAATAAAAAACTAATGATGTGATTAGGATGACAATGTGATGGTGTGGACAAAAACAGATGATGGGTGTTTGTGAGGAAGGCCTGGTTAGACTCCCTAGTCTTACAATGTAACTCACAAACTTAAATCCAAGTGGCATATGTAGGATAATGTTATGATATAGATGTGATCAAGGATTTTATCAACTAAAAGTAATATCCATTAAGTGGATATAATATAAAATATAATGTGAATAAGGAATGAAAGGCACCACATGGGTGATGTGTAAATCCTTAGCAATAATGAGACACTATAGGCATATAGGCAAAGCTAAGAACTATAAACATAAATGAATTAGGACACACAAAATAGTTAACACAAATCTTAGGATAATAATTTACGTACATATATCATCTTATGAAGGATATATGCATGTAATTAAAATTATACTACCTTCCCACAACATGTTCCATGCTCTTCAGGGTCATTTACATAGTTATCAAACTACTGTAAATAGTTTTTACTTGTGTGAGAAGATAGGTGGTAATTAAATGTAGGAATATATAATTATATAAAGCATCCTACCCATGTCTAATATTCTACCACACCCAAATGAATCTTGAATCTATCATGAGGCAAAATGTGGAGTTTGAGCTTAAAATAAGATATGATATGTGCCAAACAAAGTTTATATATTTTAGTGTGATCTTAATTTTAATATATCATTTTCCTTTCAATTTCGCCTTTTCTTATGATATGGAATTTAATAGTCCTCCATGTGGATTCATAAAATCCAACATGGATGAAATAAATAGCTAACACTATAAAGCTTATGCTTGTACATGAGAATGGATAACCTATATACAATGGTGCTAAGGAATCCTAGACTTTCCCACATATAAGTTTTGAATCTGAAAAAAGACCTGTGTGTGCCTTAAGTTAAAGGAAATAGGGGAAATATGGTAAATGTGGAAAATCCATTCATGTAATAATAATGATAAAATGAGGTAAATACTTGTAACTAATCACAATGGGTGAAAATAATGATTCAAAATGGGTAGAGCTATGCTATGATATCCATGTCACCAGGGAATTTGTATTAACTTAAAATCTATGTAGCAAAAGCATTAATGAAAGTAATAGCCATCCCAAAAGAGGGGAGGTAAGAAATACTATCAAAAATGGGGGAAAGTAAATAATCATCCAAAAAGAGGGGGAAAGCAAAAGGTCATCCAAAAATAGGGATAAATTAAATGGTCATCCCAAAAAAGGGGAAAGATAAAGGTCATCCCAAAAGAGGGGGACAATAAATGGTGGTCAAAGAATCATAAAGATACTAAGGGCATAAATGATTTTGTTTTTTTGGATAAAATCACAACAGTAAAACCCAAAAGTGCCACCTAAGTTCTATAAGAGAAACAAAGGCAAAAATTAAAGTAATATGACATGATAAATTTTAAATGCTAATAAGTAAATTGCTAAAAAAAGGAATAAGAATTATTCTAATTGGTATATAGATATAATCATAGTATTTTATAATTTTTTAGAGATTTGTGTAAGGATTGCCTGGAAGATAGGCTCTATGATGAAAGGAGGAACACTAGAAGGATGAGGTTGTTGGGATTCATATGAATAATACTCAATGTGAGTAACCTACAACATCAGGTTACCAATATTATCTAATCTATTCGAAGGTTTTATCTGAGGATAAGGTTTACCCTTATCTGAGGAAAACCTTATGAGATATATTGATAAAAATAAAGCATGGGCCTCAAAAATTCATGAAAAATTCTTGTATAGTGGTCTACATCTATTTATATGTTGTGTAGTGCATTGTTGCCAAAGATAATATACTTCCCCATGTTTTGGGATATAATATAGGGATATATTAAGGGGTGACATGTTAAATATATAAAACTGAGGTACTTTAGGACAAAACACATCTAGGTAGTGCCAAAGAGTTTGAACATAGGTCAAAAAGTGTGTGTTCATACCATGAAAGTAAACAATGTGACTAGAAATATATCAATAATATGGTTGACTATATGAGGTAGAGACTAAGCCTTGCATCTTTTCTTTTGCTAATAATATTTAGTTGTTTGATAACATATGGATAAATGACTATATTCCTTTTGAAAATCAAAATAAAACTCTTTCACATTGGTGGGTGTGAGTGGAGCCATAACCTAGGTGCAAAATAATACTAGTTCTTATCTATAACCTCTTAAAGTAATTCATCATTATCAAAGAGTCTAGGTTTAAGTTATATAACTAGTACAACAACCAATTTTTAAGGAGACTATGTCAGTTTGGGACTTATCAATGTAGCTAACATCTTGGGAGGAAACATAATCGAAGGATTTGAAATTATGGAAAATCATTATGGTCCTATCATGGAATGATAGGAAAGCATGCTTTAAATATGCTCATTATTAGAAGAATAATTACTAATATGGAGGGGGGGGGTGAATCAGTCATCAAAATGTTTCTTTTAATTACACTTAAGAAATAATGAATCATTTAAAAAACCATATAGATATAACAAGCATAGGCAACTATCCACATAAGCATGAAACATAGTAATACATCATATATGTGAGAAAACCTCAAGGGAAAGAAAACCACTGATATATTCAAATAGACTAAAGTCCTATAATATAAAAACCAAATTTAGTGAAGCACCAACTTCACATGGAGAACCAACCCCAACTAGTTAAGCACCTACTTATAAGGAGGCACTAACCCCCTAGATAATTCATAGACAACTCAACCACCTTATTGATTTGATCACCTTTAGAACAATATGTTTCTCAACCAATATATTATTACCACTTCTTCATCTCTTCACACTCTTATCCTTCTCAAACTTTCTTCTAAGCTTCTTCGCTCAACTATGTCTCTTCAAGACTAATTAGGTCATATGATGTTGATCTTCATATGTAGACACATTATTAGATATTCATTATATATCCTCTACATTCCTCTTATGGTATAAAATACCTTCTACCTAATAATGTATTAGTTCATTTGCATACACCTTGTCTACATAAATAAGCCTAAAATTGCCTTATATATACCATTCTTTGTTAATATACCATTTAGTTAACCCATACACACTTTCACACTTAAATTTTCCACACAATAGGTCTTAGGGCATGTTACAAGTAATAATCAATCATTAAATTATATTGTCCATAATTCAGATAGACCAAGTCCTTATTTAGGTCTCATGGAGACATAATTCCATTAGACCTACTTTAGGACACATTACTTTATGACATTTTGGAACACTTTTCAAACTCTAAAAATGGAATAAGAATATCATATAATGATAAAAAAATTCCTTATATGACATCATTTGATCACCATGACACCTTTTAGGTCCAACCACCACTTAAAACACTCCATTAGCATTGTTCATATTAGGCCTTTGAACACATAGAAAAGTTTGTCTTGAACAATTGAATATTGTTAACACATCATTTTTCCACGCAAACATGAAAATAAAACACTTATAAATAACCTAAAATACCTAAAAAATTATAAAGATATTCTTTATACACTTCAAATAAGGGCATAGATCCTCAAAAACACATATGTAACTCACTCACTCAGAACTACTAGATTACCTTAAAACACAGTCATGGTGACATAGACCTCCAACAAATGTATAAATTTTTTGAAAGACTTTCAGCATGAACATGATATTCTAACATCTCCAAACCATATTTAAATATAAACATCATATGGCCTAGTGAAAACTATTGGTCTTACATACCAATTTGTTAACCTCACTACACATAAATCTCACTGAGTCAGACAAGACATTTTAGCTTCATCATTTTTACCTGACTTAAAATATCTCTAAAAAGCATGAATAAGACATAAAAGTCTTAAAAAACATCTTAATTCACTTAATTTTATCATTATATTATGAAAACACATTCTAATTCACTTTCTCACTGCTGCCTGGGTTTTTTACTATTTGCACCATTAGGCCTGTTAGTGACTAAATACCTTGGTTGATCAGTTTAGGACACTTGAGGATTATAACCTATATATAATAATTCATGGGAATGAAACATGAGTCCCTACCTCATTCCTCTATCCATTTTCTTAGTATGTCTAATGTAACTTTTGACTTCTACAATATAACTTCTTTAGAAACAAGATTAGAAATCAACATTTTCTCTCTCCTATCTCTAACTAATACCACCTAGAGGTACTTGGGAGAGTCCAATATAAGATCCAATAGCTTACCTAAGAAATTCAATCTATCTTAAGCTATTTTTAGTAATATCTTCAACATCAGGTCTTTATTAACATTATAAGAGGGTTTAAACATATTTCCACTCTTAATGATTATTCATAAAGCATAGCCTCTCAATCTAAAAACTAATACATGGAATTTTGAGATAAAACCTATTGATGCTTCTAATTACTCCATAGAGTGTTCATTAGTGTTGATGAACACATCTCATTTTAGGATTACAAGAATCTAAGGCATGAGTTATAGTTTGTGACAAGTAGTATGTCTGTGGTGGAATACTCAACAAAGTATGAGAGATGCCCACAAAATTTGTTTAATATGGTGGTTGGGAACCACCAGGGTGTAAGTATTTATAGTCTTCTTGGTTAATATTTATAACTCTAAGCTAATCTAAGTGAATATTTATAGTGATGTCAGCAAGCACTGATAAAAAAATCAAAAGGTAGGGTAAGGCAGAGAATAAATGTGATTGCAAGCATTAGTCTCAAACATAATGATAAAATTTTATTCAATTTGAGCATACATTTAACCAATCAGTGATGCAACATAGTAGAAGCCCAAGCTTCACCAAAAATTAGGTAATATTTAAAGGAAAATATAAATATCATGAGTAAAATTTAAGATTACGTAAAGATTTTGATATGTTAATCTAAATTTCATAAGGACATTCAAATGTAGAGCAAATAAAATGAAGTAAACTTAGAATCTTTCAACTAGTCTAAGACATCACAAACTAAAAACCTCATTAACATAAAATATAGCTCATCTATATAAGAACCATTCAAATCTAAGACATCCACCTAAAATTGAGAGAAAGCAGAAACAATATAACACAACACCAAACAATCTTTGCAGAAGTCCAATTGTATTAATTGATCTAGTATAAAATTTCTCAAAATCCCTCCCTTTACAAATGGTAACACTTGCCTATTTGTAGAAGACATAGGTAGTGTACCGGTCATATTTCTTTAAAACTTTTACAAAGAACTATATAGTACATATGGTTGTTAGCTGCCTATTAGATCAAAAGACTAACATATGCTAACAAACTTGCATATATAGTTTACAAAAGAATAATCTTGACTTTTATCTTAGGTTGGTGGGCTCCCTTGATCACTTAGGCTAAAGGAAGTCTTCCACCCTGGTGTATTGTTCTTTGATTAACTCAAAATCCACTATGGGATTCATTAGACTCTCTTCTTCCTATTCAACCAATTTATCATTTTCTT
This sequence comes from Torreya grandis, assembly GCA_037957365.1. Lineage (NCBI taxonomy): Eukaryota > Viridiplantae > Streptophyta > Pinopsida > Cupressales > Taxaceae > Torreya > Torreya grandis. The sequence continues at coordinate 26,234 of JARHVA010002684.1, forward strand.
TGTCACTTTTGATGGTGACCTCTTGTAAGCACCTTGCCTCTACCATCTACTCTCCTATGGAAAATATGACATTAATGACCTTTGAATTATCTTTATTAATTGTATTTGGTTTTCATCCTTGATGCCTTGTATGAAGGTTTAGACTCCTTGATAGAATTCCATGTCATGCATTAGAGTAGTGGTAGTAGGTTGAGAAGGGGTCACCAATAAGGTTCTTAGTAACTTCTCAATTCTATTCACCAAGTCCTTATCTTCCTCCATGAAGTCATTAGCCTTGTTTTACCATGAACTTAATTCCTATATTTGATCCACTAGAATCTCTTAAATGGAATTTAATTGCCTTTCTTTAATGATCTTGAAATTTAGGGACTACTTGGGATGTGTACTTTGATCAACTCTATCACCTGGTCTTTGGTTTCTTGCCATTTTTGTATCAATGTTTGTGCCTTCTTAGCCTAAATTTATAAGGTATTAAGCCTATGTTTTATGGAATTTAATCATTCAAATGCATCTAAGAGGTACTTATTTAACATCTTCAATAGGTCCTCTAGAATTTATAGTGAGACTTGTGCCTCCAAGTCTTTCTTCTATTTCTCCAAGTTCAAGATTCTTTGCTTCATTCTCTGAATTTCCACCATGGCCATTGCTAACTAGACTTCCACTAGACTTGTAATATATTCTTTATGAATTGGGTACTCCCTTATTGTCTAGCCTTGGAATGGAGTGAGTCCTAAAAATGGTTCCACTCTTTGGAGAGTGACTTCTTAAGTTCCAATATTTACTTTATTTGTAGTAACCTTCTCTAGTGTAGTTGTATCAGGGTTAAATTGTACCTTGGGCTCTACTTCTAAGAGCTCTGAAGCCTCTAGTGTTTTGAGACCATCCCCTCTTAATTTCTCTAATTTTTTTATTTTATTGCTGATCTCCTTAGTAGCCTCAATCATTCTCCTCTCTTCTTGCTCCTTCATGAGCTCTAAGATCTAGGGTTGGAATTCATTAATGACTTTAACATTAGTAGTGTTAGTCAAATCCCATGAATGTGTTTGAGAGGGTATCTTTTAGAACTTCCCATAGAAATTTGTTACTAAACAAGTCCTCCTTACTTGTTGGGTGAATCTACTTGGGTTTCTTGGAGGCTCTAAGTACCAAAGCCATTTATATCTCCCTCCTTATTTTTTTCACATGGATCAAATGTAAGGCGACTCCTTTGCCTTTGTCTATCTCTTCAGCTTGAGGACCTTCAATTAGTGCCACCTCAACTGTGGCTCCTTCATCTTCGTCTCCTTCCTTATCTGACCCGTATGTATCTACAAGTTCCTTGAAGAATTATTCCATTATTTTATAAGGTTTCAAGGAAACCATATGGAAGATATTCCATAGGGAAAGGGGGGTCTTTGAGATAGAGCTGAGGTAGACGGTCCCACCTAGGTTCCATTTTTTGTTCACTAGGTCCTTCAATTTTGGGCACTTGTTATTGAGGTAGTTATTATTACTAAGATGGACCTTGAGGCACTTTTGATGGACCCAAAGTGGAAGGTAAGAAGGGGTATTTTCCATTTTTATTCTGATAGTTTTTCTTCCCTCCACAATCTATGTTCTAATTTAAATCCATGCCCTTTAAACCTAGCCAACACTTCCTCAAAGTTGGCTACCTTTGTGTATAAATGGTCATATGGACCCAATTGATGTTCATAAGGTACCTTATGCTTTTTTTGGATTGTAGATGAGAGATCACATTGCCCTTTGGATCCCATGTCTTGAGGTCATCTAATTGGAAGTAGATTATCTCTCTATTCCTTGATAATATCTCCAGTTGCTTCCATCCATGAATCATTATCTTCCCAATAAAATATGGGAAGAGATGTAGGATGTCTTTCTTCTTCTATCTGTATACATGGTCTATAGCATGAAGGAGTTGATGAGCTATCTCTTATTCAGTTAGCTTGATTGGGACATGCACTGGTAGCCTATAGGGTTGAGTCTAACAACCTTCAATTCTGATGACTGTACAATCAAGATAGAGCCATATGTCACCAATGGGCTCTAAAAATTACCTAATGAGGGGGTGAACCCTGAGCATTGGACTTATAGTAATTATCTCAACTAGAGTGGGATATATGCAATCAAAAATGAATTACATGTGGTTTCTATACTTGAATATGTGCAATTTAGAGTAATGGTGAGAAATGGTAATCTTATTGTGAGGGAACTAATTCTTGATGGTGGGGAAGTAGGTTGAGGTCATGAAGATGGATTCCAACAAGTAAGACATCATTTTGAACAACTGGCTTGTCCTCCTTTTAATTATATTAAACTATCTCCCTAGATGGATACTTATCATTTCTCCAATAGGTGGAGTTAGCTTATCTTATATCATGAAACAGACATATGAGACCCACTAGGGTCAACATAAGATGTGATTGCTGCTATAGAAGCCCTATTCAACAAAGTCATGATGATTCTAATCCCTTCCTTAAATTATATAATTAGGATTTTACCATCATGGTTTCTCATTACTTGAATTCCTCCATCCAGCCATGGTCTTCAGATATTATCTAAGTCATTCTTAGTGGTCTATTCCTTAAAAATTAGGAAGATCTATATGAGTCTTAGGAATCTTATATTAGCCTTAAAAATCTATTGGAGCTATATAATCAAGCCTCTTTGATGTACCCTCCTTTATTATCCAGTCTCCATCTACTCTATAATCAATGAACATAGGAGCTAGGATATCAACATAATAGAGTAATTTTGGTTTTATAGTTGTGAGGTGAAGTCTAGACATCTAGATTTCCATGAGATATTCATGTCTCCATTGAACTGTAGCAATTCATTGCTCATTTTGGGCTAAGGATTGTAAGAGGTTGATTGTAAAGAAGATTTTACACCAATTTTTCATACCATTGTTTAAGGCTCCCGCATCTAATTCTATAATTCATGAAGAAGATGTGGAAATTTTGATTAAGGCCCAATCAACACAATCAAAAGTTGGGGTCTAGGGCATGAAGCAAAGGATTCTAAATTTGGAAAAGGAAAAGGAAAACCTGTAGACACAAGAAGTTATATCAATACCTGAAGTAATAACCAAAATGCTTGATGAGTCATTTCATGACATGTTTGAGGTACTCAAAACAATGAAGCTAAGGTAGAGTGCATTAGAGTGATAGAGTGCATTGGCTAAGAGTTTGGTCACCCAATTGCAAGCCTTAGAAGAAAATATAACTAAACTTCTCAAAATATAGGCAAGAAAATAGATCATAGGGGTCAAAACCATCAGTTTGGGACACTTGAGCACAATTCCAAGAATTATGGTTTGACAAGGTTCAAAGTTTGAGTGCATGGCACAATGATGTGGAAAGGATCCTAGATGATGATAGGGAGCTAATTTTAAGGATTGGATAGCTTCTTGGTCTATCCTTCTAGATCTTGCACAACCCACTTCCCTTGGAGTCATAAGTGATGAGAAATTTAGACATATGGCTACTTTGGTAACTCAATAAATCAAAGGAAAGAGCCAAGAAAAATTAGGGGATGATAAAAGTAAGATGTTAGACATGATATTCAATTTTGGAGAGAGGATAAATGAATTTAGTATCAATAAATGATAGAGATTTTGATGACTTGATTGATCAAGAGGAGGAGCATATCTTGAAGACTGATGTGGATCTAGAGCTAGTTGATGAGCAATATACTAAGGCCATAAGCATCCTCCAAAAATAACTAGAAGCCCCACTAGTAAATTAGATAATATTATATTCTATGGAATTTTGAAATAAAATATTTGATTGTAAAGGCATATGCTAGTTTGTTAGCATATTTGCCTCTAGGTTAGTATGATTGTGAAAAAAACATGTGTTTTAGAACTTGTAAGGATAACTATCCTTATCTTTGTACACTTGTATTTTGTAATTGATTGATATATTACCTAATATTTCTAAAGGCATGTATTACCATTTGTAAAAGGGGGATAATTTTGAGAAAAATTTGTACACTTAAAGTAATTAATATGATCAAGGAATTCTACAAGGATTATCCATATTTGACATGTCAATTACTAATATAAATTTTCTCTCAATTGATAGTAGTGCATGTCTTAAATTTGAATGGTGTCTTTGAATTGATAGTTGTATTTTCTAATCACATGGTTTCTAATTCATGCATATGCTAGATTAGTAGGAGGATCTTAGTTTTGTTTCACTTTATTTTGCTTTGTATTCAGATGTGCTAATGATATTTGATTGTAGTAGTAAATCTTTAAAGTAGACCTAGTTCTTACTTGTGACTCTTTACATTATCCTTTTTAAGTTTGTCTAGTATATAGTGGAATTTGAGCATGGGCTATGTTGCATTATATATTGGGTGAATGCATACTCAGTTGCAATTGATGCCTTGTCATTATGTTTAAGACTAAAATTGGAGATCACTTATTTATTTTCTTCCTTACCCTTCTCTTTGCTCCTTTTTACTGAAGATTGCTTTCGTTTTAGCTTCATTATAAATATCCACTTATATTAGTCTATAGTTTAAATCTAGATCACAATTCACTAATTATTAACAAAGTTTTTCTATAATTCATAAATAATGGACCAGGGTGGCTCCCAACCACCAAATAATATAAATATTATGGAACAGTTTATCTTTCTTTGCTGCTATTTCACCACAAGCAACTAGATAGCCAAAAAATTGCAACTCATGCTCTAAATTTCCTAAATTACAAAATGAGAAGTGTTCTTTAAACACTAAGAGCACCTATGGATCATTTTGAAGCATCAACACCATCAACATAGAAGTCCAACTTCTTCTACACTTACCTTAGGTTCTTTCCACTAGGATTATGTATGTTGCATAGTACCCAAACATTACTTTCCATCTTTGCATGTTTTCAACCTCTAGATTTACCTCAAACCCTTTTTCAACCTCCACATCCTATTAGATCATATCTATAGATGGACCAACCTCTTATAGTAGATATACTTTAATGTTTTTCTACTTGTTGACATGGTCTATGATTGTCCCACATGGTCTATTTAAAACAAGAATAAGTGTGGGTTCGACTCGCTACCCATAAAGGTAGATAAGAGGAGAAGATAATGGAAGATAAGACCTGTTATCAAAGTAGACTTGTACATGTAAATTTGACCTATGCATACAAATTAACAACGTCATATAATTTATCTTCTTTTAATTTCAAAAGTGGTGGAACCTCATTATCTTATGATATCATTGTAAATTCAATTAAAAACCTAAAATAATTAAAAATTAAAGCATGTTTTTAATTTTATTTAAATAGCTTTGTATATATATTTTTAAACCCCATTAAAGAGGCTTTTTCAAGACAATACATGTAGGGGTACATGGGATAGAGTATTTTTTACTCTTGTTGAATTAAGGAGGTATATCATTTCATGCCAATTCGAATGAGTAGTTAGAAAGCTACCTTACCCTTTGTTTGGATAGAATTTTTAAACTTTTAGTGTAGTTTTTATTAAATAAGCCTCATTTATAGGAAATGTATTATGTTATAACTTTTGATTAGTACCTTGACATTGAGTGCCATCTTTTGTAAAAGTTAATTTTTTTAATTTACCACATATTATTCCTATTTGCATTGTAAAATTTACTAAATTTATAAAGTGCCGTAATCACAAGGGGTTACCTATGCTATGGGTCCTATTGATTTATACATTGTTATACTTGTGTACTAATTGCTTTCATCTGTATGGACTAATTTTTGGCCTAGTATGAATTCCATATCTAGAGTGTGCAACATTATTTTACCTTATTCTAGCACTAATTACTCACTTGGATGCATTCTCGGTTGTGCCTGATGTTCCATTCATGAGTGTGATTTAACAGTTCAGTACAAAGTATTTTGTACAGTTGTGTGCTTCCCTAGTGTCTTTTCTCAGTCATGTCAACCCCATTTGAGATAATCCAGATGAAGAGATTTTTGTCATCTCTATTGATCCTTAATAGGAAGGATAATTATGTTTCACAGTGTGCTTACATGGAATAATTACTCAGACACAAGAATCATATTCCATTCCTATATGGACATATTCCTGCACCCATAAATCCTCTTCAGTTTGATAAGTGGGATAATACTTATGGAAAGGTTTTTTCCACTTTGATACTACATGTTTCCATGTATCTTCATTACCATGTGGAATATATAGAGTTTCCATGCACTATGAGCAGACTACAAAGTCTTTTTAGTAATCTAATTGAGATTTATGTCACACCTCCTCCTTTGCTTCCTATTGTCTCTTTTGAGACTATTATACTCTTTCCTCATGATCCTTTTTATTGTGATGATACATATATGGTGTAAAATGTTCTTCCTTTTATCGAGACTCCACTACAAGATAATATTCCATCAAACCTTAGTTGTCTCATTGCAAAATTTTCATCCATTCTTGTGAATATTATTGCTCTTCCAAAGCCTTTACAGACTTGCATTTGGAAGGAATTTACTAATTTTAGTGAGAGTATACACATTGAGATTATTATATACTCATATGTTCCTATGGATGTTTTATCTTGTAGATATGAGTGATTCATTTATAAACTAGCCTTTAGTTTTGATGGTTATTGAGCCTTGCTCTCCTCTTCCCATAGACATTCTTTTAGTGAACATTCCATGTCTATCTTACTCTTCAGCTATTCTCTCCCATTCATTTTATAATTCTTCATTACCATATTATATAATTAATCCTATGATATATGATCATAGTTTCACATATTTTATCATTACCAGGGAGACATTTGAGCATTTTCCAAAAATCTACATCATGATTCCTATTGCATTCCACTTGAGTGGGAATTTAATAGTTTGAGAGCCTGATGGTTTATTTCTTATGAAAGGAAGAGACAATATTTTTTGTAGAGGGGCCTACTACATCATTTTCCATGTAACATTTTGTTCATACCTTATCTCTCTTCTTTGTGGAAGCACACATCCTTCATATTTTGGCTATTGGGATCATTGATATGTACTTGGGTACCTCATTAGACCTCATTATCGAGACCCAATTTTATAGTCCACCTAAGATATGTTTAAGAGGGGTGTTGGTGTGGGATTTCTAGTTCTAACTTATTTTATTTGTCTATTTTGAAGGGGGAGTTTTTTCCCACTAAATTTTCTCTTTTTACTCTAATTTTTAAGATTTACATTGTATGTGGGTACCTCATCAAGCCTTATTGTTGAGAGCCATCCTTTATTTTCCACCCACCTAAGCTACACTTAAGGGGTTATTGGTGTAGGATATTAATTTTTTATTTAATTATTAAATAGATAATCCCTACACATATAGCTTTAGCTTATTTACATTTGATAGTAGGTTAAGTGGGTAAGAGGGTGAGTTCCACTTGAGTTCCACTTGGTTTTCAATTGAGTATCACTATGAGTTATCCTATGAGTTCCATAGTGAGTTACACTCAGTCACATAGTAATGTTTCCTATGATTTAACTCAATATACTCATTATTTATATTCCTCTTCACCTGACTATTGTAATAGAGCAGATAATTGGTAAGCAAGGTAGTTAAATATATCAGACAATTATTGCATATTTTTCGTTCATTTCTGAATACAAGTAAGGCCATTAAATTACAAGATTATTTATGTGATCACATACCAAAATATAACCTAGTATCCTATTTTGGTAAAAAATAAAATCACACAACCTTTATGTTTCAACAATGAACTTAAAAATTCAAACATACTACTTAAAACTGAGCAAATGAGGATTTAAGGAGGGTTTTATAACACCTATTCTTCTTAACGATTGTTCATAAATTTAAGACACTATAACCTAAAACCAATGCATGGAATATTGAGGGCATAGGGGTCTCAACCTTTCTCTCTAATACTTTTTGATCCAAATCCTCTTCACCTTCATGTACCGAGCATCTAAAAATTGTCTTCACTAGCTTACAAATAGCTAGTTATAGGAATAAAAGAAACCTCTATCAAAATTTAGAATTGTGAGTTGTTCCTTAGAATTATTTTAGACTAATGAATGTTTTATAACATTTTAAAGAGGATTTGGACCTTTAATCCATGATTTAGTCTTCTATAAAACTTACACATAGGTAACTTTGATCAATGGTGGTAAAATTTTCAACATTCTTGGCAACTTTGTTGGGATATTTATTTGCTAAACACTTAAGACCAGTAGATCTATCCCTTAAGATATGGATTCATTAAAATATTACCAAATATGAAATTGAAAATTTCTTTCTCAAGTAATTACAACACTCGTTTGTGCATAAGTACTTATTGAATTGAAAACTAGAACAACTACCAACTAAAAAATGTGCAAGATAACACTTAGAGGTATGTGAAAACTAAGACTATTAATTAAATGTACAACAATCAAGATCTCCCTAGATAAAAAAAACCTCTTAGTTCTTTTCCATATGGTTGATGAATATGACTAAAAAGTTGTTGTGTGAGTGCCATTTTGTTTGGATAATCTCTTTTTATTATTATCAACCTCTTTGGTTTATCTTCAAGTGAATCAAGTGAAGAAAACTTATCTCCAATATAAACAAACTCATCATGTGGTTCAATACTCACTTTGTGTTTCTATTTCACACTAAGAAATCTTTCCCATGTAACCATATTTTGATTTACCTTCACAACTACTTTATCAATTTCTTCACAAGAAGATGTAGGCCTACAAAGATTCTCAAAGTCTTGAATCAACTCAAATAACTAATGCCATAAATCATCAAAACCTTCTTGGTACTCACTGGTACTCAAAGTACTCACTATGAGTCACATCATCTTCTTTTGTATCTTTAATTATCTCATGTCTAGGATTGTTACTTTGTGAAACTAATATTTTAATCTCACTAGATGCTACCATTTCTTCTAGAACATCTTAATGATATGCTTCTTGAGACTCACTTGCTAATGAAATTTGATTTTTTAATGGCCTCAATGGATGCAACATGATATCCTTCTATGCTAAAATCAATATCATTTGACTAACACAACTCTTGATCATCTTTTATTGACAAATTATCCTCTTCCACTACATGTTCTTCTTTTATCTTCCATACAATAGGTTCTCCTTCAAAAAGGGAGATGGTGGGAGGACAAGAGGTTCCATTTGGTGGCATAGTAATATAATTCATTATTAGCTTCTCTTGAATGAGATTTAGGATTAAAGAGGCATTAAGAAGGCTTTTATTCAATATTTATTTGAAAAAGGGGAAAGAAACTTACATTAGGGATTCATGATTCTTTTTACACTCAACAGTTTGTTGAGGTGTGTTCACAATATTAATTTATAATAATATAATTATTTTTAGATAAAAATTAATATGTTAATAGTTGTTTATATGTTATATTATGGTTATAATAACAATAATGTATGGGGTTTGTTTTAGTGTTTGGTAGTTACACAAATATATTATAATAACAATATATTCATATATAATCAGGTTGTTAGATTGAGTTATGGTTGAGATATGATCTCCCAAATTATAGGAAATAATTTTCCTATATCAATTTGTTACCTGTATGAATGAATATAGAGAGCAATATAATATTATTGTGTGATTAATTATTTATCTATTTTCTAGTGTTCAGCTTTCTATATGTAGCTCTAATCTTCCCCAATAATTGGTATCAGAGAAGATAGTACCTATGATGTAATAATTATTTATTTATAGGGGAGTTCATGTTGTTTTTTTAGTGTTACATATTATCTAATTTATTTTATGTTAAGTTTGTGTATAATTTATTTTTGTGATGCACAACCAACAAATAGGATGAGAGAATGATGAATAGTTCTTATTTAGCACCATATTGCATTGTTATTTCAAGGTCTGACAACATACCATTCATAAAAAGCTCTAAAAATTATGTGTGTATTCATGTTGGAGTTCTATCAGCATTTGTTACTTCTCAGTGTAGTCCTACACATCATATCATAATATCCATAGTATTTATCATGATCCATGTCATCATTAAGTGTTATTTCTATGAGGTCTTTATATCTTTCAACACATCTACAATACCTCTAAAAATGAGTAAATATTCCTATCGGTTCTAATTTTGTGAGAATATTCACTATTATTTTCTTATGCCCACATCAGGTTTCATATAATTCAAAGATCATGTTACTCATGTATCATTGATTTTTTACGTAATCCACTCTAGTCATCATGCATTAACATTATTTAGTGTCTTCAACTCTTACAATGTCATATAATTTTGATCCTATTTGAGTGCTTGAGTTTTATGCATGAGGTAAAATATGTATTCCTAAAACATATTTTCTACCAACATATATGGATTTGTTAATATTGTCAAAGCATTTAGTTTGAATGAATTCAACATCAAATTCTCCATTACAATACCCACCAATGTTACATCAAGTTCATCAGCTCACCACATGACATCCACCTCACACTACTTGGTTGTATCGAGATTCAACACACAACAAAAAGCTCCCTATATTTGCATCCAACTCAAACTCCCAACTCAAAATCATCACAACAAAAGCTGATAATTTGATTGGTAAGGTTTGTAACCATGTTGATTTAAATTCATACGTCATATGTGGAATTGATGTTAGTAAATTAAAAAGATAGTAGATTAAAATGTTTATAAGTGTACATAGGGCATTTGGTGTGTTTTAACTTTATGAGAACCTTGAATAGTCAAAGAGTCAATTTTACATCAATAAGGTGTGTTGAGTCATTTACACAAATTGTAAAATAAATACATTATCATGAGTACCTGACATCCTAGAAAAATTTTAAGCTTCATAAACAAGTGCTAAGTAAGTAGCTTTACCTACCAGAGGATGGAAGAAATGGAGGTTTCATAGCCTCTCATTAACCACTAACAATGAGGCCACTTCTACTTTAATGGTGAATTTACTTTTTAGTTGTGTTTGAATAAGAATAGAATAGTATTCATGTTCACATGTGTGGTGTGTTTTCTTATATTTTTTCAATGTGGTTTTACACCAAATCAGATAATGCTAAGGATAGTATTTAGTGGCAGTGGAAACCATCTATGATGTTTTTTTTTGGGTGGCAAAAAACATTAATAAAGGTTTCATAAGATGACATCGAGAATTTATTTCTCATAATATTTTATTTTCTATTATTGTGTGTGTTTTCATTCCCCTACTAAATTATATAAAAAGAGAGTGTATATATAATGAAATGTGTAAATAGTTGTATAGGAGGGAAATTAACTTCAAAAATACTTTGACTATAGAGATCTTCTAACCGTCTTACTTTATGGAGATGATCGGCCAGTGAAACATTCATTGTGTTAACATGGAGTAAATGCAAGATGTATTCTTTTCATAGCAGTGATTATGTGAAGCAAGATCTAGATAACAAGATTCAGAGAGTAGTATGTAGACCTAAAATTATGTATTGGCATACAATTCTATTAAGGCAAGTTCTTGAAGATGTATATTCTTCCTATCTTCACATTAAGGGGGTGTAGACTAAAAGTTAATAATATTCACAAGGAGGTGAATGTTGAGGTGTGTTCACATTATTAATTTGTAATAATGTAATTATTTTTAGATAAATAATAATACACTAATAGTTGTTTGTATGTTATATTATTGTTATAAATAATAACAATAATATACAAGGTTAGCTTTAGTGTTTGGTAGTTATATAAATATATTGTAATAGTAAAATATTTGTATATAGTTAGGTTATTGGATTGAGTTATTATAGGGAGATATGAAGGTTATGGTGGATATATGGTCTCTTCAATTATAGGAAAGACTTTTCCTATATAAATGTATTTCCCATATGAAATAATATAGAGTTTAATATAATATTATTATGTGATTAATTATTTCTCTATTGTTTAGTGTTCAACCTTTTCTATGTAACTATGATCTTATCAAAGACATTCTAATATTCCTTGATCTTCATGGAGAAATTAAATTTGAGGGATGGGTATAGGGATCAATAAAATTGGAAACTTTCTTGGTTATGCTTCCACAACTTTCTCCTTCTCTTGATTTTGGATTAGCATAGGATGAGGCTCTTTCTCATTAGTAGGCATGGCATAATTAGGGGTCTTGGTCCAAGAAGGTTTCTAATATGGAATGATCTTAAGATATTTGGGATGAGTGAATAAATATTGTATAGCCTCATTATATATCTTAAATGAGTCTATCTCATATTGATGTATATAAGATTGATATGCAAGCTCTTCTTTCTCCCTATTGTATTTCTCCCCTTCCCTATCAATCTCCATACATTATCTCTCAAAGTTAAATATTATCTCATGCACACTTTTTAAAAGCTAATTGGAAACATATTAGAGGTGGGAAGGGTAAATATCATGATAATACTGATATGCTTCTAGTTCAGTGTTACTGAGATAAATCCATAAATATTCTCATTTTGATATGAGGTATATGAAGGCACAAAGCTACATTTTCATAATATAGAGGACTAAAATGCATACTAAATGATGCTCTTTAGGTACTTGGACTAATTAAACTATTTATATATAACTTGGAATCACCAAATGATAAGTACTTGAATAATGTCTTTGCTATAAATTACTAAAACTGACACCAATATTTTAGCAATCTTCTATGCTATTATCCCATTGAGCATGCTAGAAACATCCCTTCATCTATATATTCTCTCCAATTATAAGGTCTCACACCTTGGAGATTCCTTATTGTATCAATATAAGTGAGAATAGGAACACTTTCTCAACAAAGGTGTAGTTTTGAGTGATAACAATTACACTAATAAAGAATTGTACAATAAAATACGTATAAAAATTTTAATGGGAAAATATAATTTCAATGTATGGTTATTATATTGTTTAAACTCTTTAGGACTTAGTATATGTAAATCCTAAGTTGTTAAAGGGATAAGTATAGAAATAACTTGAAATTAATATAGGAAATATATAATTTGATAGGTTCCTCCCAAAATATTAACTACATAAAGAAAACATACTTATATAGAGTAAATCAGATGTTTATGTGACTTAGGAGGCTAGAATAGGCTTGGGATTAGCTAAACATCTTTTGTTATGTGATTTTAGTTGAAAATAAACTTCACACATTAGTACCCTTATTAGCATAGTAGCACCATGTGGCACTAGTGTCTAATTACAAATTATGGTGCTAGTTTCCTTCTTAAAAGAGTTGTCTAACACTTTTAGAAAAGTTATGGGAGAGTTTAAGGGACATGTAGGTGATTTTGTGGCTTTTGAAAGCTCACATGTGTCACTATTTTACATGAATCTCTTTCAAAAACCTAATGAATAGGTCCTGCACACATGAAATAACAACTGAATCAAATGAAAAAGATATGGAAAAACTAAGTTTTTGGATATTACAATCATGTAGGATAGAACCCCCATTATCTTAGTCACTACCTACATTAATCCCAATTCTAGAATAAATTTTACTGAGGCACTTCTTTGATCAAACATGCAAGTTTAGATGTGATAAATGAGTAATATGCAGTGTATTGAGTTGTACTGTTGACTAATTTTATGTAATTATGTTTCAAGATAGTAAGTGCTAGATGTAAAATGCCTTGTGAGGCTATTTATATAGAATTTTTTTTGATTTGAGTAAGACCTTGTTTGGTGGTTGACAAGATGCAAAAGAGGGATTAAAAAACATCATAAAAGGGTCAAGGGAGGGTTAGGACCTAAGGGCAATAGTGTTTTGAGGTCTAAAACTAGAGTTAAAAGTAGGTAGAATAGGCTAAGGGCCTTTGTGATTGGGAGGGGGTGATTCAGGACCACTTAGGATATAACAAATAGGGAAAATAAGACATAATAAATAATACCAAAAGACCCAAAATGACTATGTGAATAAGAGCTATATTTTTCACTAAGACCTTCATATGAAAAAGCAACAAAAGACATAGTACTTATGGTTGCTTGACCAAATTATAGTGTATACATTTTGCCCCCATTTTATTCTAGTAGTGTAAGGAAATGAACATATTAGAATAAAAGAAAAAGAGGAATGCATACTTGTACTTACATGTGTGGATGTGTTCTAGACCTAGCCCACATCATGGCTAAATAAGTGGGTAGGAGCTGGAGTGAACTATGTGAAGATGAAATCCCTAATGTGGGTGCCCCTTGTACTAAATTTGATAAGTGAACTAAATTATGAAGAAAAAAACCCTATTTTTCTCACACCTTGATATTTAGACTGAATCTAATTATGTAAATTGAAAATGTGGTAAAACAAGGCTTAATTACCCCCACTCTAATATTTGGACTAAATATGAGTATGTAAATCAAACTAGAGGTGGCTAAATAAGTGGGTAGGAGCTGGAGTGAACTATGTGAAGATGAAATCCCTAATTTGGGTGTCCCTTGTACTAAATTTGATAAGTGAACTAAATTATGAAGAACAAAACCCTATTTTTCCCACACCTTGATATTTAGACTAAATCTAATTATGTAAATTGAAAATGTGGTAAAACAAGGCTTAATTACCCCCACTCTAATATTTGGACTAAATATGAGTATGTAAATAAAAACTAGAGGTCAAAATTATCACTTGGCCTGCATAATTTGGGTCTAGTGGAAGGCTATGATCAACTACTATAGATGGTCATGTGACCCAAACTGGTAAAATCCTAGTTGTAGCTTAGTGACATATTGGTGATGATTTAAGTGTAACCTAGTAATTTGAACATAGAGAATGGTATAAATTTCCATTCCATATATATGATATGGTGAATCCTTGCAGGATCAAGGATGTGTGCCTTACATCATGCCCCTAAACTTTATATCTAAGTAATGTAATTATGTATCTAAATACCTAAATATCTGAGTAAACTTATGTGTAAATATATGTAAACATGAGTCAAACTATATATTTGAGTCAAACTATATATCTGAGTCAAAATGTATATTTGAGTAAATCTATGTATTTGAATATATGTAAATTCGAGTAAACCTATGTGTCTAAATATTTGCATATCTAAGTAAACTATATATTAGAGTCAAACTGTATATCTAAGTAAACCTATGTGTTTAAATATATATATCTAAGTAAACCTATGTATCTAAATACCTAAATATCTGAGTAAACTTATGTGTAAATATATGTAAACATGAGTCAAACTATATATTTGAGTCAAACTATATATCTAAGTCAAAATGTATATCTGAGTAAATCTATGTATTTGAATATATGTATATTCGAGTAAACCTATGTTTCTAAATATTTGCATATCTAAGTAAACTATATATTAGAGTCAAACTGTATATCAAAGTAAACCTATGTGTTTAAATAAATAAATAAATAAATAAATAAATATATATATATATATATATATATATATATATATGATTAAAACCTATGTGTTTGAATATGTGTATATATATAAGTATATCTATATGTCTAAATCTTTGTATATCTAAGTAAACATATGTGTCTAAATATTTATATAGTTAAGTAAATTATATATCTAAGTCAAACTATATATCTAATTAAACATGTGTGTTTTAATATGTATATCTAAACTGATCTATGTGTCTATGTGAATATGTATAAATAGTGTTTATATGCCCCCCCTTTTAGTAAGAGAGCTAAAACTATGGTAAGGGTGTCTAACCAAAAGTGATACCAATTATTATGGTAATGATAGTTATATGGGGTAATGTTGTTTTTATGTTTGAATATTTTGTTGATTTTAACAGAGTTGGTTGTTTAAATTGGTAATGGGATAAACCTTTGGTCTATGTTGAGTTTGTTAAGGAATATAGGTTTTGACATTTTTTGGAGTTGAATGTGATTGGGATACTAGTGAAACTAATATAGGGTGAGGTACATTGGGGTTGAGTACCATGCATATGAAATGAATCGTAAATCAAAGTTACAATTTTCTATATATCACGTTTGGAAGAAATTGGTATTAGTTGGCAAAATTGGCATGGAAGGTCAACCTTAGTAAGGTAGAATTTTTAAAATATGACTTAAAGAGTTTGGTTGATTTGTTTTGACAACTCATTTGAACCATTTGACCTAATAGTGATTGTTTGTTATGATCTAGAGAGTATGTCAAGGAGATGAGGAGTGAGTGTGACCCAGTATGAGGAGGTGGAGGTGCTTATCTAGGATGAGGAGGAGGTTACCCTAGTAAGGAGCTTATTATATTTCCCTATTTTTGACATATTTAGTATATATTTTATTATTTTTAGTGAAAATATGGTAATTAAGGGTCCTTTTTATAAATATGATGCTATTATCTTGATAATGATGCTTGTGTCTAGGACATGGTGCTAGTTTCTTGGGTATGGAACTACTATCCCATATGCAATGTTAATGTCCTTTAGACCTAATTTTGGGTGCTTGTTGTTTATTAATGTTATTTTATGACTATTTTTATATATTTATATGATATTCTATGATTATAATTTTGGATTTGGTTGTAGTTTATAGGTGGATGTGTGCATGAGAGAGTTTCAAAGTGGTTAGATGATGGAGACATTATGGTGATTGCCCTTAACAAATGAGGATATGATTATGGTTGATAGAGCCACTTTGGGTCATGTGGCATCATTTGAGCTTATGCCATGGGACAAACATATGATGACAACCCTATGTGAGAGGTGGGATATGGATACTAGTAAATTTTGGCTACCTACTAGGGAGATGACTATCACCTTAGAAGATGTCTATAATATTTTAAGGTTTCTAATTACTAGTTATAGAAAAGTGATATAGGAGGCTATTGGTGACTGAGATATAGATCAGGTTGTGAGGTATTATTTTTTAATGTTTATGGGTACTGAACTATAATATTGCATTATTATCATTGATTATCATAGTGAATGTTCTATGGTTGTGGAAGTTTTTAGAAATTCTATTTGATTCATTTGTTGCTTTGGATAGGAGTAGTACATCTATCTCGTATAGGATGCTTGGGATTGTATAAGATATAGAGGATCCCAACACTATGTACTCATGGGGTTGCACTATGCTATCCCACTTATATCAAGATTTATACCACTTCACTCAAGATGTGTGCAAGTGTTATTGGGTATTCTACACTATTGCATTATTGGCCTTATGAGCATTAATTAGTGAGTTGACCAATGTTTTAGATTAGAGGTAAAAGCAGGTTTTGAAGGGGCCCCGAAACCCTATAACAAAGAGCAAAAAAAGAGCAATCTTAGCCCACAGGCAATGCCTTAAAAAACACTACATAGAGGTAGTAAAAACAGATATAGAATGGTCCTGAAACCATTGAGATACAGCCAAACAAGACCCAAAAAACAAAAGTCTAAAAGAACAACAAACTGAAAACTAGCAAAAAAAACCAGAGATCAGTACCAGTTTCTTAACCGAAAAAAAGGACCGGATTATTCATCCAGTTCCAGAATCAACTTCATGGCTTCTTTTTCTTTCAAAGCAATTTCCTGGGTGGCAGCCTCCAGCAAGTCTCCTTTTTGTGTGTCTTTCTTTCTGGAACTTTGCCTTGTCCTCTTGCAGGGGCCCTCTATTACTTTCATCTCCTCATTGGCACATTTCCCAATACTAATAGCAGCTGCACAAAAGTTAGATGTTACTTCATCCATTTTCTTTCTATTATCCTTTATAAGCTCCCAGAGGTTGTTTTCATAAACTTTAAGCTTCACAGGGATCTGGCTTAATTGATTTTCCATGTCATTTACTTTGTTCCAAGCAACTTTCATAGATTCTTCCAATGTTTCCGCTTTTTTATTTAGATCTATGATCTCCCTACACAACCAGGCGTCTAATTGGGAAGAACACTCAGCTTTACTGTTAACCCAAATCAAAAGAGTGTGTATTTCCTCATTCTGTTTCTTCCCTTTCCAGTCTTCAGCCTTTTCATTTGGGCTATTTCTAGCTTCTTCAAAGAAGTCTTCTTGGCTCTTTAATTCCCGCTCGTTGAATCCTTCTTCAATTTCCATCTCCATGTTTTGAATATTTTCCTGGACTGGGATTTCCTTTTCATTCTTTGACATTGGGTCCTCACCAGAATCTTCCTGAACAGTGTCATCCTCCTCGTCTTTCTGGTCTTCCTCCTTCTCTTCTGTTCTGGTAATAGAGTCCTCCTCAATATTGACTTTATCTTTTTCCATAACCTCAGGTCCTTCTTCATCATTACTAGAGTTGGTTTCCCAACTCTCTGTTCCATCTTCTTCCACCCGTTTTTCCTCCACGGGTTCTCCAATTCTCTCCCGACCCCTTTCTCCTACTGCATTATGTGTATTGGGGTTAGGGGTCTTAATTTTTCCTCTTCTGCTTTCATTTACATCCTTTTTATTCCCTGCCAACTTGTTTTTCCCCTGTTTGGGATTCTTTACCAGTGCCCTGTTCTTGCAAAAGCCTTTAATGAGCAGAATAAGGCCTTCGTGAAGAATGGGGCGCAAGTCTATCTTCTTATGAGCATAAAGGCTTTGAATCAGGAAGTAGCGAAGGTAGAAAGGAAAAGATATTCTTACCTTATGCCTGAAGTGGTTGAGGAAGACGAAGTGGAACTTATGCACTCGTTTACTTCTACCATCCAGGATGAAATATTCCCTGATACAGCTTAGGACGTCCCTCCAAATCCCTTTTATCTGGTCCAACTCATAAAAATCCCCATTTTTTACCATTTTCTGCTCCTCCTCATCCGTTTTGGGGAATTTGCAGAATGCTTCATTTGATATGCTGGTTTGCTTTGAAAATTTGATTCCTTCCATAGACAACCCTGTAACCTCGGCAAGAAAATCCTCAGTTAAATTAACAGTTACGCCATGCAGGGTGACCCTATCATCAGACCAATTTTTAAAGAAAGCCAATGTTACCTTGATAGTATGATTGGGATAACCCTCAAACATTTATAGAGAGTTATAATGATATGACCTACATTCCCATGAGAATAATAATGTAGTGTTGATAAGTGCTTGATAGGTTGATGACTAGAGACATAATCTAGAGACCGTATAGGGGCTATGAATGATGGCTAAGGATGGTGTTAGTTAAGATAGGTGTGAGTGAGTTACTAGTTACATGACCATTATATTTGAGAGGTTTCAATACAAGTGACATGGTAGTTTGGTGTTATTCAAGATGTGCCACCAGTACCTTTGGTGTGGTTAAGGATTTATCAAGATATAATAAGGCTAGGGAGCAGGTCTAAATCATTAATTTTAGAGTTATCTCCAATTCCATTGATAGAGAAGGATCTGTTAATTGATATACTAGATGTTGATGATGTAAGAGTGACTGATGCCTACTTAGCATAATGGAGGGAACATATATGGGCACCACTATTCTTAAGAGGTGGAATCATCATAGAGGGGATGTGTGAGATGTTGACCACATTAGGGATGGTGAGGGTAGGTTTCCATTGCATATTTATATTTTCTTAATTCATTACTTATTTACTTGGGTAGGTATCTGATGTATTGAGATGGTATGTGTAAGTTTAGGTGATGATGATCATGTATTAGGAGACTATTGTTGAGTCTACACTCTTATTACTGACATGACATATACCTAATCATGTCATGGATGATGGATTAGTGAAAAAGGCCATGGATTTTTCTAGTGACCATGATCATTTATTTGATTGAGCAACCATTATTACTATAACATATAGGCAAGCGGCTGCTAATAGGGATAAGACACATGCTGAGTTATAAAGATGAATTATGCCTACACATGATCTTAATGTACATTCTACATTGAGATCATGCAGAGGTGTTGGTTAATTTTGGGATGTCATGAGAGATAAAGAGAGTATATGCATGACTTGATCGAGGTTTTAGAGGGATAGTGGGGCCTCCAATTCTAGTATGGATGTATGAGAGAGTGAGAGTTAGGGAGCTAGTCCTGGTCACCAAGTCTATATTATTGAGTGATTTATAGTATTGTATTAAAAATATACTTTGAGTTATAAATATATATGGATGTTTGTTGTTATATGGGCATTACATATATTGGTATCTTAATTTTTTGGCATTGTGAATTTTTAAATGTGTTTTATTATATTCATTATGTTAAATGGTGATATATAGATATGTTACATGCCTAAGTAATGGAAATGAGTTGTTTATCTATTTATAAATGTTTAAGTAGACATGTTTAGTGGATTAGGAATGTTAGTTGTTAGTATAGGTGTTATAGGGGTATTATAGGATATCTAAGTGTGCATCGTGTAACTACAATATTCACTATCTAAACTCAAATGGCATGGAGAGTGACCATACTATTCATGTTTTATAGGTGTAGAAATAGATTTTAGAACTGATACTATGCATGTAACACTACTAGTAGATAGGTGTGTAGACTCTGTAGAAAATAGCTTAAATGGATATCGTACTAAAACTATGTTTTAATCTCTATTATATATAACAAATATCTTAATTAACTATTGAAATCTATTTTAAATTTTGTGATATTTGGAAAATATATTAATTGGCTATTGAATTATGTTTTGATTTATATGATCTCTTATAAATATCTTGATCGGTGTTCAAATAAAAAATGTTCTATATTCTCTATGATTGTTTCCAAATATCTTAATCAATGTGTGAACTAATATTTTTTTACAATGTATGTGGTTATTTCCAAATATCATAATCAGTGGGTGAGCTCAGACTATTCTTTGATATTTTTGGTTATTACCAAATATTTTAGTCAATCTGTGAACTTAGCTCAGACTATTCTCTAATCTCTATGAACTAGCTTCCATCTTTTTTGAATTAATAGTGCATGAGATTTGTCATAAGTAGGTGTCCTAGAAACCACATGGCTCATATTATGAGTAACTAATGGATCCTTAAAGGTAATGTCCTAAGGTAATTTTATCATAGAGGAATATGATCTAGGAGATTATGGAGTCTTAGATCTTAATTCCCCATGTGTGAATGCTATAATGCCTCTATCAACATACTGTTCAATATGATATCAAAGTGCATAACAGTTTTTGTTTGAATGTCCATTCATCTTATGAAAATTGTAATATGGATTTTTCATATCTTATGTAGATGATATGTTGGATGGTAATGAGTAGATATAAGTGTGATCATCTCTTTATCTAATAATTTAAGTAAGATATTATGAGGCCTATTTCTATCTCAAAACTGTATAGCCCTTATGTTTGTTTCCTATGATCTATGCATTGTAGGAGGTGATTTATGAAGTGGCTCTTTGCCCTTAAGGAGTATCTTGATTTGTTGTTTTTGTTCCACTAGTTTATTAATAATAAGTGGAGTAAGTTCTTTTACAATGGTAGATGATTTTGGATCTAGGAAACTTACATCCAAATCTGCCTCTTAATGTGTAGCAACTAGTCCAAACTCTTTCTCTAATTCCATAACAATGTTACATAGATCCTAGAATGATTTGGATGTCTAATATAATAATTTATCTTTAATAGGAAAAATGAGCCCTCTAGCAAAGATGTATTATATCTCTAAATATGCCAGCTGGTAAATTAACTAATGCATAAATGACTTGAATCTTATAATGTACTCATTTATTAGTTTTGTCTTAGCCTAGTGTATTAAAGGTAACCTCTCATATGTGACTCATGATCCCTTATTTTGTATGTATTACTTGATAAAGATTTATTATAAGTCATTATATGTATGTAGTGAACCACTAGGGATTGCATGATGAAACCAGTTTGATGCCTCACTTTTTAGAGACTTTCAAAATAAATATAATAGATTCAAATTATTAGTGACATGTGCCATGGATTTCAAATAATACTAAAGGTTCAATTATGGGTCTTCATGTCCATGAAATTCTGGTAACACTAGTATCTAAAAGTTATGTGTCAACTTTGTAGTGAATATTCTACGTAGAATATGATTGCTATGGATGGAATTAGAATCATCCCAAGAGTGGTATGCTCTACTTTTGAATGTGAGATGATGTACATGTTTTTTTAAAGTAGCCATGACATGCATCAAGTATATTACCTCTTATGAAGGTATATTATAATCATCAAGGGGTTCAATTAACTCTTGAATTTTGTTATGAATAGCCATTGGTACACTACCTTAGGGTCCTTTTTTATGGAAGATTGGGTTGTTTTTTGTAACCTGGTGAGAGGGAAATGGGCTATCACCCTCATGTAAGTTAATTTGAGAAACAAATTTTACTATAGTAAGGAGGGTTAAGGGAGATTCATTGGTATCTCTTATTTCATTAATTTTTAAAGAAGTATCACATGCTACTAGACTAGAATACATTATTATTGTGTGAATGTAATTTATGTAAACTATGAACATAAGAATAAGTGCATGTGTCTTTTTTATCATTTGAACTAGAATTAGTTTAAATAGTAGAATTAGGTGAAGTTGGGAGAGAACTAGAAGATTTAGAATCAATATCTTCTTTACCAGAATAATAGTAATCATCATTATTTCAAGGTTCATCAAAATCAGAGTTTAATTCACTTGTACAAGTAAGATTATATGGAGTATCACTCACATCATCACTAAGAGAGAGAGTAGGAGAAGATTTTAAATGTTTGCTATTGTGAAATATATCATCATTCATGGGTGTAATGCAATGCATTTGTTTATTAGTTATGTGTGGAGTGTGTGTATGATTGTTACTTTCAATCTTGGATTCAATGGTAGAATAAGTAGCAATCGTGTTTTGATTTGGCATATTATGACATGTAGGAGAAGAGTTAGTGACATTTGCATTATCAAAAATTTCAAAGGATGATTGTATTGAGATTGGAATGTAAAATAAGGTGATAAAATAATTATGTATAAGTACTTTATTTTGTGCATTGGTAAAAGGTGTAATATAATTTCTAAATGTTTTTTTCAAATTTAACTAAGAATGGTAAAGAAGATGCATTTCTATTTAATATGTTACTTGAATCATGTGAAAGTAAATTTTGTTTATTTCACTTATATTGTTTTAATTTGAATAAATAGGTAGTGAAAGTGTTTGAAAAGCTAAGATCACATTAGAACAAAACACTATCAATAATAATTTCTGTTGGCATTATATTTTTTGTTTGATGTTGAGGTGTAGGATAAGAGGGAGAGGAAAGAGAAGAAGAATCACCTAGTATATCCTCATCAACATTATCATTTTCATGCTCATAGTAATCCTATTAAGTGTAGTTATTATAAATATTCATCCCAATGTGTGTAAAAAATTTAATATTTTACTTGAAACCTTAAAGGTTAGTATTTGGATGTGTATGGACTAGTATGTGGATCTAGGGTTTGCTAAGGGTTGTCTAGAAAATAATTAAATTATATTAAATTAATGAAACCCTAATATAAGACTAATTTGGATGAGTTAGTTTATGTAAAAAATTAGGAAAAATAGAAGTTTTAAACCCTAATTTAGTGCACAAAAATGAATAAGGTAAACCCTAGGATAAACTAGGGTTTTAAGCAATATTCTAAGTTAGGTTCACCAAAAGTGTTAATTGTTTAGGACTTAGTAGATGTAAATCCTATTTTATCAAAGGGATGAGTATAGAAATAACCTAAAATGAATATAGGAAATATTTAATTTGATATGTTCTTCCCAAAATAATAAATATGTAAATAAAGTGTTCTTATATGGATCAAAATACATGTTTATGTAACTCAAGATGCTAGATCAAGCTTGGAGATCAGCCAGACATTTTTATTTCTATGGCTGTAGTAAAAAATAGACTTTAGATAGTGGTTCCCTTATTAAGATAGTAACACCATGTGGCACTAATGTATAATTACTAGGTTGTAGGATATTAAAATCATGTGGGATAGAACCTCTATTATTCTAGCCACTGCCTACATTAACTCCAATGCTAGGGGTATCGAATTACATGTAGTTTTCCCTTAGGGAACATGAATAACCAATACACATGGTATGCTATAATGAATTTTTCTTGGGCCCTTATTTGATCAAGCATGCAATTCTAGATGTGATAGTCAAGTAATACGTAGTGCATTGAGCTGTATTATTGATTGATTTTATGTAATTATATTTCAAGATATTAAGTTTTAGATTTAAAATGCCTTGTGAGGATATTTATATATAAGTAACCTTGATTTGAATATAATACCTTTTTATTTGGATAAAAAAATGTAAAAGAGGGATAAAAAACATAAGATAAGGCTCAAGAGAGGGTTAAAACCCAAAACACAAAATAAAATGACCATTGGACACTAGTGCCAAAAGGTGGAAACTAGCACTACTGTCTAGATAAGGGAACTAGTGTCTTGAAGTCTAAAAATAGAGTTGATATTGGTAAAAGGATAGGGCCCCTTTTGACTAGGAGGGTATGACTTAGAACCACTGGGGATGTAACAAAAAAGGAAAACAAGACATAAGAAAAACCAAAAGACCCAAAATGACCATGTGAACAAGGGATAGATTTGTCACTAAGACCTTCATGTGAAGGAGCAACAAAAGACATAATATTTATGATTACTTGAACAATGATTCATATGGGAAGTTTCATTCAATGGTCAATACTCCATACAATATAGATGTATTGAAGCATAAACAATAGTGTCCATGTTATTTTCATTTCTCTAATGCTAGTGTATGTACCTTCTAAACATTCAAATTTTAAAATCCTTTGATATGTATGTGTTAGATTATTATGTTTCATTAACCCTTCCATGAGGAAATTTTAAAAATAAGTGGTATGAATAAAAGTTAAAGATAAATCATTATTCATCTATAAAATACCAAAAAAACTCATATTTAACTTCAATAAATTATAAAATTGAGTTATATAAGAGTAGTCATATTACAAGTTTGAAGCACTAAAATAACAAACTTTTATGAATATTTGTTAAGTTACAATATTTATCACTAAAATCACTTGTATATAACATTATACACCATTTTTCACACATAAAACAACACATAAGGGAGACCTACATATATTCGAGGCCCTATTTTGAGCATTGGTTATGTAAGAAATACTCATTAACATAGGGGTAATTTAGGTTAGCTTGACTTCATGATCCCATTAAACCATTTTTGGTAAGGTGATAAGACCTAAGAGGAGGATATAGGGTTTGACCTATGTTTTAATATTAAAAGCCTCTAAACACGTAAACTAAAAGGAAACAAAAAATGTAGAAATAGCCAAGTGGAAGTTTTAGTCAATGGTCACTACTTCATACATGACATATGCATTGAAGCATATATAATAACATCAACATAAGTGTATTCATGGTGAATCAAGTGTTTGTGCTAATAGAAATCTAACTTTTATAATTTGATGATGGGATTATAATATTCATACAACCTATTTCTACACTTGCATTACTTAGATCTACCTTCACATCAGTGTATAATATAAGTAAAATTTTTCATTCATATTGATATTATAAGAATATTAATATTGTACTTTATATATTTAGCATATTATTAGAATCAATATTTCTTATTAGAATATCAATAGAATATAAATTATTTAATTTTCCTACTTTTATAGAGTAGTTTAATCCCTACTTAATCAGGCTACACTTTCAATATTAATCCTTATTTAAAAAAAGGGTTAAATATTTGGTGAACCCAAACTTCAAGTATTACTAATTTTAATCCTAGTGATCCTTCTTAATGTTTTATGATTTATTTATTTCTAAATTTTTAAAATCTATTTAAAAAATTAGTTTTCTTTCAAAGTTTAATGGAATAAATTATGTTCAACAAAATGAATACATATAGTATTTTTTATTTTGTTAAAAACACAATGATAATCATTTATTCTTGAATTGCACACATTTTTACATTAATCAAAACTATGCTCAAATGGACTCAATAAATTGGTAAAAATAAAGAGAATAATTTAACACAATATAAACATCTAATCCCTATTTATAATTATTATTGCAATAACATTGATCCCTTGTCTAGATTCACTAGGTGCTAACATGCAAATTATCAACCTTTTTCCCACCTAAATTATATTTAATTTACAGATATCATCCCACTCCCATTATTCACCCATGGTTTATATTGGATTCCATGGCCTTGTCACTACATTAAAATAAAAATGCGCACAACTTACTCAACCACCTATTAATATACAATAATTTACTCCCAATCCTAAGTTAGTAATCAAATCTAAAGGGTATGATATAATTTAAAATTAAGTAATACCCATGATAAGATATCAATCCTTAAAATTTTGAGTAATTAACTATATGTAAAGACATATTATATGATGCCTTGCATGAAAATCAAGTATTAAGTGACATCAAACTAGATTATTTTATGGGTATTATGAAAGATGTCAAAAACAATGTAAATCTCATTACTCTTGATTGAATATATATACTCTCAAATGACATCATTGATCAAGATTTACCTTTATTCATACAATTAAATGTTAAAAATAGGGGAATCAAGAGATTATTAATGCATGTGGATAGTTCATGCAACCCACCTATTGGTCAAATTACATTAGGTGTGACATTTTTAGCATAAAATGGTACAAGTTTATTTCCAATTTATGTTTCAATCATTGGATATAAATTATGGAATCTATACCATCTAAATTAATTTATGTGTAAAATTCATACATGATGGGACATTATGGACCATGCCTCCAAATGATGAGCCCTTTAAAATTTTCAATACATTTTGATACAATGGAAATTCCTCAAATGGTACCACCTGAATAATTTATTCTAATAAAAACATAACAACTTATGAGACAAGTTAGTTAAGTAAGATAAATCATGTCTCTCAGAAGATGATTAAGGCACTAACATCTCCAATACATTTGGTTTAACCTAAATATAGGTAATTCAAGAAATATTTCCAAAGGAGGCAATGATATCACAACCTCAAGATAATAAAACATTTGAGCTTCCTTTATGGGTATAATTATAAAAACAAGATTGTATGGTTTTATATTATTATGATAGTGATGATGAGATTCCTTGTGATATGAATGATGAGAAAATATGCAAGCCTAACTTTGACCAACTTGAGAATATCTCACATCATCTATTCACACCTATGGGCCATGTTACATACAAATTAAATTCATCACCATAGGATATAAAATCAAAGTCAGATAAGGGAAAAACAAAAATGATAGATGAACATGTGAATGCTTGGTATATAATTCATCCCTTTTGGGTAAAATATTTAATCCAACCTTACACAAGATAACTTCAAATACATCATGTGAAAAATGTTTAATCCTCTCATAGGTCACCAAAAGAGTTATTATAGATCACCATAACACAAGATTCTCCACACATAATTATTTATATGTTATGTGATCACAACATCATATATTTACCACCTACTAGACAATGTTCAGTGGTTAGGCTTGTCTGTATATAAGGACTAAAATATTATAATTATCATATAAACATACATCATGATACATATCATTTTAAGGCATTAAAAAATCAAATTCATAAGTAAAAAAATGAAGGGTATATAAAAATTATGCAAGAATAATGACAAACATCATTGAGTTTGAATAATTCTAAAGTGAAAATTACAAAGGGTTATACTAAAATATTCTAAAGATAAGAGTATATAACCATTATTTAAAATATTAATGGAACCTACTATGAGCATATTGAGGTTGTTATAAATAATTGGGACACATTTTATAGAAGTTATTTGTTTACAATAATTTGAACATACTATAGAGGATTTAAATCACTATCCATGTTTTCCAAGAACTTTTGTATATATTCAATTACCTATTGTATGTGGACCAAAAGTATCCCCTATAAGTATATTGGTATTAGAATAATAAACACATTTGAAAATTCATTTTGGGTAGCATTTGTTGGTTGATATGAATGCAACATTGGATACTAACAATATGTGCCTTAATTTTCCTTTTGAGGATAAGGAGGTTCACATCCATCATGACTGCTATGGGAATTAACCAATACCAAATATTTTTGGTGAATAAATGGAATCACACATAGAAGAGGTAGCAATAGCCCAGTATAAATATCAGTGTTAATAAAAATATTATTATGTGGTCCTATCTTATTTGAGGATGAAAAATTATTAGATTAAACATATCAAAAAAATAAAAAGAAAAAATCAAATATTCAAGAAAATAAATAAATATATACAAAAATATTTATAATTTCACATGTTTACTATATTTTGTATATTATACACACATATATTTCATGGGTACTTAAGTTTGATACACGCATACATGACATCCATTATACATGAACATGCATGAGTTGGAACTTTCATTTTCTTGTGTGGCACACTATGTTGGGGTCATCTTGATTCCATATGATCATGATTGACACATGTTCTAATGTTTTATGATCATTTCCATTATCACATTAAGATTATATACTAAATTTTATACATTTATATACTCATATTTATATTTTACTTAGTGTACTAGATATGATATTCTACATGATATTTTGCTAACATGGCTTACTTTAGAGTAATTCTTGTTTGCTTCTTTGTCTTAATTGTGAAACATTTGATAATGTTATTTGATTATTGGCTGAAGTGACCTAAATATGGATTACTTTGAATATGCTATCCCCTTGAGTGTTTATCATTTGAACATGCCCATTGTTTGTGGTCTTCTTATACCCCTTTTTGCATGGCATTTGAGTACTCATGTGTGTGTGCTTGATTATTTTTTTATCTTGTTATCTCATATAATATTCCATGATCCACATCATTCATATTAGAGCTTGTTATGTATTCATACTATGAGCTTCATTGATATATAAACTTTGATATGATACTACTATTCATTTTTTAGTACATGATTCACACAAATACACTATAGTTATCTTATCCTTTTGAGATAAGGTGAATAACACTTTTTAATCAACCTCACCTCAAAATAGAGGCATGCCATAGAGACATAATTCCAAATACGTATAATTGAAATAATTGGATTCAATTTACATGATTTTGATATACATATGGGATAAAATTCTATACACCTGAGATGATTTGGGACAAATTCTATCATATTTGTGATATATAATATACATATTTTATAGAATGGAGGCTACATCCATCCATCGACCCTACCAATATGGAACATTTGAGATTTTATATACTATAGAAATTATATTATTTAATAAGTGTGATTAAGATTCACTACTTTATATGGACATATAGCTATTTTATATTACTGAAAGTTTATATGGCTATGCCATTTGACTCAGGTGAGATTGGATAGATTATGATACACTAAAATGCATGATTAATTTATGAGCTCTTGATGGACTTGATACAACTCATCCTTATAATATATTGGGGGCATGATCATCATATAATTCCCATATTCATATGTCCATGGTTTAGTTTTGAACCTCTAATGCTTTAACTAAGAAACATCATTACCAAACAAAACTATAAGGAGAAGCATCATTGAATAAACACATGTACTTTAAAGATAATTTTAATTATTCATTTTTATATTATATAAACTAATTACAATTATAAAATTATTATAATTTAATTTCATACACATACAAAAAATTTAAATAGGTCTCAACTAAAGTAAGTTGTGTTTTACACACACAGTATGCATTTATTTTCTTTAAACTTGTAATTTGATCCTTATGAATGACTAGATTAAAAGGGAGGAATGTAATTCTTAAAT
Organism: Torreya grandis; assembly: GCA_037957365.1. Classification (NCBI taxonomy): domain Eukaryota; kingdom Viridiplantae; phylum Streptophyta; class Pinopsida; order Cupressales; family Taxaceae; genus Torreya; species Torreya grandis. The sequence continues at coordinate 55,816 of JARHVA010002684.1, forward strand.
ATTGATTAATATGTTAAACTAATCTTGTACACTTGATAAATATCACTTGGGGATCTACTCTTAAGTAACCAATAACTCTACAAATGTGTTTGAAAGATTGAACTCAGTTAACATGGAATTTAATATAGATTTCAATGAAAATGTTTTTCAAGCTCCTATACTTGAGACAAATGAAGGTAATATTATTGATCGCATGCCATTAATGGAAACCAAACCACCTAATGCCCACTTTCACTAACTTTATGAAGTAATTAGTGGTTATCAAGATTTAGAGTAACTTGAATGGCTAACACTATAATGAAGATTTAGAGTCCCAATAAAGTCTAATACCCATTGTTTAAATGGTTCCTTAATGACCACAATTTAGAGGGATAATTATGTGAGCTTAGGCCTACTAACAAAGTATTGACAAGATTTACATTTGTAAACCCATTCTTGTGAATCTTTGAATAGATCAAGCCAATAATAGCAAGCTTTTAAGATTTTGAACATTATGACTGAAAATGATAAATGTCATCCATAATATTTATCATGAAACACCTCCAAGATATTATTTTAATGTTATTTGTTTACACATATCATGAATTTACATCCAAATACTTATTGAATAAGGTACCCAATCACATATCTGGTTGCATTCATCTTGAGTTCATTTTTGTTTGGGACTCAAATAATTAGGGCATTCTCCATATGATAGGAAGAATGATATATCATAATACCATTCTTCAAGATAATAAATGAATACCACCAATAATAACTCTTCTTTTCCTTCCCTTTGATAATCAACACCTTTAGTAATCACTTAGAAAAGGCCTTATCCTCTTACTAGCTTCATGGGCCTGATGTCCAAGTAATAATCCTACACTTTAGTGATACAACCACCTCTTTTTGATCCAATATATTTTTGGGTGAGGATTAATTTCACTATTTAATATGGTACCATTACAAGGGTATTAAATTTCAAGATATAAAATTTGAAATGCTTTGACAATAATGTATGCATGTTTTTATACCAATAAGTACTTGAGCTCATAGTATTTCAATCTACAACTCATGAATGCAATAAGGTATTGTATTCCCTCTTCATTTTTATGTACCAAAATTGTACATAGAGTTATTCATATAAGTAATAATATGCAATGAAGTCTTTTGAGAATATGAACACGTTAAAACTAGTACCTTGGTGATTGCTTACTTGATATCATTGAACACTTTCTTCCCATCATCTTTCAATTTTAAATAGTTATTTCCACTCATTATTTGTATGATGTAACTAGTGAGATCAAAAAAGTTGGGGACAAATATTCTAAGAAAAATGACTTTATCAAAAAATGAGTGAGTGCCAATTTTTCTAGTTATTAGGGTTAGTTGTTGGATGGATTTTACTCTTTATAGATTGATTTTGGTACCCTATTTCTAAAATACATGGTCCAAGATCTTGCCTTCTATTACTACAAATAAACCCTTTTTTAGATTCAAAGAGATATCATGAGAGTGACACCTTTTGAAAACCCTTTTTAGATTCTCATAATGATCTTATCTATGTGGAGAAATAAACAATATGCCAACACCTGAAATAGTCACTAAGTAATTTCCATCAAATTTTAAAGTCTAGATATCATTGGAATCACCCTCCACTAGTTAAGGAAGTTTTAAATATTACTAGCCATCATCGTATGTGTGTCATGCCTTATATCCTTTTATATGATATTTTCCTTAGGATCATTTGACTTGAGGATCATTAACACCTTTCACAAAAATCATTGCTTGTGTCTAATCTAGTTTGATTTATCCTTTGAGGTCTCTATAAAAAGACCTACTTAGAAGCACCCATAATGAGGAGGGATGTTTGATACTAATATGGTCATCTTTACTATATTTTGGGGAAAATTAGGTAGAGCAACATGTTCATCCTTTATTTATCCAACTAATGGAGATTTATTTGCTTTTATGTTAAATAAGTGACTAAACATTTTAGTAAAAGCCCATCCTAAGGTATGCATAACTTTAGCTTTAGTCTTAAATATGTTGTTGTTCAATTTATATCCACCAAAAAAGAGACGTAAAGAAAAGCTCAGGTATTTATTTTCTTGGAGAAACAATGACTACATTATTATGTAAGTTAGAATAATCCATCTTGATCTATGGTCCTTGAGGAGGGGCATTAGAACTTCCTCTTTTGATTAACTTGACCAATATAACTATTCAGAGTTGATCATGATATATTCAGTTTGATAATTTTGAACCTTAGTCTTTTAAAATTGATATATTTTTTTAAAATACTATTTTTTGGCTCTTCATTGGCATACAAATGAGAGTTCAAATTACTAGAATTTTTTGTCCTTTTATACTTTGATAAATTTTAAAAATGTGTACCTCTGTTGAGAATAAATTTGGGAACAAATACAATTTTAGGGGTCTCTTTCATCTTTTTCTTATTAGGTTCTTTATTCTTCTCAAAAGCTTTCATCCTCTCATTTTGATCTCAAGTAAATACTATATATGAATGGTTATTCATACCCTCAACACTCTCTTCATTATCATCACCTTTAATATCATATTCAAAATAACCCATAGTACAGTTGGCATCAGGTTTCTAAATTTCAAGATCAAATGTTCCCAGAATACCTTTAGGTGGTTCTTTTATAGTGCAAATTTGAAGAATTCTAACCATTTTTGGATAGTTTTAACCATCGTGGTCATTAGTGGTGTGAAAAATGCATGTATAGTGAATTAAATCATTTACTTATTCAATATCAATTTGAGGAGTTGTAGGAAGCAATTTAGGATGAACATTACCATGATATGGAACAAAGGGTCTCCTAGGTATATCCTTATATAGAGTATCATGTGATTAAGGAATCTATTTCTTTAAATCCAAGATATCATTTGCCAAGTTTTAAATCATAGGATCTGATAAATTGTGTTCTTTGCTTTTGAAGAAACTTTGTTTATTTTCCTAGCATGATCATGTCATCTTACATTTTAGTGGCTTGGGTTTGAAAAACTACAAACATTATAGGTTGATTCCTACTTACGAAGAAACTAACTTTATGAAATTATGTATTTAAAAAGAGAAATTTATGATTTTATACTATAGGAATTATAACAGTTGGGATTTTACGTACCAGCTTGTTGAATCAGCCTATAAAATCTCTCATGGTTCCATAACGTTATTTCTTGATTTGAGAAATTATGCTAATAATGAGTGTTCATATTCATCAAGTTTAAACCTTTCCTTAAATTTATCCCTCATTGTTAGCCAATATAGATTGGAAATATTGGGAAAGTGATCAAACCGTTCTACAACTCCTTTAGCCAATATCTCCACAAAAAACTTGATTGACACATTCATTTTAACACAAAGACTACTGCAAGTGGATAAGAAATATTTTATGTTTTCATCAGGATGTTTTCTACCATCACTGGTAAACTTGGGGAAATTATATCTTGAACCTTTTGGGAGTTCATTCATGGAATTGAGCACCCAAAGATAATGATCATATATTATCACCACATGTTATAGAGATAACCATATTATTAATCTTAGAAAGTTCTACTTATAGGATATACCTTTTCTATTTATATAGGTGAAATTTAAAAACTAAATTATTATTATGAATCAAAGAATAAATCATAATTTCTATTTTTTATTAATGGACCTTGTGTATCTTATATCATCCAAAATATTAAAAAATGTTATGGAAATCAAGTCACTATTATTCCATAAATGAGTGCAATGATTCTTTGAGAAAAATGACACATTGTTCTTTTTCATCTAACATGGTTACAACTCTTTGAAATTGAGAATTATACACCCTATTTTCTCAAGAAAAATATCATAAATCATAACAAATATATGCTTATGCATCTTGTATCTAATTGAGGTTCGGTTGGATAGTTAGGTTTTTATTTCCATGGATAGTCATAAAATGACTACAATTGAATTATTGTGGGTTGCATAAGAAACCCAAAACATGACCCACACTCGATACCATAAACTCTCTAAAATATTTGGTACTTTATAATCCACTCATATATAATCTAAGTTTAGAAAATATATAGGAGACACAAATTATCTCTTCCATAATTAGGGGAGGTTACCCTTATTGGAAGTAGTAAAATATGATCCACTCATATACAATATTTACAAGTTGAATGGAGGGATTTTAGTAGTAACATTCAACTGAAAATAAAAATAAAAATAAGGAAAGTGAAGAATAATGGGTGGATAAATAAATGTTTATTTCATCCACTTATGTAATGATAAAAATAAAAGAGAATAGGTAATTTAGGAGATCAAATGCAATTAGTTTTTTTAACAATAAGTTATGCATTAACATAATAACAATACATACCCATTAAGAAAATAAGACACAAAGTTTTGGTATTTCCTTGGTTCCTGGACAAAAGAATGAGAATAGAATTTTATTTTTCTTCCTCTTCAAGTTTCACAAATTATGGAAATTAAAAATCCTCTTTAAAATTTCCATTTCTTGTATTTATAAAAAAAGGTAATGGGCTGACCCTTCACATTCCAAAGTGACTCTTTGTATTTTATTTTTTCATCTTATCTATTATTATATAATTTTGATATTATAAAAAATAAAGCACTGATTTTCCAAAAATAGATGCTTAGTAAAAAATAGAAATGAGTTATATGGACCTTATTGGGATGTTTTATGTGTGTTGGAAGCATCTTTGGATGGATTAATAGTAGTTCCATCTTTCTTGGCTTGTTATTTGTCTCATGTAGCCTTGAATCTCCATAATATTTTGAATACCTTGAGGGATTAATTTATCTTGGGAACTACCATGTGTTGGCAACACATGAACCATATCTAGAAGATAAACATTAGGGTTCTTAGGACCCTAGATAATTTTGTCAATTGAATATTCAGCTCTTTTAGTGAAATGTGGATTTCATTGAGTGTTATCAGTGAACTTTTATTGAATTTGGTCTCATTGAAAATATATTATTTGACCACATTTTGGAATCAATCTTTCAATTCATCCATAATATGTTTATTTATTAAATCATCCTTATATAGGTCACAATTAATCTCATCCAAATTTTAGAGATCAACATGCATTTTTCCTCACCCATTTATACATTATATTTTAACTTCTAGATGGCTTTATTCAAGACTTCCATTCTTTAGAGTATACATTGTGCCCAATTGTAGGGGGTGGCATCATATTAATTTTAATATCATCCACCTTCCACCATCACTTTAGCCTCAATTAGAATAATTTATTTTATATCTCTAATGACTTCTTACCACACTTTTAAAACAACAGTGTGGGATTTAATTTGTTTTTGAATGTCTGAAATTCCTTGATTAATGGAGAAATAGAGTTTCATGACTTGTTTGATATAATTCATTTCACTTACAATAAATTCATCCATTGATGCCTCTAGAGTTATTAAATAAGCATTATTCTTGTTTATAGTAGTAACATCTTCTTTGATTATACATTGGAATTATGTTAGAACATCAACTTGTGGGGATGTGGGAGTCTCTATGGGATTGAATAGATAATTGACATAGAATACCAATTATTTGACCTATTATCTAAGTTAATTTTGTGTCAATTAATCTTAAACTTACCTTTTGATTATTATTTTTGTGTTCTCCTAGAGTTTATGACTATTTCTTTCCCATGTCAACTCTATGAGTGATATCCTCTTGAGAGTATAGTCACTCACTATCATTTATTCTATGTCCTTATAAAAATTGGGCTTAGTGATCTCCATAAACTATGCACTTTAAAGATTAGATACCAACATAGATGTGGTTTTCAATTTATTTGATGAAACATCTTCAAAAGGTCTAATACATTAAAATATGCCATTTCTACCTTGACTACATTTTTCCTTTTCTTCAACATTAGTTGTACCCATTGAAATGAAATATCAGTAAGATAAACAATTTGAACTTTAAAGTTAGAGGGATTGGGTTGCTTTGGCAAGTAAGATAAAGTTTGTCCAATGAGTTACAGGTTGAGAAATGTTGAATTGGTTGGAAACAATGTAGATTATTGGACATATGGTGTTTTGGGTTATTTTGAAAAATCTCTTAGAGTATAGAGGAGTAACACTTTTCAAAATGGAGAAAAATAATTTGATAATAATGTGAGAATGGTCTAAAAAAATTTATTGGAATTAAGGGAAAACACTATCAAGGTTTGGCCATTGGGAAAATCTTAGTGGGGTAAGGTTAAAATTTTACAAATAAAAAATCATAAACATAAAATGAATAAAATTAGCATGGGTTGAATAGATAGCCTCTCTGGGAAAGTGTCTCATATAGGGATACATGGTAGTGTACATGCATGGACATCTGGGGAGGACCTTAGAGCTGACCATCACATCCTCATGGCATGCACAAACATGAAGGCACAACTACTTGGTTAGGTACATCCACACATCTTCACATCCATGATGGATAGGGTAGAGGTTATATCATCCTCATGGCATATCAAGGTGTGAAGACACAACTACCTAGTAGCCACATTCACACATCTATGAGTGACAAGAGAGTATTCATCATGCCATCACAATATGGATGGGTGAAAAGGTGCAAATATCTAATCAATCATGTCTCTACATCTTCACATTTGTGGTGGATAGGCCAACTATCCACATGAAATGTAAAGGCATGGATACAATTGAGAAAAAAACATTGTAAGTAAGATATAATTTCAATTTTTTCACTTTCTCTATCTTTGACATAAATGGGAGTGTTGTTCCCACCCTTGGTAAAAATTTAACATTTTAGTTTTTAGGAGGAACAATCATGAGGGAATTACACTAGTTCTTAGATTCTCCATATTAAGGTGGAGGCATGTTATGGAAAAAATTTCTCCACATTTACACTAGTTCTAAAAATTTAGTACGAGAATGTTATAGAAACATGACCTCCACACTTTCACCAATTTTGATTGTCTCCAATTTTTTTTCATAGTATATGATTCAGATATATATTTATTCTAGTATTCTATACTATGGTATTAACACTATACACACATTATAAAAAAATGGTGCAAATGATAAGAAAAATATACTAATCTATGTAGAATACATTATTTTATATTAGACATGATAGGAGGTATCATTAAGAGTTACTTCCTTATATTTTTTTTCTAGATACTAATTTATTTTCCACATTCACCAATTATTATGAACTATAATTATACCTAAGATGAAATGTTTTGGTCTATTATTAATCTAATCTATCTATAATAATTGGTTAATTTGCATATGTTTATTTTATTAAATCATCCAACCTCAACAAATTTATAAGTTATGTTTTATTAAATCACTCAAATTCACTATATTTATAGGTAAGCTTGATTAATTTGCTCAACCTCACTAGATTATGTTATACATCATGATCTTTTTTAAATCACTCACCCTACATCATATCATTTATATGTTCATATTTGAATTGTGTTGGTTGAGATGTGGTATTAAAAATGAATATAACACCATTATTATTATATAAATTTGGGGGAATGATCACCTCCCAAACTCCCTTATTCTAAGTATATCATTTATAGGATGCAATGTAGTTGACTACTTGTGACTCATTCATTTTCCTAGAAAGAAGATAGATGAGGTCTCAAGTCCCCTTATACTTCACCAGTCTCTATAGTGGAGCTAAAAACTTTCTAAAATCATCATAATGCAAAATATACACGTGTACTATATACATGATCTTTCATTATTTTAATTCTTTCTACTATTTCTCATCTACTTTTACTTATTTAAGAGGTATTAAACTATGCTAAATATCAAATTTGTAGCACTAAAAATATGAAGCATTTTACAAATCAATTTACACTTGTATTTTTTTATACTAAGGTTTGAAATAGGAAAAAGAGAATATATTTACATGATAACCATCTCAAGAACATACATCTGAGGGAGAAATACATGCAAATTTGAGGCTCTCTTTGGAGTATATGGATATGTGGGCAACACTTAACAATAACATGGGTTTATAGGGTTAGTTTGACTCACATGTTAACCCTTTTTTACTAAGTTATAGGATTTCAAATCCAACATATCTATGGTTTTACTTATTGTCTAGACTTTTGGCATATTTTGATGCATTTTGAAGGACAAAATAGACTTATAGGTAATAGTTAGACTTTAGTAAATATTTTGTTTCATTATTGTACCTATTCTAGAATAAACATTTGTAGTGGATCCAAACACCTACATGGAATCCAATGTTAGGAACCTAATGAAAGTGTCCAAGATGAAAAATGTATAAACATAAAATGAATATAACACAAAGCTTAATCACCTTCTTGAGGGTATTCCAAATCACTACCATAGTTTTGAATAGAATTCATAAGATACACCATTTTATCCCTTGGTTGTATATTATTTTATTATATTTATTATATGTGCTTAAATATGTAATTTTCCATTATTTGTCACATATTTATAAGTTTCTAGTATTGTATTATTTCAATAAAATAATTATATTTGCTTAATGTGTTTATTTATTGAGCCCATTTAGCATAAAACATCATCACATGACAACTAGGGCATGCCACCTTATAAAAAAATTAAGGATCATGGTTCAAAAAGGTACTATGGTGATCAAATATTATTTTAAGACAAATCTCAAGAATCCAAGTAAATTTTTTTTGATCTCTCACTGATGGTACACATGACACACTTGATAAATTTCATAATCTAAAATAAGAATTCATTAGGTTAAACTTTAAAAAAATGAATAGAAATAACTATTTAAGCTAATATGTTCCAAGGACATCATCAATAAAAATAATTAGAATATTTAAATTTTCATTATTGGTGTAACTTTTGATTATGATGCACAACAAAATATTTAATCTTGATCCTCTAAATGGGGCATCAATAGATAAAATTGGATTTTAATGGTAGACAAGAATTTAAGGTGGATTAGGGTGCATAAATTATTTGGTCAATAATATTTTTCGAAGGATGGGCCACATATATGGACTTGGGTGGCATCCATAACCTTCCATCACCACATCCAATTTGAGGATTAACATAACATATAGTGCCATAGAATTTGGGGTTTGAAAATTATGAGTTATTTTTATTTAATGTTTAAAAAACCTATTCAAAAATAGTATTGGGAGGCTTATCTTACACCCATAACATTATAAGAGAGAAAATATGGTTAAGGCATTTATTTTAAAATACTTAAATCCCTATTAAGAACACCATTTTAATAGGTGTGATAGTGAAAGAGCCCACATTTTTTTGGGTATGGGGGTGTTTAGCGGAGATTCAACATGTTTTAAAAAAAAAATACACACTAAGAATGATCTCTTGAGGTGGGAAGATATAATAAATACATATGGGTATCCATGGAGACTATTTTATCAAATTCAAGCAATAGGTGTCCAATCTAATCAATTCACTTTGCTATAAAAATATCAACATCAAGGTTGAAGCCTATAAAGTAAAGGTCAATAATGTCACATATAGGTTTTTAAGTTGTATTCCTTTAAATCAAAATTATCCCAAATTCTTATTTTTTTATGATTAAGAAAAATGTGTATTAGTATGGATCAGTCATTTTGTGACTTTGTTTTGATTTTATGCTATAACCTATTTTTATTTCTCTATATAATTTCTTTTTATTTGTAAGTTTTTATTTTTCTCAAACGCTTGAAAGAAAATAATATTCTAATTTATATGGAGTTCGATTTATTCTATACATTTGTATCCCTATTTCACATGAATCTATAGATCAAACTTAGGTATAAGTATAGATTTATTTATAAAATACTAATATATAATTCAAAGAGATATTAAAATATGGGTATAATATAATCATACTTATTAAATGAATTCTATTTAATTAAATAAATATACCATTGTATCAAAGAGAAAATAAAAAATTAGAAAATAAGCATGTGTCTTAAATTGCATAATAAAAAGTTCAAATTTTTTTGAATGACCTTCAAACTATCATAACACACCACAAGAAAATTTTTATTCCAAATGTTGAATGACTAGGTGGACATACCCTCTTTACCCTCTATGTATTAGAAATACTTGATGTATTAGTTGTTTGGGATGTCAGTTTAATATCCCAACATTACATAGAAAGCAATCATAGATTACAAATTACAAATTATTTTTATGGACATTAGTCCACATTCAATCCATAATAAACTATTAAGTTACTTTTACTATGTCTAATGCTGACATATAGATTCAAGGGTCAATTATGCAATAAAAATATACAACAATAAAGTATTAGGGTAAATGATTTTAGTCAAATGATTATATAAAGAGACATTATTGTCAAAACATAACCATAAAAATGTGAATATTGATTATAATTTTATAGGCATGCTATTTTACAAGTCACTGTAACATAAACAACATAAAATATAAGGGTTAAGTAGTTGATATCTTTCTTTTGATAAGTATTGATGATTAATCATAGAAATAAATATTAGAAGAGACTTTTTGTCATTATTTAAATATAATTTATCAAACCTTTCAAAATATAATTTATAATTTATTTTTACAATGAGATGACTTATATTTTAGCATGATCTAGAAGGAACACATATACCTTAGTTATATTGTTACAATGAAGGTGATTTAACATAAGGCCAAAAACTGTTGCATTCATAATCAAATTTTGTAACCTAGGATTATTGAAGTTAAAATTTAAATATAAGTGGGATGAATTACTATTTTGATGCCTAGGTACAAGTAAAGTATAAGTTTTAGTTCCTGAATACATTGCATATTATCATGTACATAATGTAAGATTATAAATTTATTTCCAATGATATATCACCTTGGTTGAGAGAATACAAGGTTAGTATAATAGGGTGATAATAATAACCTAAAAATTATATATAATCTTGGAATAGTCATTAAATTTGACTTAATTGATAAACTAAGAAGAATAAATGGTTTACTAACAAAAATAAAATTATTTATGTAACCTTATCTTAGAATATTTATGGGTGATGATAAATAAAACCAATATAAGCTATTTTAAAATTACAATTTAAATTTGTTTGAAGAAATAATTTTATTTTAAAATGTCCTAATGAAACTAGTGTCAAAGCTGAGTGAAATAGATAGTTTTTGATGAAGTCAATATAAAAGCGTAATCAAATTATATTTTGAATAACTTAAAATTATCATTTAAATAGTCAAATAATTTTATGAATAGTATTCATGAATAACATTGGGTAGATTTCAAAATCATTTTTATAATAGTTTGTTAGTGCATTTTCTATCCTATAAAATTCATCTCAAATACTAAATAATTTTATATCCTACCATCACAAAGTTTTTATAATAAAGTAATCATATTTTATCTAGCTTAGAAAATATGATCAAACATTTAGAATTATTTATTATTTGATCCATGAATTAATTGAAGGGTGGTTTTGTACACATTTTATAAACATGGGAATGGTATGGAAATAATTTTTGGAATTATTTTATACTTTTGCATATTATTCAGTATCAAATTATTTGGTGATAAATCCACTCTTTTTAACCTAGAAAATGTAATTTAATTGATATTTAAAATTAATAACCATAAAAATATTTTATTTTCATGGTGTTTTTATTGTAATTTGTTATGATTAGTAAATATATTTGTTAACAATAGTGACTAAAAATTATGGTTATTTCCATTACATGTTGAGAATACTTCCCTACCTAGTAATCATGTATATGTAAATCTTATCAAGGCTTGATTTTTTATAATATAATTAGGTGGTGACCTAAATTTTTATAATGTTAAAAAAAAAATTAAAATGTGGTAATAAACATATAAATAAATTTATTTGACAAAAAATATATTAAAATAAGAATGAATCCTAGTTGATGTTAGATTATTATCATGAAGACTATTTATTGTTTGATGATTATGAATGTATTGGCTTATTCAATAATATTAACAACATAAATGCATACTATTATGACAAGATGTTTTGTGGGAGAAAATTTAGCTTAGGATGTTTGAGATTCTTGTATTATGATCTCACTAACATCAAAATATGAGAACAAATGTTGAGGCATATTTAAATCAACTAGTTAATATTCTTTTTTCACATTTAAAGATTATATAAGTTAGAACTACAAAAGTTTTATTCCTTGTATTGTCTTAACTAGCCAACCAATTTTGATATGATGTCTCAAGGAGGATATAGTTCATTCATTCAAACATATAACTACATCTAACCCTAATTAATATGAGTGGATATATAGGCTTCCATGATGAGGGGCATTAAGTCTTAGATCTTAAGGTAAGATAAGGTTGTTAACTTGAGTTAGGCTAAAAATATTTTTTGAGGATCATTAATATAAGATTAAAAATAAAAACATATATTTTTTGAGTGTTTTTGACATTACTACTATTGATATAATGAGATTAAGATTTTTAGTCTATGTGTTTATTGTAGTAGAGTAACACCTTATTGTATGTTTAATTGCTTGAATCAATGTTTGACAAAGGATTTAGGTTAAGAACTTATTCTATGGTTTCCATCGTGTGGAATCTCTATTGATGATTTATTTGTGTTTTGAATGATACTACATAATGAATTCCTTACAATAATTAATTTTTTTAAGCATACTTTTACTCAAATTTAGAAAGAGAAAATATAGGTAAGAGTCCCATTTTTTATATGATGTCTTATTTATTCTTACTATTATATGTATCTTCCATACATTAAAATATTATTAAGTGGTTTTTAAAATGTGGCTCATGCTATGTGGTGATTTTGGAGAACTCACTAAGGGAATAAATTTATCTTAGATGTGATTATATGTTGATTTTATGAAAAGTACTCATGTTGAATTATGTACTTAAAAATAATAGGTGAAACATTCTTATCCCTTAGATGTGATTATATGAAATGTACTCATGTTGAATTATGTACTTAAAAATAATAGGTGACACATTCTTATCAAAGCTGATAGGGGGTTATATAAAATGAAATGATACATGTTTATATTGATAAAAATTTGGTTTATATTGTAGCTATATATAATTATGCATTACATACATACATACATACATACATACATACATACATATATATATATATATATATATATATATATATATATATATATATATATATATATATATATATATATATATAAAATTATGATCGACATGATTGTACTTAAGTGTAATATAACAAGGATTAAACAAAATTATTATGGTCTTCATCAGTAAATTAAGATAAATGAATTAAATTAAGCTAAACCCTTTTGATTCATGAATGAGTTATTGTTTTATTGCTTTAATTAGTGATTGATTAATTTTTATCTTTAATTGCATTAAATAAATTTCTATAAAGTTTTAAGATTCATTAATACTTTAATATATATTATCACACTTTCAACATTTTTGGGAAAAAACATATATATAATAAAAATGAATAAATAAAAAATCCCATGTTTTACTTCATTTTATTGGATGAAAAATAAGTACAAAATAATTTCCACATATCTATTAAATAATATTCTAACCCTTTATGGCTTATTTGGATTCTTTAGGATGAAAAAATAGTCTAAAACTTTATGAAGACTATGGTTATTATCTTTCCAAAAATAATTATTCAAATATGTGAGTCTATAGTCATATTGTTATAATAGGGAATTCTATTATAACATGTGTCTTGTATTTGATCTCAAAAATATAGTTATCCCATTCATAAAAAGTCTTAACTTAATATTTTAGATGTTTAAGTACATAGAATTTAACCCTACCATAGTCTAGTATCTTAATTATGAGGTATAATGTGAGTAAATTATTTAGAATAACTATTTATTGATGCATCATATAATAAACTTGGTTAAAGGCTTCCTATGGTGAAATAAAAACACTCAGTCCTTATTATTTACTGAATGGTACATGTGTGTGTGTGTGAGTGATGTTGTCTTAGTCCTAGATATTTATATGGAATCCCTCCTTTCACTAATAAAAATGAGTCATCTTAGAAAAAATATTGATTTTTTTGAATTTTAAAATTAATGAACCTTTGTTTCTAACCTAAAAAAATACTTGCAAGAAAAAATATATATTTAGAATAAAAGGGTTAGTACCATAACATATTTACCACTTTTTGATCTAAAATATGGTAATTTGGTGAGGTGAGATAATATAAAGGTTAGTAAGGAAAAATATTATACTATATATTTTTATGTGGAACATGACCTTAGAAAGTGATATGATACCAAATAATATGAGTTAACTTTCACATAGATTTATATATAAATAAAATATAAAATTTATACACTCGATTAAAAGAAGATATAAATATTGTATGTAAATAATATAAATATAATTTAAAGTATCATGGGCCTCTTTGATGTGGAACCTCCTTTCAACATGTCTTAATACATAAAATTTATAGATGTTCGTTATTTAAAATAACCTTATTAATTAAATTAATCCATTATAATTAACTAAAAAGTTCCTTAAATGTGGGATAATTATAAATATATAATATGAATAAAAATCTTATACATCCAATATTTTTATAATAACACATAATAAAAAAATAAAAGAGTTAGCATGAATGGGTCTAAACATTGCTTTAGATGATTAACATAATATATCTTAAACTAAGCCACTAAAGGGGATAACCTAGAGACCAATATGTTTGGATAATACTAGGCCTACTCTTTAGAAAATATTTATATATTATATCTAAACTACATGTGCTAAAAGTGAAATATATGGGATATAAAGATGAGGATTATGAGGGGTCCATAAAAATAAGAAGATACAATAAAAATATGCTTGTAGCTGACCATAGGAGAAGATGTTTTTTCTTAAAAATATAATAGGATTTAAGGCATTTGGAAATACATGTGAATGTAAATAAAATCATAAAATAAGTTATGATAATGAGCGTAGGTGATATATAGGAATAGGGTAGTAATGGCACTCTGGAAGTCATGTAAACCTACAATAGATTTAGTGACATAAAAGATATAGTTAAAACCTAAGATGCAAAAAATTAAAATATAAACTACAAAAGGATAAAAAAAATTATTTAATGTTTTAATAAACCCAAGAGGATAAGATAACAATAAAAATAAATATTTTAAAAAGATCAAAAGGGGACATAATGGATGAATAAACATTAGAGTGAAAGATCCTAAGAAATAAAATATTATCAAAGAATCACAAGGGACCCAATGATTGAGTAAACCCAAGAATGAAAACTGGTGATAAAGTAAAATATTATAAAATGATCATAATGGATATAATGGTTGAATAAACTCAAGATGGAAAGATGCTCAGAAAATAAAAAGGTACAATGAAGTAAAGAACATGATACATAAAAACTAAAGATAAAGAAATGAAAAGTGATAATGATAATGATATAATATCAAAAGCATGATAAAATCCGAGATAAAATTTAGTAATTCTCACAAACATCTTGAACATCATTAAAAACATCAAAATTATCATATTATACCTAATAAAAATCTTTTATCATGGCCTTAATAAATAGAGTACTTTAAAACTGGGAGGATGCTCATCCTATGATTGTGAATAAGATATATAAGGAAGGTAAATTTATAACCAAAGAGTATGTAATTAATTTTAGGTGAGGTTGTTCTTATATCATCTAAAAATTATGTGACTACATTGTGGAAACTTGGTGGTATAGCCCCTAAAAACTATGTACAAGCTTGATAATCCTTTGTATAGTGATAATATCGATCATGCCAAATAAAATACCTTCACCCTTTATTGGGGACATACACCAAAGCTTTATTTACATATTTATATTCTAATAGATGATATGAAACAACTATGGTTGATGATGAAGCATATGTAATTGTTATTGATAGGATTAACAATTTACTTTGATATGAGTAATAATACCTTAAAATTAATAAAATAATCTATGTGATGAAGGTGGATGTGTTTGTCAACTATCCATTGAATAAACTTATAATTTTTACTTTACATTATCTAAATGTCTCTTATACTCTATATGGTTTTAAACTAGATTCCCATGAGGATTATTCCATGTGAAATACTGAGAGGAATAATGAAGCAATATATCCTACATTGAATTCCTTCATGTTAGTGGGTATGCTATTAGATATAATATATTATCTGGACACTAGTATCCATAGTGGCAAACTTAACATAATTTATCAGATTAGTGTTAAAATAATAAAATATGCCACTAAGAATATCTTAAGAAAATAAAAATCATCATGCATGTCATATCAAAAAGAATTAATCTTATTGAGAGTAGAGTTGAAATATGTGTTTTATTGTGATTGTTAAAAGGAGACTTTGTAATTATTATCTATACATGTTTTACTTGTACATGGCCAAAACAATAGGGGTCATCTAATTTATAACTATCATCATATATATGAGTTGTGACATCCACATAGATGGATAAAAATGATACAATTATGAGAATAATTTTTAAAAACAAAGTTTTAATTAAATGATGTGGTTTAGATAATTTGATCAACAACCTTCTTCCTATACCAGGGTTGTAAGCTAGGCAACCATTGAGCTATGATGTTAGGAGGAAAGCTAGAAGTTTTTATTTTCATATTAATTTCCTCATGTTAATCATCATTAGAATAGATAACGTTTGGTGGGACTCTCCCCAAAATTTCAATGTCACCACTGTAACACCTCAATGAGTCAATGGGATAGTTAAAAGTTTGATATTTATAAAAATATATGCTTGTAATCTATATAATGAAGGATATTTATAAGACAATGTATTATTGAAATTATTTAAAATTAAAAGGATTGGTATACCCTTGAATTATTTATATATATCTAAATTAGGTGATGGTAGATTGAAATTATACATTAAAGTCACGTTGAAAACATTTTTAGAATAATAGAGAAGGTAAAATGAGTGATTCCTTATTTTCACCCTTCATTGATAAAATGGAGTTATTAAAAAAATTATTCATAAAAATTGAAGATCACATCATCAAATTATTTGTAAATATTGAAATCTTCTTTATTATGAAAAAATATTTCAAGTTATGTTTTTTGATACAACTTTATTATCAAGTGCCACTAAATTGAATAAGTGTAGAAGTTATCGACAAGGCTTGGACCTTGTCACCAAATTTAATTTTCATGAAGGCACTTTATCATTAATTAGAGATATATAGCCATTAGATCATCTATATTTTATTGTGTAAGGTCCTTTAAAAATTAAGGATGAAATAAATATAAATTTTTCCCTTAGACCATTTGATAGGTTAATTTTGGGATAAAGATCATTGATCATTGATCAAAACTTAAAAGTCTTTTGGGTAAATCAATGTGTGTGGGGAAAGTTGTAGGTAGTGAGTTCTCTATGATTTCCTCTATCCATTTAATTATACCAATTAATAAAATAAACCATCTTTCCTCATGACACCATCACATCAACTTCATATTGTAAAATTCATCCACAGATAATAATTGGGATTTTTTACCTTTCTTCAATAAACATCTTGGATCCACACAAGAAAATGAACATAAAATATCTCAAATATTCTATGTGATAATGGATGATGTATATTTTATGCATGGAAAATAACCATCAGATCACATATTTGTGTTTCTCTTAATCTGTTCATCTACACAAGGCTAAAAGATAATATGTTCTAATGATTATGTCATGAACTCAAGTATGAAGTGTCACAAGTGGATTCACCTACACAAAATATTATTTTAATATAAATATAATTTTATATAATGGTAGTTTATGGTTATTTCTAAATGAAAATTAAACACAATTCATAAGAAGGTATCTTGGGCATTTAATAAAATTGTATAATGGTATAGGAACTTGTACTCGATAAAATTGAGGATGTTTAATAAAGATTTGATTTTGGAAAGGTAATCATGTTAGGAGTAAATAGAGAGGAAAATTATGTATAAATATGAATAAGATATCCATAATGTCCTACAAAGATTCATTGGAAATTAAAAGAGGGCACATGCAAGATAATATAACATTGACTAGTTTGTACATGATGATCTAAGTATTTATGATTTTATGCTATTATTTTATATTATATATTTTAATTTATCATATTTAGCAAGATATGATCTTCATATATTATTGAGTCCCCTGAATTTAAAAATTTAGGTATGCACCTCTGCTATTATACTATATATGAATATCTCAATCCCTTTTTGGAATGTAATTTTAATATACATAATTTCATCAAGTGAAAATCTTATGTGGCTCTCTTTGTCTACCCTTTAGTTTATATCTTACTGATAAATTTGTTACTTATTTCAATTTCATTTTTTTTATTTAGTTGTACTTTATTCCCTTATTACATGTTGGTAACATTACATTCATATAGGTAGGATATGCTCCCATTTTATATGCTAGTGCATCACCATTTGATTTCATGTTTCTCTCACCCCTTACCCTTCTATGTTTCATTTTATTATTGGTAGAGTATAATTAGAGTAGGAAATATAACCAATTTTATCTTATATGTAATGAAAAATAAAAAACTAAATAGAGATCTCATGCTTTTTAAGAGTCTTTAATTAGATAAAATCAACCATTAATAGTTTTAGAATGCCCAATATGACATGATTTTAATTTTCATTGAAATATAGTTACAATCTACTTGATTATTAAAAAATAAAATATTTAAATGATAAATTTGAACCATTTTATTATGGAATTAATCATTCAATCAGCTGGTGAATATGCTATTCAAGATCCATCTTTTTTCCAGACTTGTTCCATTTTAAAACATTAGGCCTACAATTAAAAAAATTGTGACCAACCCAATAACTCTTCCTTTAATATAAAAGAAATAAAGGATTACATTATTCCTTCAAAAAATTTATCATATTATAATTTAGCTCTAAAATATATTCCATATTTTAAGGGAGATGGTTTTATATTCCCTTAACCTATAGCATGTCTGGGGATATGTTTAGCTAGTCTATGGCCTACAACACCATGTATCTTATCTTATCACATTTATCTATTTTCTCATATTGTTAGTATGTTAAACTCATATATTAAGTATGTTAATAAGATATATTTCCAATCAAGGCTATTTGTATAGTACTTTCTCAAACAAAAGGCTTGTTTTCTATGTCAAGACTATCAAAAATGCTAAAAGGTTATATTATTGAGTTGTGTGTGTGTGTGTGTGTGTGTGTGTGTGTGTGTGTGTGTGTGTGATGCTAGTGATGATTAAATCATAAAGAATTTGATATAAGTTATACCATATAATTTATATCCTAAAAATAAACATATGATTTGAGGATTCAGATGTATTATTCCTTTGGTAAAATTTTCTTATACAATTTAAGTTAGTGACCATTCACCATCAAGTAAAAAAATTCCAATTTAATAGTAACAACTTCAATAATCCATTATCAAACACTTTTTAAACATAATAAATATGATTCCATCTTATCTATAGGTTTCCTTATTGATATCTATATTTAAGTTCATAATCAAAACCTCAATCTACAAGTTGAGTTTTTATTGTTGAGTGACATTTATGTGATCAAGAGATTCATTATATATTTAAACTAAATAAGTGAGTTGAATAATCCTTTATGTATGTTTTTGATACAAATTGAAATCAAGTTATTATGAAATCCTAAGATTTTTAATTAAAAAATCTATTGAGAGAAAAAACTTCTTACCATTTACTAGCTCATATGGTGTGAACCTTCTAGTGGTATTTTATGTAGTTTTTGTAAAACCAAATAACTGTAAAAATTCAAGGTGACTAATCATAGTTATTTAAGTATAATATCTTAGTTTGGATGCTGTCTAATTATTAGTTAGTGAATTAAAGTTTTCCATTGGATAATGGATCATATGGAATAAATTTATGGTGTTTGTTGTTACCAACATGCCCTCTTTTGAAATTTTCAAATGAAGATCCTATTTGATCTTAAATTCCATGTTTAGGTCTTATGAAATGAATTAGTACAAGTATAAACTAAAAGTCAATATATTAAGTACAAGGTATTATTTTGAATTAAGTCTCGATATAACTAAATTAACTAAGTGTTCCCATAGCTATTTTAGTAATTCAATTGATACCTGAGTTTAAAGGTTGAAATGGACATGTTTATTAATTTTTTTATGCATCTATTTAGATTTTATTTCTATTGTTTTGATCAAAATTACATGTTGTATTTATGGACTAAATGAGCTACTTTTATTTTTTCCCAAGGTTGTTTGTTCTTCTTAGGATTATTTTCATTTTATAGGGTAACCTTGCCAAAGTTTACCTAATCCACCTAAAAAGGATCCTTTTCGTATGATGGAGTTTCCTTTCATAGACCATTGTCGCATGTCTATTTTACACCTAGATAAACTGTCAAATTTAAGAGTGGATAGGTCCATGTAGTGTAAATTCTACTGGCTAGGTCTTCAGCTTTGAGATCATTCCATATGTTAGAACTTAACACCCTCATGAAGGACTTTTTAATTGAATAATTCTTTTTATTTGTTAAGTATTCATGTTCATAAGATTTAGATGTGTGTCTTCATCTCACTTATTTAGATGGTTCTAATTCCTTTTCCCCTAAGTGCTCAAGCAACTAAGATTGTGCCATGTGACCTTATCACTCACTTATATCAAATCAAATGACTATGGCAAATAATTAACAATAACATAAGCTCTAAGATCATTCCATGTGCCTTCATATAATTCCTATAGAAGAAAATAGTGAAGCAACCAAGTCTTGAGGTTTGTGATCATCTAGAAAACCAAGATCATGCAATGTGCCATGATTATACTCACTTGTGGCTTGTAAATTAAAATAAAAACTCATCCAACATTCAAATATTAAAATAAAGTGACCCTCCAAATTAACATAATTATGCCATGTGGTAGCATCCTACTCACTTGGAGCCTGTAGACATAACAAAAGACAATATGGATCCCAAAATCCCCCTAGTTAACATGATTTTGCCACATGTCGACATCCTTTCTATCCATATCTAAAGTCCCAAGGTGAAAGCTCCAAATCTCAATGACTATTCATAAAAAATAAGATTAGGCCACATGTATATATCTCACTAAATTATGATTGAAAGGCCAATAACATTGTTAGAAATGTTGATACCAAGCAAATAAGTAAAATAAATCCATGTGTTAGACTATTAATAAATCATCATAGACAAGGAAATAAATGCCCATGTGCATAAGTAATAAACACATGGAAAAGTAGATGACTCAGTGAGGCAATGAAGAAGCTAGAATCAGTGACATTGTGGCATGTTTTACCTTAGGATAGAATAAATTTTAAAGATGAATATGTGTCTCAATAACATGATAAATATATATCAATAATTTTAAAGATGAACTAAAATTTAGATAAATCTTAGTATAGAGACTAAAGGCAAGGTCCATGTGGGTCCTAATCAAGTGAGAAATTGACAAGTGTCATAATCTCAAGGAGATTAACTTGGACACTTATTTTAACTTTACAACATAAGTGATAAACATGAAAGTGGACCCCAAAATCATTATGCCAAGCAACTAATTCCTTTTCCCCTAAGTGCTCAAGCAACTAAGATTGTGCCATGTGACCTTATCACTCACTTATATCAAATCAAATGACTATGGAAAATAATTCACAATAATATAAGCTCTAAGATCATTCCATGTGCCTTCATATAATTCATATAGAAGAAAATAGTGAAGCAACCAAGTCTTGAGGTTTGTGATCATCTAGAAAACCAAGATCATGCAATGTGCCATGATTACTCACTTGTGGCTTGTAAATTAAAATAAAAACTCATCCAATATTCAAATATTAAAATAAAGTGACCCTCCAGATTAACATAATTGTGCCATGTGGTAGCATCCTACTCACTTGGAGCCTGTAGACATAACAAAAGACAATATGGATCCCAAAATCCCCCTAATTAACATGATTGTGCCACATGTTGACATCCTTATTATCCATATCTAAAGTCCCAAGGTGAAATCTCCAAATCTCAATGACTATTCATAAAAAAATAAGATTAGGCCACATGTCTATATCTCACTAAATTATGATCGAAAGGCCAATAACATTGTCAGAAATGTTGATGCCAAGAAAATAAGTGAAATTAATCCAAGTTTTAGACTATTAGTAAATCATCCTAGACAAGGAATAAATGCCCATGTGTATAATTAATAAACACATGGAAAAGTAGATGACTCAGTGAGGCGATGAAGAAGCTAGAATCAGTGACATTGTGGCATGTTTTACCTTAGGATAGAACAAATTTTAAAGATGAAGATGGGTCTCAAGATCATGATAAATATATATTAATCATTTTAAATATGAACTATAATTTAGATAAATCTTAGTATAGAGACTAAAGGCAAGGTCCACATGGGTCCTAATCAAGTGATAAATGAACAAGTGTCATAATCCCAAGAAGATTAACTTTGACACTTATTTTAACTTTAGAACATAAGTGAAAGACATGAAACTGGGCCCAAAAATCATTATATCATGACATTTTTTTTTAAATGATGAATAATCAAAGACATTAGGAAAGTACCATGTGGCATGTCCCTCAGTTGTTTAGAGTGCTACAAAGTCATGTTCATCATACAAATAATAGTTATATAAAAAATTCTCCTATATTAATACTTTATCTATTTTTATAGGTTAAAACTCATTGACTAACCATAGGAATATTAATGAAGCCTAACAGAACTATTAGGATGCAATACACTTTAGACCTCTCCTCAATGACACTTAGAGGGCTGCAGAATTACCTTACATATTTTTTTATTATGGAACGAATAATATTTTAGCATAATTATATTTTACCATTTCAAGCCATGATGTCCAAGAGTGGAGGCTCAATATATTATTTTACCTATTATTTTATTAGGGTAGACTCTATTTGATAGCAACCTCTATCAGAATAATGTAAAATTGATTTTATGTGTAATTGTGTCTAGGTTCCTTTAAGGTCTTCCACTTTATTTATGATTTAATATATTAACACTAATGCTATATAGGATTATAATTTATTCAATAACTAGGATGTGCTTCCATTATTTTAGTTAGGTTATTAAAATCTTTTAGCTGTATTTGAAGTCTGTAAGGATCTATGTGTAATTAACTATATATTTATTTGTAATTCATTTATTAAAGGAGTCTTATAATTAAACATTTTACCTTACTCCTTAGACTCTCTCCCTATGTGACTAAAGTAAGATCCATCATGACACTTATAAGGCATACAGTGGTGCAAATATAATTAGGAACTTTTTGGTCCTATAAACATTCATGTTACCCCTTTAATTAGAATACTTTATTTTTTATTTACCCTCCCTCTCTTTTGATGTTTATTTTTGAACAAGTGATATTTATGTTTCTTTATAAATAGTGAAGTGAAGCAAAGTAGAGATATAGAATTCAATATGTTATAATTGGTCTAGCTACAAGTGTATAAGATTGTGAGTTAATGATAAAATTAGCAT
Organism: Torreya grandis; assembly: GCA_037957365.1. NCBI lineage: Eukaryota > Viridiplantae > Streptophyta > Pinopsida > Cupressales > Taxaceae > Torreya > Torreya grandis. Next base: position 79,313 of record JARHVA010002684.1, read on the forward strand.
TAGACCCTAGGTGGTAGTGTTGGATCTCTTGGAGATCTATGTCGAGGAGGTTATTTAATGGAACACCATACCTATAGATTGTGCCATGGATTATATTAGCAGTAATCCTAAAATGAGAGGACACAAGTGCCCCAATTGTTCCTAATATTATTTAGTACATCTAATCTAATAGGTGTAGTTGGGACTAAGATCTTGGACCAAATAATAGTTGGTACTATAAGCAATGCCCTAGGTGGAATGTTTTTGTCAATAATTTATGTTTTTTGAGCTTTTTGAATCCTTAAATGTAGAATAATAGTTTTCACTAGAAAGAGGTTACCTCTTCTAGCTATTTAAAAAGGATTTAACCTACTACACTACTTATGAATAACCTGGAGCTTATTATGTAAATCACTAAACCCTGAGCTAATCTTGAATGACTAATAATATCCCCATTAATATTCGATAGTAGATTTAGAACTACTAGAGGGATACCAAGCCCTGTGGTTACACCTATTAGTTCATCTTATTAGTTTATCCCTAAAAAACCTACACCTATAACTACACATATGGTGTGGTTGGCCAAGTCTAATATCGACATTCCTAGATTTTGTCATGATTTACCTAGGAACCTATAAATATACCTCCCAATATTCACAGTAGGTGTGGGGCATACCATTGTGAAACATGTAACTTCATATAAAAATACTCATAGGATTTTGAATGTCAAACATGATGAAGTTTCATTTAGTATTTTCCTATTCACTCTAATAGACATGGCATATGATTAGCTATTTAACTTTCCCAAAGGATATATCACAAGTTAGTACCAATTCAATAACACATTCCTCACCTAATTTTGGCAAGTCATCAATCTAAGTGTGTTATACCAAAAGTTTGACTACATAGAAATGGAAATCAATGAGGCCATAAGAAATTTCAATGCTAAGTTCTATAATATGTATTTATGAATCACTATGTTGTATACACTATATATCCACCTAACCTTTGAAATTTAAAATAATGTACTAGATCTTTAGACTGTTATGTTCCTGTTTAGAGATCCTCTAGTGGTAAACTTACCTATAAATTATGTTGAGGCCATAAAATTAGATATAAATTTAAATCCTCAAGTTATGTTATAATAGACCATCCCAAATCTTCTTCCAAGTATGCCTACTTTGAACTCCCTCTTTACCACTAGCTAGAATATGTCCTCGCCATAGCCTACACTAGTAACTAACCAACTTCAATTTAGACATGGTACTCCTAATCAATGACTAGGCATTTTAACCATTATTTATAATGAAGAATAACCTCAAGATCACAATACAACATTGGCCCCTAATATGCACAACATCCAAAGTGTGCCCCATGGTTCCACTAAGATTGAGTTGGACATTATATAAATCATGATAGAAAGTCTCAACAATGACTTCTTGAGCCTCTAGATATAGGTTGGAAACAACTATGGTGAGAGTTTAAACATGAAATTAAACTACCAAAAAAAAATTTTTACATAACCAATCTAAAATAAACCAAATCCATCACCTAATAAGCTCCTTGAGATAAAACATATATTATTTGGCCTTAACTAATTGGTGCAAGTGCCTAAAATATAGTGCAACATGGTGAACTTGATTACATTAAATTTTATAGTGCATTAGACATATTAAAAAAAGATATGGAAGATTATTAGGTAGTCATAACGCACCCCAAGACTACCAATTAGAATAAGACCTATAATGCTCTAATATCCTCAGTCACTACCATAGTATTAGAGACTTTGGACTTCCCATCCCATGAGGATGATGAACCATAAGATGCCACCAATGAGGTGCATGTTTTATAAAACTTCCGAAGGAATAACTACACTCTAAGGAACCATAAATAGTAAAAACTCATTACCATGTAAACCCCTCCCACAAATGGTTCCACTCCTCCTGATCTGAGAGGAAGGAATTACCCCTCCACCCACAAAAGCAAATTATCCTAATCCAACTAAAGTTACTGAGTCTACCACTAGTAATATTGGGTACAATATAGTAGAGTACATGAATAAAATCAAGGAAAAACATCAATTTACATGTGTTTTCCCCTAAACACTGAGTAAAGATATCTCCTCCTAAAAGTCCCTCTGTAGATAAATTAGTTTAACCTAAACCTAAGCCTGCACACACTAATCTATTGTTACATAAGAAAAAGGTTGAGGTCCCACCTTTACTCATTATTATTAGGATATTTTCAAAGAATATTCATAAATGTCTAGTTGAATGAAGAGCCTCTATAAATGTCTACCTATAATAATTTTTCAAATACTTGGACTAACACTTATTAAGTCAGATAAAATAGTGGTTTACATGGATAATTTTGAGTTAAGATAAAAAATATATAAGGTATCATCTCTCTCCTCTCGTCCTCTCTCTCTCCTCTCTCATCTCTCTCTCTCCTCTCTCTCTCTCTCTCTCACTCTCTCTCTCTTCTCTCTCTCTCTCTCTCTCTCTCCTCTCTCTCTCTCTCTCTCTCTCTCTCTCTCTCTCTCTCTCTCTCTCTCTCTCTCCTCTCTCTCTCTCTCTCTCTCTATCTCCTTGAACTAAAAAATGAAAATTAAGCTTGCATTCAAAATCAGGTAGAAAATGTTTTTTACTCCCCCTCTTTTACATTTTCTAGTCAAAATAATGTTTCAATTTTAGATACAAAAAATGAAACCACATCTCTTACTACTCTTTAATGCAATCAATTTGCAAGCACAAAAGAGAGTGGAATTAACATTCATGACATCCCAAAATAATATAGTTACTTATATATCAATGAATGCTCATATACTTAATGTTTTTAAGCCACACGATGATCCTATCATAAAATAAAATGAATGTGGTAAAGAGCCTATAATTCCAATGTTCCACCATGGATGCAAAATTACAAACTCTAAGCAATTATTCAATCTCTTTACCCAACACCTTCTAATGATATATTCTCTCCAATGACTACCATGGGGGATCCTAGAAAAAATGACTATTCTTAAGTTACATGTTTTTTTCCCATGAGTTCTACTTTTAATGATAATATTTTAAAGGAAAATCCCCTTAATTAGATATATATTTGATTATCCATATCTTTATACCTTTATCATTCCTATATTATCTTCCTTTCATGGCAAAGGAGATCCTACAAAATTTGTAAACAATATATACACTCCTTTACACATTGGGCTAAAGATGGCTGCTTGATATTAAAAGCTTTCCATAGAATTTTATCTCAAGAGGATCTTGATTGGTTCTATATACTCCTAAATGGTTCTTTATCAACCTTTAAAAAACTTTAAGATGTTTTTTATATAATTTACATAAGCTTACATCACTAGAATTACCATTGGAACATTCCCAAGCCTTAAATTAGAGTGAGGATGAAACCCTTCAAGGCTATGGCATTATGTTTAAGGATATCTTGTATTCCTTAAACTATAAGCTTATATCAATTTTGGAAATACAACTTATATTTAGCAAGGGTTTTCTTTGTACAGTTAGAAAAAGATCATTACATAAGCCCTTTGCTTCATTCAATATTTTATATTGGGATGTGCCTAAATATGCATGTTATTTTATTAATATTAGAACATAATTACCTATTTTACCACCAAAAGGAAAACATGTTAAAAACAATTTACCAAAAGTAAAGAAACAAAATAATAAGGGTTAGGAACCACTTTAAAAAATTCCTAAAAACTAGAAGCACCTACTAAAGAATAAACAATATAAATTGTTTTACATAGATGAAAATATTCCACATATAGAGTAACTCCTATGGTCAAATTGTATGCCTCTAATAAAAGGCAACCATTTCAGTTTTATTGGTTACAAGACCACATGATATATTACATTCACTTATGGATAAAATCATGATAAACCTTCCTCATAATTACTATTATCTACCACACATATTTGAAAAGGTAAAAGGACAACAAGATAATATTTGTTTTTCTTTCAAGTAAAAACATACACAATGTGTCAATTGTTTGATTATTGCCTTTAGGAAAGACACATCAAGGTCTATTTACACTAATTATTATATAATCTATTATATTAGACCCATTCCTCTCCTTCTAAGGAACATGTTTTCCATCAACCTTTATAAAAATTTAACCACTAGTTGAATACCTTCTCTTAGATTATCCTCTATCGAGATTGATCTCTCCCACACTGATCCTACAAAGGAACCATTGGTCTATCATGTTATTGATAATATATGGACACATAGTGGATAAATGGATAAACTTTTGATAAATCCCACTTGCATATTCACAAACCAAATTTGGATACCAAAATTGGCATGTACAACTATAGACAAGATATATACATTTGTTATGTCTACATATACATTACTTCTAGTGACATAAATAAAACCAAAAGTTCCAATACAAAAATTGATAATCATATTTGAGCCTTATTATTTCCATCCATATTTCATGGTGTATGGTGATATCCTCTGATAAATTCCATGAATATAATATGAAATTCACATGAGATATAAGATGTACAATAATTATCAAAGCATAAACTGAGCACATAAATCAATGTTAGACATAGAGTTACTGTGGAAAATCCTCAAAGAGGTAAAAAAACCCACCAAAAGATTATTCATTATTGAGAAACCAATACAAGTTCCTCTTGATCTCATTTATTCTCTATTCTTCACAAAACTCTTGTTAACCTAGAAATATATTAAGTTCAAATGTATTTAAAATAGGGGTAATACCCAGTTTATAATATTCAAGAAGGGAGGTGACCACAATGAAATAATGGGTCCATCCATCTCGATCAGTCATTAAGTTAAGTTTGGTAATCATTAAATAAACATAACTCTATTATTTATTTTCAAGAGGCTTTTACCTAATTTTAATAAATAATATATTATTATTTAATTATTCACCATGGATAAGGGACACTATGTCCACTTAGAATTAAATGTTCTAACACTCCCCTTAATGCTAAATGGGAATAATGTCATAATTACCATGAAAAAAAGTAATTACACTATTTATATAATTAAAGGATTTAAAAACCTTCATGCAAAACATCACCTTTTAAAACAAAAATAATTGTAATTTAGAAACTACTCAAAATAAATTTTAATCTAGTATAATCATGAGACTACATCTTATAGTTTCTCATGAATAATCAATAAGCATATTTAGAGCCTTTTATAACATAAGGAACTATAATATAAATTATGCTTCTAAATGTGTTGGGATACAAAACTAAAACTTATTCAAAATGCTTACAACACTTTACAATGAGAAGTATAAATAAAGATAAGAAACACATTACCATTAGGAAGTGATATTTTCATGGACACTCCCCCTAAATGACAACTCGAAGAGGCCCAACATTACATGACACTGATAAAAGTTGGTAGTACCAAGTGGTTTTGTAAAGATATATATATATATATATATATATATATCACCATTGAGGCCTTTATCTTGAATAAAATAAACATGAACTTTAATATGTTTAGTTTTTTGGTGCTACACTAGACTTTTTGATAAAATTATACAACTTTGATTATGACAATGAAGGATGGTATTGTCATAAAATCTAAATGAAGTTATCCTAATAACCTTCAAATCCACATTGTTTATTTTTAAGATTACATAACAATTATATAATCCATTTTACTAGAAGAGATAGAGATAAAAGGTTGCTTCTTACTACTCCAAGTGATAGCACCTGTAACAAACTTAAACATATATCTAGAAGTAAATTTGTGATCTATAGTATCACTAGCATGGTCAACATTGCAATAACCATATAATTTATCATTATCAATAAAAGAATAAAATAAACCAAAATTAGTTATTCCTTTCATATAATAAAGAATATGTTTAACTAATTTCCAATGATCCATTTATGAATCTTGCATAAATATAAAAACCACACCAACAACATATGAAATATTTGTCCTAGTAATGGTAAGATAAATCAAACTACCAACAATATGTCTATATAAATTAGAGTTATCTTTTTCACATGTAAGTTATGATCAAGTTTAATACCAACCTCAATAGGATTATAAGTAGATTTATAATCAAGCATTTTAAATTTAATGAGAAGATTATGTGTATATTGATATTGTGATACAAAAATTAAATTTTTATATTGAAATATATACATTCCTAAAAAATTATGTAGAATGCTTAAATCAATAATTTAAAATATATGACTTAGTTTAATTTATTATTTAAATGAGTTAGATCACTAGTAATCAAAAGATGATCAACATATAAAATAATTAATATTAAATGACCATATTCAACTTTTAAAAAGAGATCATTATCAGAGTAGTAATTAGATAAACTAATTTTTTTGAAAAAATAAGTAATTTTAAAATTCTAAGTTTGAGGATCTATTTTTAAACCATATAAATATTTATTTAGCTTGTATACATAAAAATCTCTAATAGGGTCAATGAAACCTTTAGGTTGAGTCATGTATATTTCCTCTTTTAAATAACCATGTAGAAAATAATTATTAACAACCATTTCATGGATAACCTAACCATATTAGACTATAAATATAATAAGTAATCTAACAATAATCATTTTGGCTACAGGAGAAAATGTTTTAACATAGTCAATCTTAGGTTTTTCAGTAAACCTGTAAGAAACTAATCTAGTTTTAAACTTATCAATTTTAGCAATTGAATTATATTTAATACTATAAATCCACCTACAATTAATAATATGCCTTTTTGGGAGAGGAAGGGTGAGATTCAGGTCTAATTTTTAATTAAGGCATTATATTCAACTTGCATAGTAATATTATATCTATCATCTCAAGTGGATTCCTCAAAATAATTAGGTTCATTTTCATACATAGTCATGAAATCATAATAAGAATTTTGGATTATAGTTAATTTATTAAGGTTATAAACATTAGAAGATTGGATTATGGATTTTTCCCATTTAGGTTTTTTATATTGAAAATGAAACTCAAGGGCTTCCTTAGACTATAAGTCATCAAAAAATAGATCAACTTCCTCAATGTTATCCACTTCATCACAAGGAAAAACATGAGATTTAGGTTTATCAATAGAAGAACACTAAGGAGGTTATACAAAGGGATCACAAAAGGAATTTTTAAGAATATGAACATTATTATTCTCAATTATTTTATGTTTAAAAGGATCATAGACCCTTAAATATCATGTATTACCTCCATAACCTACAAAAATAAAAAAATATAAAGTGGGATTGAGATTCTTTATTTTAACTTTGGTAACAAAGATAGAAGAAGGGTTGCTAAAGATTCTAAGATAAGCCACACTAGGTTTATTTTTAGACCACATTTTTAATGGGGTAAAAAGATGAAAAGATTTGGTATGGAATCTATTCAAAATATGCAAAATAGTATTCAAGGTTTTGGCCCATAAAAATTTAGGAACATTTTCAGATTACAACATTATTCTAGCCATTTATATGATGGTACCTTTTTTTTCTTTCAACAATACCATTTTGATGAGGGGAATAGGGATTTGTAAATTCAATTTAAATATCATAGATAATTCAAAAAGAATAAATTTTTTTACTAAAATTTTCACCATAATTATCAATTCTTAATCTCTTAATAGAAAAATTATATGCATTTTCAATAAAAGCTTTAAATTGTTTTAATTTAGAGAACACATCTGGTTTACTTTTAATGAAATATGACCAGATCATTCTAGTGTAATCATTAGTAAAATTAATAGCATACAAATAACCTTTAAGCGATACAAATTCAATAGGTCTTATAACATCACTATGAATCAATTTTAAAGAATGTGAATAATTCAGGTCACGATTTTTGTGAAAGGGGTTAGTATGTTTCTTACCACCTAAACAACCCTCACAAGTTTCATGATGAGAGGGGATAGAAGGAATTCCAAAAACAATATTATTTGTAGATATATCATGTAAAATTATAAAATTAATATATCCTACTGTATCATTTCATAATTAAGATTCATTATTACTATATAATGAAATAAAATATGCAGAAGGAGAGAAAATATATAAACCATTAATTTGAACACCTTCGACAATCAAAGATCCAAATTGATTTCTAGCTATCTTTAAGAAATGTTACAATGAAATTATCATTATTAAGTTGTGAACAAGATAACAAGTTATTTTTAAGCTTAGGCAAATAGAAAACATAATTTATAACAATAATTGAAATTTTAGCTTTTCCCTGGTTAGTTGCTTCTAAGAAAGAATTATCTCCTAAATAAGTATTTTCAGAGATATCTCTAAAATCACAAAAAATATTAGATAATAAAGTCATGTGGTGCAATTTATATCTATCTAAAATCAACTCATTTTCATTTGAATAAAATAAAGTAGCATGTAAAGAAATAACATTTGAATCATGATTGTTATTATGATTAGGGTTTTGATTCTTCTAATTATTTTGATTAGAATTCTTTCTATTTTTTTTAGAAGTTCCATTGTTAACTATTTTTTTTTTTTATAACAAGTTTCATTTTTATGACCAAATGTACCACATAACTTGTAATTTTCATTAAATTTAGGTCTATGATTCTTATTATCAGGGTTTTTATTCCTATTTGAGCTAGAAGTAGAATTAGGATTATATTTATAGTTATCATTGTTATCAAAAATAATATTTAGGGTAATAAGTGTCTATGTGATATTTTCTTTAGAATCAAAATTTGTTATAACTTTCTCTTCTTGAATCAAAAGAGTAGATAAAGTGGTAAGGTTAGGGATATCTTGCTCAGTTTGATATTTAGAATTCAAAATTGAAATGAAATATTTAAAATTTTCATGAATATTTATATGAATGATAAAATAAATTAGTTGATCTTGAATCAAGTTACAGTTATAACCATCTAACCTAGTTTTGATTTTCTTAATTTTAGCAAAAAAATTCATAACCTTTTCATCACCTTTCATAGGTGTAGTTAGGAATTCAAGGATTAACTTAATAATTTTTAGAGGCAAGTGACCTCATGCATGGATTTAAGGAGTTTTCAAGCATCATAAGAGACTCATGATTACTAATGGAGAGAAGTAATTGATCTTTAACACTCCAAAAGATAATGGACATCACTTCATATGATTTCTATTAAAATGTATTTGTAAGATTAGGGGTCACATGTCATCCTAAAGGAAAATTTTCATTCTTAATGACAATATTACATATATTTTAGGCTGTAAATTTAGATTTAACATGAATTTTCCATATATTATAGTAATTTACATTAAGCATTTGGGATTTATATAAGATAAAATGAGGTGAATCTATAACTTTCCTTTAAATAGAATAGTAACCAAATAATTAAAAATAACCATTTTTAGTGTGAAAATTTAAATTTATTTGATACTAAAATAAATTTAAAGTGAAAATGCACAATTGTTTTTCAAATTAATGCCAAAATAAGTAAGAAATTTTCAAAAGATTATGACAAAACAAGGTGTCGCAAGTGTCACAAATAATAAACTAATATAACAAAAATTTAAAAAATAAATATTTTTAATTATTTTTTCAAACTATTTTCCAAAATAAAGTGAATCACATATTCAACTATAATTAATTTCATCCAAATAATGAAAAAAAATTGAAATAGAGTTACGCTAAACTAGGTATCGAAAGAGTTGCACCTACATAACAACCACCTAGACACTATTATTTAAAAAAAGGTTGTAAAATTAATAATAGTAGGTTTAAAAACACAAAATGGACCATTTATATTTGTTTTAAAGGTGCAAAACTTAGGGATCCACTAGTTACATGATTATGTTCGACTAGGTTCTGATTAGGTCAAACGTTGCACAAAAAGTTGACAAAGGAGATGGGTTTGCACATGAGAAGAATACATGAAAACAAATAAATTAAATTAAAATTAAATGAATTGTGTGTATATAAAAAAACAAAAATTTAAAAACTTAAATAGAATTTTAACTTTTTGGTAGTCTTTGTTTTCAAAGGGGGACCCAGGTTGAGAAAAAACTAGATTTTAATAAATCATTTATTTTTTTAAATACTTTTTCATAACCTATATGAAATGAAAAATACTTATTAGACAAGGTTTTAAGATTTAATGCAACTTGGATAAGCCACCTCACAACATGAAAATTTTCCAACGCTCCTAGAATATTGAGGAAAGGTACATTTGATCTTCAAATTTTGATTTTTGATGAAGAAACCAAGATTTTTACTTGACTAGGATATATAGGGGTGCTCTAGATGCTTAGGTAAAATTATGAGATGGTTGAATTTTTAATTTTAAGGATTTAAAAAAGTTATGAGATAGCTTAAATATGAGTAATAGAATCTTTTAGCAACAACTGAGTCACAAATAAGCTTAAAATAATTCTTTTAGATTTTATTTAATCACCCAGAGCATACATGGGCTATACAAATGACTTTACTGTAGTAATTTTTTTAAAATATGATGTTTAGTTACTTCTTAGCTTATCTAGATTAAAGATCTAATGAAAATAATTAATATCTATTACAAATTAGGTTGAAGAAAACATCCAAGTTGATCAAAAAAATTATCCTTATTTTTTGTCATACCAAGCCAAATTAGACTCAAGAAAAAACTTTATAGCAGTTGAGATGAATTGCCAACAACATACACCTCTTCACAACTCTGATTCCATGATAAATTCTATGAATGTAATATGAAATACATGGGATATCTAGGGTTTATGATAATTAGAAAATCATAAATGGAGCACAAAAATCAATGCTTGACAAATAGTTATCATGTGAAAACATCAAAGAGGTAAAAACCCCACCAAAAGAGTATTCATTATTGAGAAACCAATACAACCCTAATAAAAAATCCTCTCAATCTCACTTCTCTATTCTTCACAAAAATCTTGTTAACATAAAAATATATTAAGTTCAAATGAATTTATAATAGGGGTAACACCCTATTTATATATTCAAGAAGGGAGGTGACCATTATGAAATAATGGGTCCATCCATCCTGATAACCTATTTAATTAAATTTGGTAATTATTAATAAACATAAATTTATTATTTATTTTCATGAGGTTTTTACCTTGTTTAGTAAATAATATATTATTATTATTTAATTATTTTACCATGGCTAAGGGATAGCAATCCCATTTATAACTAAATGTTCTAATAGCCTCAATATTACTACATTACTAAATTAATGCATTACTTACTACTCTAAAAACTTGTCATACCTAAATAATTATTATACAAACAAATGTAAGTAAAGCAATTTCAAATAAGAATACACATCCATTCAAAGACAAATAATACCATGTGACCATATTCATATATGTATCAAAATGGTGAAAATTTTAAATAATATAAAACATCAATCATATGTTGCGGCATATCCTAGAAAATATACTTCTCTTTACTATCCACATCCACAACCCTAATATATCTTGATGTGGATGCTCTTGGATCCTGTATAGGACCTCATAAATATGATAAATCCCATAATATATCATCAAATACACCAAAATGATTCAATTTTTGTTTGTGCTCACATCACAAGGAATCATACCAATCAATTGGAAGCTATATAATGTGGGATGTCTTGCCTATCAAGATCTGTATGTAGCTCCTTATGCTTGGTGGCTATGTTATGATATGAAGCCACTACTCTAGATGTGAGATAAAATAGGGTTATATGTGTACCCAAAATATAAAAAAATATCTCTATAAATACCCATCCATTTATATCCATGGGTACATTATGTGTTAGGGCCCGCATCACATGATCTATCATGAAAGACCACTCCTGATTTCCTACAACTAATAAAAAAATATGGATTATTTAATTATATAATATAAAATTCCATAACAATCACATGAATATCAATGTAAGATACTTACATATGACTATAATGGCCACCTTATTTATAGGTTGTGGTCCCATGGGAGCTCCATCAGCCCATCTTTTCCTCTACCTCTTTGTGCCTTAAGCATGACAATATGTGAGGAAATTATAACTAGAAAGAATAATGGCCAACATGACCCTACTTAATACTTCATATAAGAAATTTTACATCCTACATCATCTCCTATATCTAGGGATATGACAAGATCTCTCTCATCACCTAGTCAAGGGGCCATGTCAATGGGTGTTGGATCCTGTCTATCATAGGACCTATGCCCACCCCTAAATATATGATGCAATGGATATGGAACCAATGGAACCCCTTGATCTATGTTAAAATATCAAAGAACATCATTATACTAAAATAACTCATTAAAACTAAGAAATTGGTCCATTAACCACATGCTAACCTAGATCCTTTGTACCTCAAGCTCATCCTTAGCCATCCATTAAATTCCATGTATGGATGCCATGAGATAGGATCAATTGTTACATGATCTAAAATATTAATATAATCCGTCATGGTATGCAATCTACCATGAGGTAGTACCCATCACTCATAAAATACCTAAAGGTGATCCCACCCTACTCAGGGTCCACCAAGTGGTGACACTACTAAAATATGATCATATGCCCAAACATGGAACAAGGTTCTAGATCTGATACCACCACCATAACTCTCTAAATGGAATCTATACTAATCTCTATATAAATGGGCCAACATTATACAACCCCATGACTATATAGTTTCATATAAGTCAATATACCATAGAATCTGGTACATGTGATATGAAATACCTATAATTCCACCCTCTAATACTATTAATGATGATAGTAGTACACAAATAAATTTCTATAGTCACAATAAGTAACCATTGTAATAATACTATATACTTGAATCATACTACATGGATATACATTTATATCACTTTGCCTAGTGAAATAAAGGTTGTACTACTAGATATAACAATGGCTACCATCCCCCAAAACCTGTACCCTATCACCCCTAATCAAAATTTGAAAAAATATGATAAACATCCTACAAAGTAACTGTCAATTCCCATTTGGGTAGCTAGAAGGTATAGGTATCTAGATTCCACCTCTCAACTAACACTATATAATAAGATGGATATCATAAGTAATGTGTTTGAAATAGGCCACATATCCCTACCTTGCATGATCAATAATGGCCCATTTAGTTGCATCCATACCTAATTTAGAAATGATGGGAAAATTCCCCTCATGCTAGAACTCATGTATATGCACATCCATTTAGACATGAAAATAACAAAAAACAACTATTAGTCAATACACTAATGTACGATAAAACATAGTTGAAATAGATAAATTTAAAAATATATCTAGAGATTAATGTTGGATGTTAATGTCAAATCAAGAGACATACATTAGATGCTAATGTCGAAATTTGGACACTTATGTCAGAGTAATAAAATTACCATCCAAGCTACCAATGGTAGTGTCTATCAATCTACAAAAATTTAGAAAAATCCAAAAATTAAAAAACATTAAAAATGAAAAATTACCACATAACACATAATCAAGTATATTTACAAGCTCACCAAAGTCCTATCTGACTAACATTGTTTGAAGAACATCAAATCACAACAATCATAGATCCTAGAGGCATATGTGCTTCTAAAATATCTTTTATACTGTGTCCAATACCAAAGTTAGTTCTATACACATGACCAGCAATAAAAAAGACAAATGCAATAGCTAAATGATGATGAGCTATAACAGTTAACCATAAACTTTGAGTTTGTGGGTGAAATCCTCTGAGAAGAGTTAGAATAGTAGTTCTTAACCCTTGCGAGGTACCAAATAAATGATTACTGGAATCAGGATTTTGAGCATAAAGATTCCACTGACCTGTGAAAAGGGGTTCTAAGCCTTGGGGATACGGTAATATAGACAAGAAATTATCCCATCTTATGTGTTCCCCCCTTGATTCAGAGATAGCAACATGAACTAAATGTCCCATCCAAGACAAAGAACTAACTCTGAAGAGCCCTGACAAATGATGATTCAATATCATTTTGCATGATATTAAGGATAATTGGAATCATACTTTGAATATTTTGTGGGCACTCTCTCATCAATTTTGTAAACTTCTAGAATGGGAAGTTAGAGCAAAATTTATCCCTAAATTGAATATGTTGTTATCCTATTGGAATCTTTTGGATTGGAAAGAACCAATTAATCAAATGGTATTTGAGGGAAAGGATAAGTCAATATCATTTGATACATGGAAATATATATGAAATGTTTGGGAGTATGATAAATTTATTTTTATTTTCATTGGATTTTTCTTCTCTGTTTCCTATGCAGTTCCCTTATGTTTGATTCACTTTTATAGCAATGTCGAGCTTCTCAAAGATTTAGAGTATGAGCCCTACTTTATGAAGGTAGGAGAAATCATGCATTCTTTTAAAATGCTCAGATTTTATTATAATTTCTCAGATCTCTCACACAACATTATAGAATTATCTCAAAATCCAAATTTATAAAAGGTTTCAAATGCAAATGAAATGTAAAATTGTTTTCAAACCTATTTAAATATATATCCCTTGAGTTTTTAATAGTAAACACTTCAAAGGCCCATATCTCGAGCACCAATTATCCAAATTCAAAACCGCATGTTATGTTAGGATCTAGATAACGAAATATTTTGTATTATAAAACTTTCATCATTTTTTTATGAAACATAAAAAATATCTTAATTTATTATTTTATACCATGGAATTATTCAATTTCACATATATTAATACATTCATATTACATTCCCCTCTTAAAAAATTAATAAAGAATAGCACCAATACATAAAATAATACTAAATAGTCCATGTATATACATTGCAACCACTTATTCCTTTTGTGATGTGGTTACTACCATATTCTATCGCTCTCACCTCAAGGTGAGGGGAATATAAAGTGGGGGAATTCATAAAATAATGACTTCTTCACAATTCTCAAATTTTTTAGATTATAGTTGTTGGTGTAATATTTGGTACTTTGTGACAAATACGAATTTCACAAAATATAGGGGATGAAAAGTCTTTTTTATATTATGAGGTAGGTTCCCTTTATTGAAAGTAGTAAAAAATAATCTAATCTTATAAAATATTTACAAGTTGAATGGGGGGATTGTAGTGTTGACATTAAACAAAAATTAAAAATGTAAAGAAGAAAAGTGAATGGTCATGGGTATATAAATAAACATATATTTCATTCACTTACATAATGAGCAAACTGAAAGAAAATAGTTAATTTAAGAGATCAAATGAAATTAGTGATTGTAACAATGAGTTATGCATTAACATAATAAATAACATGCCCATTAATTTAAGAAGACAAAGTTTTGGTATTTCCTTGGTTTATAGACAAAATAATGAGCACAAAGTTTCATTCTTCTTCCTCTTGAAGATTCATAAATTGTGGACATCAAAAAGGCCATTTAAAATTGTCATTTATTGTATTTATAATACAAATGAATGGGCTGACCCTTCACATTAGAAAGTGATTCTTTGTATCATGGTTTTTGTCTTATCTATTATTTTATAATTTTCATTTTATCAAAAGGAAAGCATTGATTTTCCAAAAATATGCTTAGAAAAAAATATAAAGGAGTTTTATGGACCTTATTAAGATGTTTTCTATGAGGTATAAGTAGTTGTGAATGGATTGATAATAGCTAGAGCTTTCTTCACTTGTTCTTTATCTTGTGTAACCTTGCATATATGAAATATTTTGACTACCTCAAGGGCTTCATTACTCTTGGGAACTACCACGTGTCTGCAATGCATGAACCATCTTTAGGAGATAATCATCAATGTGTTTGAGAACCTATACAATTATGTTAATTGAGTATTTATATCTTCTAGTGAAATGTGGATTTCACTAAGCATTGTCATTGAAGTTTTGATAAAATTTCTCTCATTGAGAATATCTTATTTGACTTCTTTATGGAATTGACATTTAAATTTTCCCATAATACTTGTAATGATTCCATCATCCTTATATAAGTCACAATGAATCTCGTTCAAGTTTTTGGATATCAACTTGTGTTTTTCCTCACCTATGTCTACATTATCTTTCAACTCCTTAATTTTATTCTCTAGAGTATACACTCTACCCATTTTTAGGAGGTGTCACCATCTTCCTTTTCAAATACTACAACTTCCACCATCGCTTTAGAATTAATTAGAATAATTTATTTCATATCTCTAATCACTTATTCCAATTATTTTGAATCAACATTGTTGGATTTGATTTGTTTTTGGATGCCCAAATTTTATTGATCTATGCAAGCATAGAACTTCATGACTTCTTCAATATTATTCATTCTTGTTAAAATAAATTCATCCACCCATGCCTCTAGATTTTTTATATAAGCATTATGATTGCTAATAGTAGTACCATCTTATTTGTTTATCCTTGGAATTTGTGTTGGAACATCAACTTGTGAGGTCATGGGAATCTCTACGATATTGATCAAACAATTGACATAGCTTGCCAATTGTTTGACCTATTATTTAAGTTTCTCCTAGGTCAATTCATCTTGATCTAACATTTTGATTATTATTTAAATGGTCTCTCAAAGGTTATGAATATTGTTTTCTCATGTCACATTTTTCATTGATATAATCTTGAGGGTATAATCAGTCATTGTCATTTATTCTATGTCCTTTTCGATATTCAGCTCATTGATATCCACAAATTTTTCACATAAATGAACAAATACCAAACTAGATATGTTTTTTTCATTTCTTTGATATAGGGGTCTTTATAAGGTCTACTCCAACATCAAAATATTGCATTTCCACCTCAACCAACTTTTTCCTTTTCTTCATCATATATACACATTGAAATGAAATATCACTAAAAGAAAAAAATTAACTTCAGAGGAAAAGGAAGTGATATACTTTTGAAATTAAGAAAAAGGATGTCCAATAGGTTCAAGAGTAAGAAATGTTAAATTGGTTCGAAATAATGCAGAGCAGTGAACATATGACTTTTAGGTTAATATTTTCAATGTGGGAAAAAATAATCTAATAATAATGTGATAATGGTCTAGTAAATTTTAATGGGAATCGAGGGAAAAAACTAGGGCTTAGCCAATGGGAAGAGATTATTAGGGTAGCATTCAAATTTTCTAGAGCACTAATCACAAACTTGATTACATGGTAGGGTCTATATGTTCACATGTCTAGGGAAGACTTCAAGGTCAACCCTCACAACCTCATGTCATGTGTGGGTGTTATTGATGTTTGAAAGTGTACCAATAGGTCAACATATAGTGTTTAAGAAACACTTCTCATTTTTAGATTCAAATAATCCATTACATGAGTTCCATGTTGTGATAATCCTACTATCCTTGGTGGAATAGAGAAAGAACAAATGAACCATTTCATAAATTTGTATTAATTGGTGGTTGGGAACCACCATGGCTTATAGTTAATCTTTGACTTTGAGGATGATCTATGATATTCAAAGTGAATTGTGCTTAGAAATGGGTCTAAAACTAAACTAAAATGAATATTCATAATGAAACTAATCTAAGGTGAATTGATAAAAAAGGAGCAAAAGGAAGGGCAGGGAAGAAAAGAGAAGTGTTGTTGATCTTTGTTTCAAACATTATGACAAAGTTCCAATTTCATCTAAACATGTAAATAACCAATGTGAAATATTAAATAGCACAAAATCAAATTCTATCACACATCAGGCAAAAATATAAGGAAAATATGAAAATAAGAACAAGATTTAATTTAAGAATTTTACCTCTATAAGCAAATAACATTAGCCCAAATATAATAAGATCAAACAAAGTGAGATAAACCTAAGAAATTTCAATTAATCCAAATTTATCACAAATTAGCAACTCTATATTTAAAGATACACATCCAAAATTTACAAGGACAATTCAAATATGAAGATAAGATCAAAAAAGTGAGAGAGAAACCATGATATCAATTTACACAAGCAAATGTGGAAAAAATTTGTAGAACTCCTTGCTTATATTATTTTTCTCAAAAGTTACAAATAGTTTTTTAGCTCTAAAAAATCCCTCCTTTTTAAAATGAGAAATAAATCTTTATATAAAACCTTCATAAGGTATGTTGGTTAGTCATGTCAAAATTTAAAGATGGCTATCCTTTTACAACCTTTTGAGAACCATCTAGACATTCTAAATGAATAACCTATAGGAAATGTGATTTACAAGTTGCACATGCATTTACAAAAGAATATATACTTTTCAAAAGTATATAAGCTCAATTAAAAAAGGAATATTCCTATCTTAACTAACTTGGAGACCCTTTTGGTACCACAATATTTCACCTTCCCTACAAGATATTCATTCTATAGTGTTATTCGTTGATCAACTAACAATCAATGATAGGTCTCATGAACAATTATTTTTCTTGATCTTCTTCTAGGCCCTTGAGATCCATCTCATCACTTTTCAAAGATTTTTTGATGCCCTTAACATCTCCTATATTCTATTTTGATGATACAAGTAGGATCATGACCTTTTTATTATCAGCCCTTATTTTCCTTTGTCCTTAATTCTTTACTTGTATGAATTGAGTAGTTTTGTGCTTGAAATCTTCATCAGTTATTAGACCCAAGGGACTAAGTATGGTAGGCTCTTTGATTAAGCTATCCAATATACGTAAAAATTTATCATCTTATTATTTGAGATCCTTAGAAGTGTCTTCCAACTACTTGGACTTATTAGACCAGGGTCTTGATCTTATCAATTAATATAGCCATAGCCATATTTAGGTGGTCCAAGCTAATTGTCCTAAATTCAAGGATTTTATTTTTAGTCAAGACTTTGATCAAATCCTTCACTTGGTATCTAAAATATTGACATTGGCCAACTTGGCTTGTAGCCATGGTGCTTTATTTATCCACTACCTCTTACCTATTTTGATTGACTTTAAAGAATTGAACAAATCAATCATGGTGTCCTCAAAATTTTTGAATCTATCTTATTATATTAAAAGGATGATTTGTTATTTCAAGTTCTTGTTCTACTACAAGATTACTTTGAATATTGTTTGTAATTGATCTATCTGAGCTTGGGCCATTTTAAGGACATTTTCTTCAAATATTGGGTCTTCACCAGGCTTTTGTCCTCTAACTAGACTTAATCCAACAAAAGGTTCCACTTTTTGGAAAGTGAATTCCTCTCCACCAACCATGGACTTCTTATCAGTTACCCTCTATAAAATAGTAGTGTTTGGGTCAAATTTGACACTAATTAAAGATTTGATCACATTTAGAGCTAGGGTCTCCATTTGCACTCTACTTGATCCTCCTGAAGTAGCCATTCTTTTCACTTATTCCTTATACAATGCAGCTATTCATGGCTCAAATATTGATTGCTTACATCAATGCCTAAGGATGATGCATAGTAGGTACCTATTGGGCTAACATACCCCACTCATTTAAAAAATTGAGGACCCTTGAGAGACGTGTATCCAAGTTTGAAATATCCAAACATTGAGGTCCCTATTGAAAAATTTGAAGATTATCCACTCATGAATGAAACATATTTATGTGTTTTGAAAACCTCTTATTCTGGCTAACCTAGCTAATAGAGTTTCTTAAGTTGTTGTACATTCCTTAGAATGTCTAGGGTTTAGTGTTCATAAACCCTAGGTAGCCCTCAGTTTAAATTCAAATATTGGTGGGGATGATTGAATAAATTGGTTAACAAAAGGGTTTATCATGTTTTTTAACATGACCTAAACCTTTATTCATTCCTTTCCCCTTTATTTTACCTTGGGTTTAGATTAACATGATTTATAAGGTCATTTTTAAGTTACTTAACTTAGACTAGGTTATTAATATTAAGGCCTCAATATTTAATCTCGACCTTAGTCTTAATAATCTATCATAAGTATTTGTGTCCTCGAGCCTAATGATTATCCCTCATGTCCTTTTCAAGATCCAACGGTGATCACTCACTCACTATATCTAATTACATGGAGTGTATTAACTAAAAAGCTCCAACTTAAGTAATGTGTATCATAAAAGGATCAATGACAATCACTCACTTGCTAGATTTGATCCAATGGCATGAATCATAGGGAGAAAATTTAAAAGGTACATAAAGCCCCAAATGATGGATGCATGGTGACTTGTTAATATCAATAATCAAATTAATAAAAGTGTTCAATTAATGATCGAGTTTACCTTGAAGACCAATGTTGATCGCTAGCCCACTGAATTTGATCTAATGGTGCGAGAGGGCCTCTAATCAAAAAAAGGGCCCCAAAAATATCAATGGTGATTACTTACTCACTATATTTGATCTAATGGTGTGAAGAGCCTAATGACTTTTCAAATCTCTATAAGCTCAACACATGGCCAAGGCATGACCAAGATGGCAATTGGTAATGTTACGCAACATGGGAAAGATTTATGAGAGTGCCAAGTGTCATGACTTCAATCCGTAATTACCATCCATGGAATTATAATCATTATGGATACCTTAAAATGAGTTCACTTGAAGTTTTCTACCCTTTTCACTAGCTTATCCACTAGGCTAGTTTTGACTAGCTAATATGAGAGCTATTATTTCAAAACTTAGGTGATTTTTATTGGAATAAAATTACCATATGTAGTTAATAAAAGTCATAATATTCCCTCCAAACTTAATTTCATCTATAGAGTCCTTTTTTAGCCAAAAAAATACATAAAACTTTTAAGAAAATATTGTTTTGTACCCTATCCATACAAGTCCATACAACTAAAGATCATGGGGAGTAGCTTGATTGAGTCCTTTTCAAGTTCAAATAATAATCATAGTCAAATGTTCCACTAGCATATTTTTCTAACTGTATTTCTCCAAACTGGTCCTTGTATGGGTTTAACAAGGGTTTTGAACAATTTAACCTCTTAAGGTTCATTCATAAAGATTTCCTGTTGAAGTTGTAGAAAAATTCCATAAAGTGGTTATTAAATACCTCTTATAATTCCTAGAAACCTATTTATCTCCCATGCAAATCATCAAGAGAGATATGAGTGTTCAAACTTGTCCTATCAAGCCTTTTTCTCCATCTTATGGAGGCTTGATGCTGCTTTTGGGATAAAAATGGCTTCCTTGATATTTTATTTTCCTTAAAAAATATTTATCACCTATTTATTCATCTAATAAACATGGTCCAATAGCATAAAAATCTTTTCAATAGTTAGAAATGAGAATGACCTATTGTTTGGGCTTTAGGCCAAAATCTTACTCAAGAGTCATGACTACAACTCTAAGATTGTAGGGTAACCTATTGAGTTACATCCAATTTTTCATGTTTTTCCATATTTATCATGATGTATTATAACTCTCCACACCTTCTTGAAGTGTTTATATGGCTCTTGGCTTAATCTTTTGTCATTGACTCTCAAATTTGCCAATTTATGCTCAAGGGGAAGTACCCCCTATCTAAGACAAAATAGGGGCACTTCCTCTATTGATATAACCAAAAAAATATTTGGATGAGATTTTTGAAAGTGGTAAGGAATCTTTTTAGCAATTTTAAACTCTTTACTAGGTTATTTGGCATTGCAAATCCTTAAAACCCTAGATAGACCACATTTATGATAGATTGTATGTAAGGTTGACATTTTGGACTAAGTTATACATCATAAGAACATTTATTATACTTATTTCCATATCATAAAGGATACATTATAATTTCATGACTATAATTAAAGTGTTATAGTCCCTAGATATCCCTCCAACCTCTCATAAACTCCTCATAATCCCACCTAACTTAGACTGAGCATAACATAACCTTGATTGCATTTGACTTGTTTAGGGTTCCTATAGGTGATCTTTAAAATAGTTAGAAATTAAATACAATTCATAAATATCTTTTAAGCTTTACAATATGAATTTCATCAAGGTCCTTACTTCACTTCACATTTTAGGGTTTAAAAAATTATCAATACCAATCACGACTAGTTGATTGTGTACTCTATCCTTTTGATTGTTGTGAGTGCATAACTATCTAAAAGAACTTGATCATGATATGTGGATATATTTATTTATTAATTAATGTCACATGATATTTTATTTCACTTGTATTCCTCTGAATGGGCTAGAACACCCTAAAAAACCCCATACTTATGGTCAATGTCTGCCTACAGTCACCTAAAATTGGTTGTAGGTGAATATTTCACATGAAGGGGGTCCTATAGGTTCTCATAGGGTTAAAAAATTCAAAAACCAACCCTTACTTATAGTATTTATTCCCATTAGTATTCCTTTCATCACCCACATTGATATCTTAATTTTCAAACTCCTGTTGATGCTTCTAATTGCCTCATATAGGTGCACTTAGTGTTGATGAACACTTCTCATTTTAGGATCCTGAAGATCCAAGGCATGAGTTATAGTTGGTGAAAATTTGGGATGTCTATGGTGGAATAGAAGTAGAGTGTGAGAGATGTCCACAATATTTATTTAATTTGGTGGTAGGGAGCCACCAAGGTCTTGTACTTGAATCTTTGTGATATTACCTGATCTACAAACTAGGCTAAATGGATATTAACAATGATCTTAAACTAACGTGAGCTTTGATAAAGAAGATAGAAAAAATGAGGGTAATGTAGAAAAGAAAACGTGATTTCAGGTTTCCATCTCAAATATCATGACAATGTTCTAATTAGCTTGAGGATACATGAACCAATTTATGATGTAAAATAGTATGAAGCTAGATTCTATCATAAACTAGGGAAGCATCAAAATAAATATAGAAGTCACAAGTAAGAAATAGGTTTAATATAAAGAATTTACTATTGTAACTTGAATAACACAAGCATATCCAAATTCAAAGCAAATGAAACAATGTATACCTAAAATATTTAAGTTAATCTAGCATAGCACAAATTAACAACCTTATGATAGAAAATGTAGCTCAAAATACAAAGAGCCATTCAAATCTAAGACATTAACATGCAATTGAGAGATAGCATTGGATTTTAATGCACTATTCATATAATCTTTTTAGAATTCCTTAGTTATATTAAAATTCTCTTCTGTATACAATTGCTAATGTAATGTTAAGTTCTAAGGGATAATTTGAAATCTTGGAGGCCAAAGTGTTATGTAGTAGTGCCTGAGAAATGCCCCACTCTATTGATAATTATTCAAATCAAGAAAATTTGGATGAAATATTAGTGATATTTTATAGAAGTATTTAAAGTGTAGGCATACAGTACTATGTAATAGCATATTTGTTCACATGTGTAGTAATCATAGGAGGTTTAAAACTATGTTGTGTAGGGATAGTCATAAAAAGTTTAGGAAAAACTTATGTTTCATGCACATTATGTGTGTGGGAATAAATTGCGTAACAATAGATTTAGACATATGGATAGAATTAATAATAGTAGAATAAACACATATTATATATTTTATCCCTTTAAAAGGTAAATTAGTATCATTAAATGGATCACGTAGTTCCTCAGTGTGATAACATTAGCATTATGTTTTGTTTCATTTCTAATGACATGTAATAATGCATAAAAAAATGTGTGAATTCATTTTAAGATATTGAGTTATTTTTTATCAATACACATCATTAAATTTATCATAAAAATAATATTAATTGTCTCCTTTATAAGCATCCTCATCAATTATGTTTTCCACGATGACTACATGACATAGAGGAAATCATAAAGTAGATCTAAAAATAAAAACTAAAAATAGAAACATGAAATCCTACGGAGGAAGAATAAAACCATAAGGGAACAAAAGGTTTGTAATGATCAAGGGATGAAGGTTTCACCAACATGTTTTATTTTATTTTGTATTTAATGGTATATATAAGATAATACTTGATACTAACTCTTATTTTATAAGATATGTCTAAATTAAGATGTTATAGATGTAAATATCAGAGTAAAAAAAGTTTATTACACCTTATATTTATATAAAAAACCAAGGGGATATGGTATTTATATTATTTGAGTATTTTTCTAGTTTATGATAGTGGACAATTATTAGAAATGCTATGAAATGGTTCTATGGTCACTCAGATTAGTATGAGTAGATTATATTTCCTACTTTCCTAGATTATATTTCATGCTTTTTGTTGATGCCTCTAAGTGTACCATAGGTTTTTTAGTGTTTAAAGAATACTTCTCATTTTAGAATTCAAGGAATTTAGAGCATGAGTAGTAGGTTGTGGTAACTTGGTGCCACCTATGGTGAAATAGCAGTAGCGATAATGAGTGATGGTTGGGAGCCACCATGATCTGTTCTTTGTGAATTGAAAAAAATGTATGTTAATGCTTAGTGAATTATGGTCTAGATTTAAGCTACAAACTATTCTAGTTGGATATTTATAATGAAGCTAAAACTAAAGTGATATGGTGTAAAAAAAGGAGCAAAAAGAAGGGTAAGGTAGAAAAGAGAACAAGTGATTACCAATTTTAGTATTAAATATCATGACAAAGCATAAATTTTAACTGAGTATCTATTCAAATTCAAAAAAACCTAAGCTCATATTTCACTATATAGTAGGCAAACTTCAAAATATAATGTAAAGAATCACAAGTAAGAACCATGTTTAATTTTAAATATTTACTACTATAGTCAACTAACATTTACACATCTGAATACAGATAAAAATAAAATGAATAAAAACCTAAGATCATCCAACTAATCTAGCATATGCATAAATTAGAAACCCAGTGATTAGAAAATGCAACCTATAATTCAAAGAAACTATTCAAACTCAAGACATAAAACTATAAATTAAGAGAAAATCTATATTAGAAATTGACATATAAAATATGGAAAATATTTGTAGAACTCCTTAATTATATTAATTGCTTCAAATATACAAAATTTTCTCAAAAATTCTCTCCTTTTTCAAGATGGTGAATCATGCCTTTCATAGAAAGACAAGGCAGTGCATTGGCCAATTACAATATATAGGTGTATAAAATATTAGGATAATTGTCCTTAAATATCCTAAAATACGCTTATTATTCATAATTAGACTAACTTAGGGGCAATATACTAATAGATCAACATATGCCTTACAAAATAATATTTTTAATCTAGATATTACAATGTTTATACAAAAGGAATATTAGTTGATGGGTGGGCCCATTGCTGAAGGCTCCCCTTGTTGAATTTATAAAAGCTCCATTGCCTCAAAAAATTTCACTTTGGCTATGAAAATCATGTCCAAAAATCTTCTATTTCCCTTCTAGATTGGCCCTAGCTCTTGCTCCTAGCTGACTACATGACCAAAGTGACCTATGTTTGAATTCAAAATCATTAATGATTCTAATTATAGTGGTCTTGGTAGGATTTAAAAACATTATTCCCAGGAGTTGTTCAATTCTAATGATCAATCCTTTATCATCTGCCAAAATCCTATTCAAATTCTTTGTCCAAGTACTTAGACCTTGGACCTTGTCTACTATTATTCCCAGTATGTTATTTAAATGTGCTAAGCTGATAGTCCTAAACTTAGGAATCTTATTCCTAATCATAATGTTAATGAGATCCCTAACTTGGGTCTCTACCTTTTGCCACTCTATTATTAACTCCTTGGTTGCTTCACCCTACTAGCTTAGGGCATCATACCTGAGTTTTATTAAATTCAAAGAATTGAACATATCAAAGAATGATGCCTCAAACATGTCCATCATGGCATCATGGACTAATAAAAGGGCATAGGTTTCTAGATTTTCCTTCTCTCTTT
Organism: Torreya grandis; assembly: GCA_037957365.1. NCBI lineage: Eukaryota > Viridiplantae > Streptophyta > Pinopsida > Cupressales > Taxaceae > Torreya > Torreya grandis. The sequence continues at coordinate 104,934 of JARHVA010002684.1, forward strand.
CCAAAGTTTTGAATCCTCTATTTCATCCTTTGGACCCCAACCTTTACTTGAGCTAATTGAGACTCAATCAGGTTCTCAACATCCTCTTCATGTATAGTGGCCTCACCAAGCTATTGACCTCCCACTAGGGTTATACATATAAAGGGCTCTACTTTTTGGAAGGTGAATTCCTTATCTCCCACTATGGATATCTTGGTGGTGACCCTTTCCAATCTAGCTATCTCTGGATTAAATTGCATAATGGTGGATGAGCCTATGAATTTTAAAGGCTCTAAGACCTATACACCTATGCTACCTGAAGCTCTTAGAGCATCCATTTTCTTACACTCTAGTCTAAAAGTGACCACAATTCTTATTTCTTCTTATTCCTTTACCATAGGCCTAATCCATGGCTTGATGTCATCATGTACTTCAACATTGGAAACCTTTGTCATGGCCCATGAATGGGATAGAGAAGGGATCTTTTGAAATTTCCCATAAATAAACCAATAAGGAATGATTGGTCTATGAATGGGTAATTCATCACTAAATAAGTTAATCTCACTAGTTAGATGTGTGAGATCCAACCTTGGTATTTTGGGTCTAAGAAGGGCAATGCCATTTATGATTTCCTCTTCTCCCTAGCAGCCAATGAGACCATGTCTAGAGCAAGCTCTTTTTATTTATCTTATTTAGACTCTCCTACTTGGTCTTGAGTTTCTTCCATTTTCTCTCCTTCTCCTTCTATGTCATATGCATCTACATCTACAAGTTCCTTGAGATCACCCTCAAGTGTTTCATCTAGCTCCAAGGCAATCATATTTATGTGTTTAATAGGGGAAAGTGGTCTTTGGAGTAGTGTTGAAGTTGAGGGTCCTTCCTTGGGTCTCTCTTCCAATTTCTCCTCTCCTAATTTCTCCTTACCAAGGCCTTAGTCATCATATTTTTATACAATATACCTTCGAGGTTGTGGCTGCACTTCTTAGGTTTATTCTTGGGCTATTCCATATGGTTTAGGTAGCAAGTGATAATAGATAGGATGCATTTGTCATGCCTCTCCTGATGGATTATCATCCTTTGTCAATCTATGCTCAAGCTTGATGTTGTGCCCTTTGATCCTGGCCAACACCTATTCATAATAATTGGACTTAATGTAAATGGTATCGTGAACACTGAGCTAATGCATGTATTTAGGCTTGGGCAGCTTCTTCTCCTTCAAATGATTACTCACTTACTCTTTAGGTCCCACATTTTGAGCTTATCCAATTGAAACCCAAATGAGTCTCTATGCTTGGACATGGTATTAACCTATTTCCAATCTTGTAGTATAGTCTATCAAATAATTAGAGGGAAAGGGTGGAGAAGACCCTTCTTATTTTCTTTACAAATTCCATCAATGCCATGGATGAGTTGGGAGGCAATTTCTTGCTCACATAGCTTGCTAGGAACATACACTAGTAATCTGTGAGGTTGGGACATGATCCCCTAAATCTTGATGACTATACAATCAGGGTAGAACCAGATGTCACCCATCATTTAAACATACTTCTTGATTAGTATATGGATTCTACACATGGGAACACCTTTAATAACCTCCACTATGGTTGGGTAGACATAGTTACAAATAAATTACATGTTGATCCTATACTTAAAGATGTACAATTTAGAGTAATGATGGGAAATGGTAGTTTTTCCCTTAGAATACCAATTTATAATCCCTAAGAAGTTTACAAAGGAAAGTAGGGTATCCAATAGATATGACATCATGTAAAATTATTTAGCTATCTTCCCTTTGATAGTAGTGAACTGCTTGGTGAGGAAGACACTGATAAAATCTCCAATTAAAGGGGTGAGCTTTTCTTCCACCATGAAATGCACATAGAGAACCCAAATTTTGTTTACATAGGTGGTTGAAGGGGATACCATTTCTAAATTTAATAGGGTCATGATTACCCTAATGCCCTTCTTGAATTGGACTATTGGGATCTTACCCTTAAAATCCTTGAATATTTGGGATCGAGGTCATGTTTTCTAGTCCATTCTTTGATTTTAGATAAGTCTACATGGGGGATTGGGATCTTATATTATTTTACAAAAGATACAAGGTAAATATAAGGTACCCTCTTATAATTCCCCTCCCTGATGATCTAGTCATTATCTACCCTACAATCAACAAAATAGGAGTAAGGATATCTATGCAATGTAGTGCCTCTAGTTCTATAGTAGCATAGTGAAGGATGATCATCTGAACAATGACTAAGTCATAATGCCTCTAGATCATCATGGTATTTATCTACTCCTCCTTTATGATGGGATTCAACTCTTCTACCAGAAGAAGATTTTAGATCAATTCTTAATGCTTGGAGAATTTAGGTCCATAGTGTCCAATTCATTGTCTTTGAATATTTGCCCCTCATTATCAACAAGTAGATCTTAGTCTCTTCCTTCAATTACTATCGATGAGCTTCCATGGTCTCTATTTCTATAAATTATTCACACTATATTATGAATTGGTCTTTATGGTAGCTCTTTTATGCTAAAAAACACAATCAATCTTTTTTTGGATCTAATTGTAACCAATTGAGTTCACTTGGGTCACTTTTATGCATAGTTTAGGGTATTAGAGATTTAATGGTAGGATATATCCTAACTCTGGCTCATACATGCTTTAATTTTGATTTGGATCTTTGAATTTATACCTTCACATTTTCAATCCCATGAGATCTTGTATTTTTTCCTTTTCTGCTTGCATGTCACCTATGTGGCATCGATCTAGACCTTTCATGGCATTTTTCATAAATTCCTTTTGAGCACTAGAAATTAGCATTTAAAAATGCCCCCTTTTATTTTTCTCTATTGGATTGAAATCTTGGATTAGCATGAGCCATTGATTATGATTATGAAATCTTGGATTGAAAGCTTTTGATTTTGCATTTTATCCTTCTTTTTTTGTATTTTTTTAGACCTTTATGCTTTCAACAAGGTTGGGAACAAGGGTAGCCAAGTTTTAGGATTTGGTCAAATGTTTGATCATTAGAAAATCACTTATGGCTGAAACCATTATCCTAGGCACATATGTTGATTAAGTGTTAGTATGGGTATACCATGATAATTTGAGCTCTCACCCTACAAGTGCAAGTATTTTTAAAAGTAGTTTGAGGTCAATACAATGGTCATTTTCTCATGAAATAGTTGGCTTCTTCTATTGGGCTTTACCAATTTCTCCATGTTACAACATTATGCTTTACATTTTAGGACCATGGTCATCATATACATGGGGTTCATACCTACATTTCTAAATTTTTAGAATTTTCAAGCAAACTTCATACTTTGAGCTCAATATTTCCCAAAAGGACTTATTAGAATCAAGGAACAAGGAAACACAAAATAGGAAGCAGGAAAGAAATAAAGCAAAGGAAATCAAACAAATATATAAATGCTTATGTACAAACAAGGAACATGAAGGAAAGAACTAGAAAGGAAACTAGCTAGCCTATCTACACTAAATATAACCATCTTATAACTTACTTCATGAAGACCTCAAGAGAAGAAGTAGTGCTTGAGGTATTGCCCATTGGTGGGAAATTTGAACTCTAATCCTTGCAGATCTTTGAGCTTGAAGGTGTTAATTCCTAATGTTTTTACAATCTAGCATGGGCTAATACACAAAAGTATGAATTTTCCATGTTTTCCCTTAGGCTCAATTGCTTTGTCCCAAAGGAGAACTAGGTCTCCTTGTCTATACACCTTAATTTTTGACCTTTTTTCAAACCATCTCTTCACTATGGTTTGATGCCTAATAAAATCAAGAAAGGATTTCTCCCTTGCATCTTTCATCTAAATTATGTCTAACAATCTTGAGTTTGCTAACTCCTAACCCTTTTCCATGTATTATTGCATGAATTTGTATGTGGGTGCTTAATATTGATAAGAAATATAGGTTCTTATCCATACACCATTAGAAATGGTGAGCCTCACAAGGCTTGCTTGATTCTTATCCTATCACCCAAAGTGAAAATTTAAGGAACTTATGCCAAGTCCTATGCTTGTCTATAGCATACTTTTTAATTGCCTTCAATAGGTTTTTGTTTGTAGACTCAAAGAATCTATTTCATTGGGGATAATGGTTAGATGAAAACTTGAGAGTGATGCCATTATCATAAGCCCATTTAGTCATTTTTATAGATATAAATGCAGATCCATTGTCACACACTAGAGAGACTGGAGTCCCAAACCTAGTACAATTTTTTTCTTCTAAGAAGATAATGACTTCTTTAGTCCTACATTATTTGGTGGTTATAGCCTCAGTCCACCTTGTGCAATAGTCTATGGTAGTTAGGACATATTTGTGACCTTCAAATTAATTAGGGTTGATTACTAAAACAAAGTACCCCCATTGAGCAAAGGGTTTGTCAACCATAACTAGTTGTAGGGGCATTGCTTCCTTAGGTTCCTTAGTGCTAAAGACTTGTCATGAGTGACATTCCCTCACATGTTTGTGAGCATCCTTAAAAATAGTTGGCCAGTAATAACCAACTTTAAGAATTTTATGGGTTGTGGTACTTCCAAATGGATGTCCACTACCCAATTTTTCATTGAAGGTGCCCATGATTTAGGTGGCCTCTTTTTGTGAGACACATCTTAAGTAAACCCTTTCAAAATTTCTTTTATGCAAGACCCCATCTTTAATCAGGTAATGGGCTACCTTTAGTCTTAGGGCCCTCTTTTTATACCTAGATAGTCCTATAGGAGAAGTACCATTAATTATAAAATGTATGATTGAATCATACCATTCACTAGCTTGAATATTCTATTGATCCACTTGCATAATACTTAGCCTAGGGTTAGCATTAACAATCATCTAGATCAGACCTTGGCAACTTACCAATTTTGCTATTTTCATCTCCAAGTCATAATCCTATAGAACTAACATCCACTTACCTCTACATTCTCCCAACTCATTTGGACTTAACATAAGTTTAGTGGTGGGGTCAAGTAAGATAGCATGTACCTTATTTTTAAGGATATAATGCATAAATTTATTAACTTCCTTAACTAATTCATATGCCTACTTATCAATCAATGAATAATTTAGCTCAGCATTCTTAAAATTAGTGCTCATAAAAGCTATTGGGTGACCACAGCTTTCAATATTCTGAGTCAACATTATAGCCATAGTATGGTTAGATGAAAAGGAATAAAGGTAGAAGTCCCTTGAAAATTTAAGAATTAAAAGGATTGAAGCTTGGATAATGGCCTCTTTGATCTCATTGAATGCTTTTATGGATTCTTCAATCCATGAAAATTTGGCATCCTTCTTTAGCATGTCATTTAGTGGCTTGACAATCTCTGCAAATCTAAAAATGAATATACTTACAATATTTATCTTACAAAAGAATGATTGTAGCTCTTTTGTACTATTTGGAGGCTATATTTTGGATATAGCCTCCACCCTTTTAGGATCTATAGAGATCCCATCTTTGGTTATAACATGACCTAATAATTTTACTTTGGTAACATATAAAATGCTTTTCTTAGGGTTTAAGGAGATTCCATACATTCTGCATCTCTTAAAAACTTGTTGTAAGTGCATGAAGTGATCTTCCCTAATTTTATAAAAAAACTATTAGATCATCCATTTATTTCATAATACAATTACCAATCAGGCCTTGGAAGGCATGGTCCGTAGCTCTTTAAAAAGTAGCTCCTACATTGATTAGCCCAAAAAGCATTCTTTTGTTAGAAAATGTTCCCCACATTATTGTGAATGTTATTTTAATTATTTCCTCTATATCAACCAAAACTTGGTTTTAACCTAAAAAGCCATCAAAAAAAGATATCATAGCTGAACCTAAAACAACCTATATTACTTGGTCTAGAGAGGGAAGGGGTTAGTTATCCTTTTATGATGCTTTATTTAAGTTTTTTAAGTCAATCCAAATCCTAATCTCACCATTCTTCTTCCTAACTTGCACCAAGTTAGCCACCCAAGTAGAATGCCTAATCAGGAAGACTATCCTAACATCTATTAATATTTTGACCTCCTTGAAGATTGTGGATTCTAGGATAGGGTTTATAGGCCTCTACTTCTACCTAAATGGTTTGTAATTTTATTTAAGGGGTATAGTATGGGTAATGACTCTTGGATCAAATATCTTTAAGTCATCATAGGACCAAGCTATGATATCCCTATATTAGGTGAGGAGATCTTTAGCCTTCTTATTCTCAATGTTTATGCAAGCTTTTCCAATATTTACTAGTTGGGGCTGATCTTGGAGGCCAAAATCAACAACATTATAATCTTTCCCACTTACTTTAAGAATCTTAGAGACTTGAGTTAGTTTGTCCTAATCAAATAGTCTCTCTAAAGCAATCATCCCCTTGGGGATCTTATTGTCATTCAATTGAATGACATTACCATCAAACTTGTCCTCATTAGATGCATTTTTATTAGTCTCATCAATAATATGAGCATTAGATTCCCTAGAATTGGTCATAAAATCTAATATCTATTGATCATCATTAAAAATTTGAAAATGGTTGACATTATCAAGCATTGAAAGATAAGGGATTAGCTTAATGCTAATATTGGGGGAATCTTGGTTGGGCATGAGGTTGGTTGTAGTATATGTCAACTCATTAGTAGATTGATTTTCCTCTCTTGGCATGGAGGTAATGATAAAAGCACCAAAGGACTCAATCAAATCCCAAAATCTAAACTTATACCTTTTAAGATATGAGAGTTTGCATTGGTATTTGCTTCTTACTTGGTTGACCACTAGTTCTAAGTCCCCATAAATTAGTAGTTCTTTGACCTTATTCTTTATATAAAATTGTAGACCTAGCATAAGGGCTTCATATTCAGAAAGATTTTTAGTTCAAGGGAATTGGATACTATAAGAAGCATGGTATTTTATATTAGTAGGGATAATTAAGACAATACCAACACCTGATCTAGCCTTACACTTAACACCATTAAAATGCAATTTTCACAGTCTAAGAATAACATGAAAACTTTTAAGATCACATACCTTATCACTATATAGGGTGAAAACCCCTAAGTTTGATTCAATTATGTTGACCCTATCATTTAAAACATTTTATTCCATTATCATGTGTTTCATCCTTGGTTCTCTTTCAAACCTAATTGTATTAGGGACTCCCTTCTAAGGTAGCCATAGATGTGAGCAATATATGGACATGTAACCATTCTATAAACATCAAGTATATCAATAAACATCAAGTATATCAATAAACATCAAGTATCAATAAACATCAAGTGTATCAATAACTTCAATATCAATGAATTTTTGCACCCTAGGCTCAAAAGCTAACTACATGTGAACATTTAAAATTTCACCAATAACCTTAACTCTAGATTTGTCTAATTGAGTTATAAATTTATTAGACTTAATAGGTATTTATCCAAGTTGTTTGCATATACCTATTGGCATGATGTTGGTAGATGTACTTGATTCTAATAATAAATTTTGTAAGTTCTTACCAAACATCTTGATAGTGAGCAAGAAAGGAGGGTATTTAGCTTTAGCTTTATGCACAATCACGTTGGCATGGCCAGCCTTGGGTGGCTTATTGGACTTCTTTGACAAAGACTTCAGTAGGAGGTCCCTTTGCTGTATAATCTATGTTATTTCATGCAAAGTGATATTAGCCTTTATCTTCTTCATATCCTCAACTATGTTATATCTAGTTTTATTACAAGAACTAGGAATTTCAATGTTGGATTTAGAAGTACTCCCTTTAGGTGGCTCTATATTGTTGCTTGAAGAAGTGTCTAGAGGAGTTCTAAAATTATTTGGAGGTGTTGAGGTATCTAAGAGCTACCTCTGATCTTTATTTCTCAAGGGATAGGTCTTCTTCAAGAATTGACAAAATGTCTGGATCTCCTTAGGGATCTCATCAGGTTCGTTCTCCTCTGGAAAGGGGAAATCAAAAGTCTCCACCATGAAGGCTTAATTAGATGACTTAGATCCAAAATCACCTACACCACTTTCCTTATTAGAAACTACTTCAAATGTATCTAGTTCTACCTAAAAAGCCTCAAAATCTTTGTAAAACTCAATATAATCAATCTCTTCATTCTTGGCAATGTAATGCACTCTACAATAATTAGGTAATGTACTATCAATGAGGTTAATGTCCCTGGTCTTTTTTTAGAAGATGGATCATTATTCTTACTATTATGAAAACTATCATTATGAAGTCTATTATTTGGCCTATTATACCTTTGAAATGAGAAGTTCCTACCTAAACTATTAGTAGCATTTCCAACTTGTTTTTGAAACTAAAGAAAATTAGTGATCAAATTTTGGACCATTTTTCAAATATATTCATTGTCATTTTTAAGAGTTTCAAAATTATGTGCCTAGTTATTGTTAGCACCAATAGTTGGTAATAAATCTATTTGATCATTTGCATTGAACCCATTAGTGGTAGGATAGCTTAGGAATCCTAGGTTTTTATTAAAAGTAGCATGGCTTAAGTGAAGTTTGGGAGTTGATTGGTGGCTGGGATGTTATGGTTGTTGTTGAGGATTAACTTCATCATAGGCATATGTGGGTTAATGTTTGGCATAGAGTATGCCATTTGTCCTTTGGGTTACATCTGGTCATTGATCATTACTAGCTTAGAATAGGCCTTAGCTAATGAAATTATAGCTAGCATGGATGTCTTCAAGAATATAGAGGTCATGGGATCTAATGCATCTTTTTAAATTTCTAGAGATAAAACATCATCAGGCTTATAAGGGTTTATGGTAATGATATATATTTTATAGAATCTAAAATAAAAGGAAATTTTAGGCTCACTTTCATCTCTTTTAATGGTGGTGAACAGATGGTAAATGATACAAGAACTAATAATCTTACCAAATTGATCAATGAACACATTGGTGAAACCATCCTAACTTGTGATATAATTATTAGGCAAGTTTAAAAACTATTCATAAGAAGCATCTTTAAAAGTGAAGGGGAATAACCTACAAGATACATCCTCATACACAACATTTAGCAACCTTAAGGCAGCTTTAAAAGCTTTTATGTGTTCTTCAATAGTTACCATACCCATTGGACTAAATGTAGACAAATATTTCTTAGGGTTGTATGGGAGGTCATGTACCACATGTGATAAATTAATTGAATATTATCCCAACAAATCCATACCTGGATGAAGGAAAAGGTACCTTGAAGGGGTGAATTTGGCAAAGATTTAGATCTTCTATATCTACCTTTGTCACACCTAACCCTTCTATGAACCTCAAGTTCAATAAAAGGTTCTCTTCTCTCTGAGTGTGATTTGGTTCAAATCTTTAGCAATTCTTACTTGAAGGTTGAAGATCTTGTTTGAAATATGATGTATCAGGCTAAAATTTATAAGAAACTAGGATTAATCCTACACATTAAGATTATTTTGAAAAGATTGTGTAAAGAATAGTAAAGGAAGTGATCTTTGCTTAAAATATCTCAAAGATGTATCTAATTACATTAATATGATCTATCTTTATAAGTCTAAGCTTAAAAAAACTAAAATATAAGAAAGATATATACCAACCTTTGATCGAAACAAACATCCTAACCTTAAATACTATGGATTTTCTAATTTTGAGTTAAATTTACAAAACAAAGCATCAAATTTAAAAGAACTTTGATCTTTGTCTAAGAAATCACAAAGAAATGCCACAAACTACAAAGATCAATGATCTTTATACTTTTAAGCAAGGAATTAATCAAAGGCACAAAGATATCATCAATCTTTAGACAAAACATTCCAAAACTTAACTAAGATTTAAATAATTCACCAAAAAAAGGCCCTCCTTATAGCACCAGTGAAAAATACCTTGTTGATGCCTCTAAGTGTACCACAAGGTTTTTTAGTGTTCAAAGAACACTTCTCATTTTAGAATTCAAGGAATTTAGAGCATGAGTAACAAGTTGTGGCAACTTGATGTCACCTATGGTGAAATAGTGTTAGAGATATATATTGGTGTTCCACAAATTTATAATGAGTGATGGTTGGGAGTCATCATGATACATTCTTTGTGAATTATAGAAAATCTATGTTAATGCTTAGTGAATTATGGTCCAAATTTAAGATACAAACTATTCTAGGTGGATATTTATAACGAAGCTAAAACTAAAGTGATATGGTGTAAAAAAAGAGCAAAGAGAAGGGTAAGGCATAAAAGAGTGTGAGTGATTACCAATTTTAGTACTAAATATCATGACAAAGCATAAATTACAACTGAATATGCATTCAAACCTATATATAATGTAAAATAACCTACGCTTAGATTTCACTATATACCAGGTGAAATTCAAAAGATAATGTAAAGAATCACAAGTAAGAACTAGGTCTATTTTTAAATATTTACTACTATAGTCAAATAACATTTACACATATGAATACAGAGTAAAGTAAAATGAATCAAAACCTAAAATCCTGTAACTAATCTAGCATATGCATAAATTAGAAACCCTATGATTAGAAAATGTAACCTAAAATTCAAAGAAACTGTTCAAATTCAAGACACAAAACTAGTAATTGAGACAAAATATATATTAGCAATTGACATATCAAATATGGATAATCTTTTCAGAACTCCTTGATTATATTAATTGCTTCAAGTGTACAAAATTTGCTAAAAAAATCTCTCTTTGTTTAAGATGGTGATACATGCCTTTTATATAAAGACAAGGCAATGTATCGATCCATTAAAATATACATATTTACAAAAGATAAGGAAAACTATCCTTAAAAGTCATAAAATACACTTGTTCTTCATAATTAGACTGATCTAGGGGAAATATACTAACAGACTAGCATATGACTTATAAAAGAATATTTCTATTCTATATATTACAATTTTTATACAAAAGGAATATTAGCTGATGGGTGAGCCCATTGCTAAAGGGTTCCCTTGTTGATTTTGTGGAATCTCCATTGCCTCTATAATTTTCTCTTCAGCTATGAAAATCATGTCCCAAATTCTTATGTTCTCCCTTCTAGGCTAGCACTAGCTCTTGCTCCTAATTTACTACATGACCAAAGTGACCTTGTGTTTAAATTCAACATCATCAATGATTCCAATTGTAGTTGTCTTGGTAGGATTTAATAACAGTGTTCCCAAAAGATGCTCAATTATAATGATCAATCCTTTATCATATACCAAAAGCTTGTTCAAATTATTTATATAGGTACTTAGACCTTGGACCTTGTCTACTATTATTCCCAGTATGTTGTTTTAATGTGCTAAGTTGATAGTCCTAAACTTAGGAATCTTATTCCTAATCACAATGTCAATGAGATCCCTAACTTGGGTCTCTACCTTTTGCCACTCTATTATTAACTCCTTGGTTGCTTCACCCTACTACTTAGGGCATCCTAACATAACTTTATTAAATTCAAATAATTGAGCATATCAAAGAATGAGGTGTCAAACATGTCCATCATGGCATCAGGGACTGATAAAATGGCTTGGGTTTCTAGATTTTCCTTCTTTCTTTCCAAGTTTTGAATCATCTCTTTCATCCCTTGGACCCCATCTTTTGCTTGAGCTGATTGATCCTCAATTAGGCTCTCAACATCCTTTTCATGTATAGTGGCCTCACCAAGCTATTAACCCCCCACTGGGGTTAGACCTACAAAGGGTTCTAATTTCTAGAAGATGAATTCCATAGCTCCCACCATCACTATCTTGGTGGTGACCCTTTCCAATCTAGATATCTTTGGATTAAACTTCAAAGTGGTAGATGAACCTATGAGTTTTAGAGGCTCTAAAATCTCTACACCTATGCTTCCTAATGCTCCTACAACATCCATTTTATTACCCTCTAGTCTAAGAGTGACCACAATTCTTTTATATTATTGTTACTTTACCATATCCCTAATCCATGGCTTGATATCATCATGTAATTCAACATTGGCAACCTTTATCATAGCCCATGAATGGGAGAGAGAAATGATCTTTTGTAATTTCTCATAAATAAACCAGTTAGGAATGACTTGTCCATGAATGGGGAATTTGACACTAAATAGGGTTGATCTCACTAGTTAGATGTGGGAGAGTCAACCTTGGTTTTTTGGATCCAAGAGGGACTAGTGCCATTTCTACTTTCCTCTTCTCCTTAGGATCTAATAGGACCATGTCTAGAGAAATATCTTTTCCTTTATCTTTTTTAGACTTTCTTGCTTGCTCTTGAGCTTCTTCCATCTAGTCCCCTTCTCCTTCTATGTCATATGCCTTTATAAGTTCATTGATATCACCCTCAAGTGTCTCATCTAGCTCCAAGGCAATAATATCTATGTGTTCAATAGGGGAAGGTAGCCTTTGGGGTATGTGTCATCTTGTTCTTATAAAATATACCTTTGAGGCTATTTATACTCTTCTTGGGATATCCTAAATGGTCTAGGTAGGAAGTGATACTAGAGAAGATGTATTTTTCATGCCTCTCTTGATGGCTTGTCATCCTTTGTCAATCTATGCTCAATCTTGATGTTGTGCCCTTTGATCCTAGCCAATACCTCTTCATAATTATTGGCCTTAATGTAAATGGTGTCATGAAAATTGAGCTGATGCATGTATTCAGGCTTGGGAAAATTCTTCTCATATAAATGATTACTTACTAATCTCTTTGGGTCCCACATTTTTGATCTCATCTAATTGAAACCCAAATAAGTCTCTATGCTTGGATATGGTATCAACTTGTTTCCAATCTTGTAGTATAGTCCTTACAATAATTAGAGGGAAGGGTGGAGAAAAAACTTCTTCTTTTCTTTACAAATTCCATCAATGTCATCGATGAGTTGGGAAGAAATTTCTTACTCAACAGTTAGCTTGTTAGGAACATACACTAGCAATCTGTAAGGTTGGTACATGATCCCCTCAATCCCAATGAGTATACAATCAAGGTAAAACCAAATGTCACCCATCATTTCAATATACTTATTGATTATTAGATGGACTCTAGGCATGGGAACACTTATAATAGCCTCCATGTGGGTAGACATGGTCACAAATAAATTGCATGTGGCTCCTATACTTAAAGATGTGTAATTTAGAGTAATGATGGGAAATGGTAGTTTTCCCTTAGGAGACCAATTTCTAATCCATGGGAAGTTGATAGAGGCATTTATGGAATCTAGTAGACATGACATCATGTAAAATTATTTAACTATATTCCTTTTGATATAAGTGAACTACTTGGTGAGGAAGACATTGATCAAATCTCTAATTGGAGGGGTGAGCCTTTTATCCACCATGAAATACACATAGGGAACCCAATTTTTTTTTACATGGGTGGTTGAGGGGGCTCCCATTGATCAATTTAATAGGGTAATGATTACCCTAATGCCCTCCTTAAATTAGACTATTAAGATCTTACCCTCAAAGTCCATGAAGATATGTGGTCCTTGTTGTAACCAAGGTCTAGGTCATGTTTACTGGTCCATTCTTTGATTTTGGACAAGTCTCTATGGGGGATTGGGAGATTATAGTGTTTTTAAAAAGCTATAAGGGAAAGTAAGATACCCTCTTAGAATTCCCCTCCCTAATGATCCAATCATTTTCTACCTTATAATCAACAAAGATAAGAGCAAGGATGTCTATACAATGTAGTACCTTAGGTTTTAAAACAACGTAGTGAAGACTAGTCATTTAAAAAATGACCAATTCATAATGTCTTTGACTCACCATGGAAATTATTTGCTCTTCATTTATGATGGGATTCAACTCTTTCACTATGAAGAAGAGTTCAGACCAATTCTTAATTCTTGGAGAATTTAGGGCTATAGTGTCAAATTCAATGCCTTTTAAGATCCATCCCTCATTATCTATTGACAAGTAGAGCTTGATCTCTTCCTTTAACTACTATCTATGATTGTTATGGTCTCTATTTCTATAATTTATTCATACTAGATTGTAAATTGGTCAGTATGGTATCTCTTTTGTGCTCAAAAACACAATCAATTTATTTGGATCAAATTGTAACCAGTTGAGTTTCCTTGGGTCACTTTATGCATGGTTTAGGGTTTTAAAGCTTTAATAGAAGGATATATCAGACTCTAGCTCATATATGCTTTGGATTTGATTTAGACCTTTGCCTTTATACCTTCACATTTTTGAGCCCATGAGATCTTATATCTTGTCTTTTTCTACTTGTGTGGTGCCTATGTGGCATCAATCTGGACCTTTTATGACAATTTTTTTTTAAAAATGCCTTTTGAGCACTATCCATTGGCATTTAAAAATGATCTCTTTTATTTTGATCTATTTGATTAAAATCCTGGATTAGCAAGAGTTATTGATTATGATCTAAGCTCTTGCTTTTTAATTAGTTCTTTCATTCTAGTGCCCTGTGGTTATGCCACTTGGCACCATTATGGGGCCTCTAAGTTTTTTTGAAAATTCATCATGGCTTTTGCATCATTAGATCATGGAGTGTAATAAAACATGAATCATTGGATCATTTGTTAGATTTGCTTCAAATTTGCTTTCACCACATGTCAAGCTCATAGGCTTTTGGGGCTTCATTGAAAAGTCTTTAGGGTCCTCACACCATTAGATTATCCTTTAGCAATGAAGCATAAGCCATTGATCTACAAAGATTCGCAAGCTTTAACTTAGCACATTATTAAAGTGTGACTTAGGCTTAAATTCCTTAGGCTAAGGTTTATTATGTGTATATTAAGCATGTAACAAACCTTAGGTTAAGGGATTTACATCTAAGTTTTTTGAATTATACAAAGGGGACCATGGATAAATGTTTTAAGCCAATGTTTATGTTGTGCTTAATAAACACAATATATGCATTGGTCTAAAATATTTATGCCAAACCATATAAAATATGCTCAAAGGGATCAACATAATATAATGGTTTAACATTAAAATAGAGTTTCATTGCATTAATAAACACATTAAAACCTTTAATTAGAAGCATTTGGTCTAAGTTCTATGTTATAAATACTTTCTAAAACAAAACTTAGGATAAACCTATAGTCTAAGGTTAATTGTGCAATGGGGGCCTTAAAGTATAGACTTAGATTGGGTTCATTTTTGCATATATTTAGACCATATGACAATATTCATATTTATATATTGAAGGTTTCCCATATTTGAGTATCTTTTGAGGGATTCTATTAGTCCATATGGTAATACAACAAATGCAATGGGGGGCTTAAAGTATAGACTTAGATTGGGTTCATTTTTGCATATATTTAGACCATATGACAATATTCATATTTATATATTGAAGGTTTCCCATATTTGATTATCTTTTGAGGGATTATATTAGTCCATATGGTAATACAACAAATGCAATGGGGGCCTTAAAGTATAGACTTAGATTGAGTTCATTTTTGCATATATTTAGACCATATGACAATATTCATATTTATATATTGAAGGTTTCCCATATTTGAGTATCTTTTGAGGGATTCTATTAGTCCATATGGTAATACAACAAATGCAATGGGGGCCTTAAAGTATAGACTTAGATTGGGTTCATTTTTGCATATATTTAGACCATATGACAATATTCATATTTATATATTGAAGGTTTCCCATATTTGATTATCTTTTGAGGGATTCTATTAGTCCATATGGTAATACAACAAATGCAATGGGGGCCTTAAAGTATAGACTTAGATTGAGTTCATTTTTGCATATATTTAGACCATATGACAATATTCATATTTATATATTGAAGGTTTCCCATATTTGAGTATCTTTTGAGGGATTCTATTAGTCCATATGGTAATTCATGAGATTCTTAGCAACATTTGTGGAGTGTATTTTGATCCTAAGAGAGATAATTAATTAGCTTAAATTTTATGGTCTCATAGACATCAAATATGTCCTTGTGAACATCAAATGATGGTCATGTAAACAACAATTTTAAGCTAGTTAAACTTTTAATTTAATATGCTTAAAGTTGAAATTCATGCAGGTGTCAAATACGTCCTCATAGATGTCAAATGATGGTCACTCAAGAATTAAATTTAATCTCATTACATTATTACAACCCAACATGAGAATACCACTTGGCACATCCATGGGGATTCCCAAGATTTTGGATCTAATGCACTCTATTAGATCAAGATCCATGATGAAATGAGAATCATAAGATCATGATCTGGGAGCTTTCTCATGATTGGTTATTTCTATTAGTTGGACCCCTTTACTTTAATCATTGATTGTAAAAGTATTGTATGTTGATCATTCAAGCCTTTCATAATATTTTGACCTTTCAACTATGCTTCACTCCATCTGATCAAGTCTTCATGATGAAGCGAGAACTGTTGGATGAAATTTAAGGATGTAGCTTTGTTTGGATGTTTATGTCATTGAATCCTCTTCTTGTGATGAAGTGAAGACCATTAGATCTTTCAAGAAGCATGTTTTTTAAGTCAAACCTCAGCCTTTCTCACTCTGTTGGATTAAATCTCATGATGAAGTGAGGATCTTTGGATTTGAAAGAAGTAAGAAGGTTATGTTAGGACCCATGGTGATATAAAATACTTAGGTTAAGGGTTTAAGTCTAAGTTCATGATCATATTAATAAATATGATGGGGCCTTATAATTAAAACCTTAGGATAAGTTGTGAATCAAAGAGACCAAGCTAGTAAATATACAAGGAAATTTTAAAATGGAAAATAATAAAGGGGATAAATCATTTTTAGGATAAGTTTTAGTCATCTTAAAAAACATGACTAAGATTAGGATATGAAACTTATGCCAGAGTCTAAAATAGGTTTTAAACTATTTCCATCAATTTGGTTCCTATCAGTATTCAAATTTGAACTGAGGGTTTTGCCAAGGTTTTAGAACATGAATTTCTTTTTAAAAAAACATCATGAATCATGCAGCTAAAAGACATCAAGACTATCTATTAGCATTGTTAGATAAAATTAAAGAAAAACATAACTAAATAAGCTTTTTTTTGGTAAAGTGGATGATCTTAAAATTCTACAAATGATCTTAACATGCCATGTTTTCATCTTTAATCTGAGGGTTTCTCAAGGGTTCTAATTTTCAAAATGGGGGTATGTTGGCCCCAACACTTTCCTAGATTATATTTATTTTTTATATAGATTAAATTTATCATTTTATCTATTGGTAAATAATGTCATTTAGACCACTTCCAAACACATTAATAAGATTATTCTAGAAGGATATTAGTCACCCCTAAGGGTATTTATAGGATAACTCATGATGTATTTTTATCTCCAAATTAAGGTATGTATCATGACTGAATGGATATTGTTATATGGGTTGAAAGATTTATCATATTTCTAGAAGTTAATTTGATATTTTCATGAAAATTTAAAAAAAAAATCTCATTTTGAAAGATCAATTGCACATTTACACGCTTAAAACTTGTTTGAGAGGTAATAAACATTTAAAAAAATATAAATGAAATATATTATTCAAAATGAATTTAATTCCTATACAGTTAAGCAATGGTGGTTCTTAACCCTTTTTCCATGATTTTTTCTAAAAAAATAGAAGATGGGTGATTCAATTAATATCTATTAAGGCTATGGATGCCTAATTTCAATAAATCAATGCTAATAAAAGAATCAAATGTATGTATATCAGGGCTACAAATTCCTAGATGGTAGAAGAGTAGTAACCAACTTCCCATACACCTATACTTAAAATTTTAAAATATATATGATAGAAAAGAAAGCAAATAAACCTCAACTTTTTTATAAAAATTTCTTTAATCTCTCATAACAAGGGAAATAATCTTTACAAAATCACACATGATCTAAAATTTGAGAAGAGTTAATATGTTGCATGACTATTTTGAAGTCTCTTTTGATTCTTTAGTTTATTTATTTTATTTTTATAAATTTAAATATTATGCATGATGGTCAAATTAGAAATGTTAGGTTCTCAAATACTCAAGAATATCTCCTACTAAGTCACAATTTGTTTTGACCAACACCCACCATTTTAAAATAAAATCAAGTAAGGACCCATTTTTCCTAAAAAATATTATGTTTGGTCCCTATTGAGACATCAAACAACCTAAAATTATTTCATACTAAGGCATAAATAGTTTTATTCTCTTTTTATTGTAAAAACTTTCACTTGAAATTGAGATATTAATCTAATTTTTGTATTCATTTATAATTTATTTGACTAATATAACTAATCATTTTTTGTCAATTATATTAGATTTTCAATTTACAGGTCAACTTATTACTAATGATTATCATTTATTCACTCAAGCTTCATGGACAATTGATGACTATTAAAACTATTGTGTTTTGAGTATCCTGACTAAGCTAGATAACAAGATGTGTCATGACTTTGGTACATCTAAAAGGCACCTTAGTATTACAAGTCTCTAAATCCAAACAACCATTTGATTGCATGAGATCATGCCAAGTGTGAAAATATTATTTGATCATAGAATTTTGGTAGAAAATAAAGTTAAAAAATATAGAAAATAACTAAGTTAGATCATTCCATGTACCTCCATATCACACATCTAAGACTAGAAGTATAGATCATAAGATCCATTGACTAGCCAAATAAGTGAGAATGATCCACATGTCTCAATCATGTTTGATCACATGATTAGATACAAAGTAACAAAACCATAGAACAATGACCAACTAACTAAGTGAGATCACACCACACACTAAAATATTTTTTCATATAAGCCAACATACAAAATATGAAATATAAGTTATGTGATTCAATGAAAAAGTGCCATGTGTCACCTTTGTATAGTTAGTTATCATGTGTCACAATTTGAGTGGTTCACATGGCCAATTTTTATCAATTTAACTACCACATATTAATACATGTGTCATCTTCTCACTTGTCCATATATTGACAAACCAAAAGTCTTGATTAAAGGTCAAAATGAAGTGACTAAGTAGAAAGATGCCACATGCCTTATGAAAACACATTCAATTACAAATAATTAAAATTAGAAGGCCATGAATTGATGACATATTGAAAACTATAAAAGTAACAAGTATATTATAGGTTAAAATAGATGAATAAGTAGTTAAAGACAATGATATAAGACCAAGTGTTGAGTGAACCCCTAAAATTTAAAATCATAAAATAAAATTCAAAATTTATGGATGGATGACAATGATCGTTACTCTAAAATTAATTATCATGAATGGAGGATTTGATAAATGAATTCAAAAGACAAGTAAATGGACTATATGTTATGTTAATAGGTCAAATAAAGTTACATTTTCCAATCACCATCTATGAACTATTATCTAGAGTACCAAAGAAAACTAAAAGCCCCAAAATTCATAGTCTAACATAGATCTCAAATTATTCAACAATGGAGGAGAAAAACTTAGAACCTACAACTTCAATATTATGCTTTGGGACAAAATAGGAGTTTTAAATATAAAAAATTGATAAGACCACTTTAAATGGAGCCTTAAATCATTATACAAAAATTTATGCATAGGTCTAGGTTATTTAACCTTGTAAATATGTAGAGAATTCATCCCTTGATCAAAGACAATACATAGATGACTGATTGAAAATAAGAGTAGTTGGAATTTACAAGGAAAAAACAAACCATAGGTAATCCCTTATGCTAATGTAATGTTTAATTTATTTATATAAGGTTATTACACAAGAGATATATTTCATAAAAATAATAGTGCCCAACATGTAACTTATGCATCGTGTCTAGATTTTGATCAATTGCATAGATTACCTCAAAAAAACATCACACTTAACCAAATATTTGTCAAGGTTTTAAAAAAATAACATCAAAAATATTGTGATAGCATTGGTTCATATCCTAACAATTTTTTCATGAAGAAGATGGTGCTTATTTCCCAATTTAGGCCTAGTGTTAGAATTGCTATTGAATTATTGAATAGACTACATGGAGTTTAATCTATAACTCATGTAGATGAGGTTTGAGTCCCACTTTTATCCATAATTTTGAAAGACAATGGAATGTACCCACTAGGTAAAATCATAAGCTTTAACTTAAAATCCCAAATAAACTTCCTACATGACCAAGTATATTCCAACTTAAACATGCTTTCATACATTGTAGATGTTATATGTGGAAGTTTTATCCTAGTCAAAATTATACAATGGTAGAAAAAAGTGATAAAGTGGATTTGTGATGATTTTGACTATATTCACATTCATAAATATAGGGATCATATGAAAACAATATTAGACACATTCTACCAAATGATTTATAGAGTAATAAATAGGAAACGTGTGCCTAACTTTCCTCATCAAATTTAAATATCAATAAAGACATTAGGTGATTATTGATTCTATCCATATCAAATTAAAAAAATAAGGTTTGGTTAAGTTTGGACTAGCTGAGAACAGTTATTGGGATCCTATGAAAGTAATAAAATATCAATTAGACAAGTTCTAAATTTAGTTTAGGCAATATTATGGCCACCAAGTGTATGAGAATGACCTAATAATTCTTAACCCTTAAGAAGAGTCCATGCTTTATTTGAGAATGATAAAGGCACATATGTCTATGAGGATCACTCAGATTATCTAATATGATTCATATATATCAAGAGAAGATGTAATAATAATAGAACATGAGGAAAGGAATTTTAATCAAGTTGGGAAACCTAAAGTAGAGGAAGAAAATGATAGAAAATTGAGGAAAATAGTAATTAAAAATGTTTGAAATAAACATGAGTTAAAGCATCAAATTTTAAACATGGGAAAACATCTAACTATTATAGATGCATTTTATACATTAGTTAAAATAGTATTTATACCTCAAGATCCAATAATAAGTTAGTTCTCTTCTACTCCTTCATTAAAAATGATAGCCACTCCTTCTATAGTCACTTATGTGAAAAGATCTACTACTTTTTCCTTACAAAACATATATAGAATAATCATTGGATATTAATTATAAGGTTCCTTTACATATAAATTTTGGGGATTCAATTCCACTCCTCACACTCAAGATATCAAACAAGACATGTTGAAGAATCAAAATAAGAAACTATGAAAATTAACACTACAATGGGTACATCAACCACTTTAGTTGTCCCACCTATGTCACTTTAGCTAATTTCCCCAAGGATTGAGACATGTTGATATTGGTCATGTTTTAGTTCTCATCAATAAGGATTTCTTGTTATATTCATTCACATCATAACATAATATAGCAGTTGTGTTGACTCAAAATGTTGGAGACAACAAAAACCTTATAGCCTTCATGAGCACTAATCTAAAATAAGTATAATTAATATTATATGATTTAAAAATATATATATTCTTTTATCAATAAAAATTTAAAATTCATATTTTTTCTAAAAATATAAATTGCTAACTAAAATTATTAGATATATCTTTATTAATCCTAAATCTAACTAATCAAAACCACTTTAAATTAATAAACATAATTTGAACACTCTTATTTTCATTATCTTATAAAAAATCTATTCTCATTTCCATTTTATCTATTTATATAATCTTTATTTAAATAAATTATCAATATACATATATAAATGTGATGGCATTGTCTTTCGAATCAATTAATATTCAAAACATTTCACCTTAAAATAATGAAAATGGGTAAAAGATTTTTTTTAATATTAAAAAAAAAAAAAAAAAATCATACATGCAATAAGGCATTGTTATTGTCCCAGACCCAACTATTAAACATACACTTGGTTAGAATGAATTAGGGTAACTAAGAGGCAAATGGATGGCCAAAATGTAAGAGTTTGATTTATAAATTAGGCCCTCTAAAATGGTATAAGGCCAAAGTATTATATATTTGATGTAAAATACTAACCCATACATCTCCATTGATAAAATTAATTAGTTCAAGATAGTTGGAGTTGACTCGTATAGCTAGATCATTCACTATCTACTTATAAGAACATGTGATCCTAAATTAAATAGAGAACACATATTAGCACCCAAAAAATGGTAATTACCAACCCTTCTTCCATGAATTTTTATAAAGTAAATGGTAGATGGGTGATTCAAGTAATCTCTATTAGGGATATGGATGCTTATATGGTAGTATAGAAATTATTAAATAAGAATCAAAGGTATGTATGTTGAGTATATGGATGTCTAGATGGTATTAGATCAATTCTCAACATCCCATACACATATACTTAAAAATTTAAACAAATATGTAAGAAGAGAAGGCAAATAAATCTCAAGTTTTGTTTAGATCTTTGTTAAAAATCTCATAACAAGGGAAAGAATCTTCACAAAATAACACATGATCTAAAATTTTAGAAGGGTTAGTATGTTGCATGATTATGTTGAAGTATCTTTAGTTATTTAGCTAATTTTTTTATTTTTATAAAGTTTAAAGTTTTGAATTATGATCAAATCATAAATGTTGGGTTCTCAAATACTGAAGAATATTTCCCCATTGAGTCATTATTTTCTTTGACCATCACTCCCTATTTTCAATAAAATCAAATAAGGACTCATTTGTCCTAAAAAATCTTATTTTTGGTCCCTATCAAGATATAAAACAACCTAAAATGATTTCATACTAAGGCATAAATGATTTTATTCTTGTTTTATATA
Source organism: Torreya grandis (assembly GCA_037957365.1). Classification (NCBI taxonomy): domain Eukaryota; kingdom Viridiplantae; phylum Streptophyta; class Pinopsida; order Cupressales; family Taxaceae; genus Torreya; species Torreya grandis. The sequence goes on from JARHVA010002684.1 coordinate 127,481, forward strand.
AATTTTGGCTTAAAATCAGGATATTAATTTGATTTTGGTATTCATTTATAATTTATTTGACTAATCAAACTAATAATTTTTTTGTCAATTTTGTTGGTTTTTCAATTTATACGTCAACTTATTAATAAAAATTATCATTTATTCACCCACATTTCATGGAATATTAATGAATATTAAAACTATTACATTTTGGATATCCCAACTAAGCTAGATAATGCCATATGCCATGAATTTGGTACATCTAAAAGGCACCTTAATATTACAAGTCTAAAAATCCAAGAGACACTCTGATTGCATGATATCATGCCAATTTTCAAAATATTTTTTGATCATAGACTTTTGGAATAAAATAAAGTTAAAAAATCCATTGACAACTAACTAAGATCGCACCATGTACCTCCATCTCACTGCAACACTCCTCTAAGACTAGAAGTATAGATCAAAATATCTAACAACCAACCAAGTAAGTGAGAATTATCCATATGTCTCATTCATGTTTGATCACATGATTAGATACAAAGGGACAAAACCATATAATAATTGACCAACTAATTTGGTGATATTACACCACACATTGAAATATCATTACATATAAAGGAACATACAACATATGAGGTATAATTTATTTGATTCAATGATAAAGTGCCATGTGTAACCCTTATAAATATTTTTTTCATGTGTTACATAATTTTAATGGTCCATGTGTCCATTTTTAGTAGTTCAACTACCATGTGTTAATCCATGTTACCTCTTGTCACTTCTCCATAGGTTGATAGACCCAAAGACTCGATAAAACATCAAAATGAAGAAACTAAGTGGAAATATGCCACACACTTTATGAAAACACATTTATTACATACATTAAAAATCAAAAGGAAATGAATTGATTGCATAATGACAACTATAAATTGGAAAAAGTATATTAAAAGGTTAAAAGAAATGACTATGTAGTTAAATATAGTGATAAAGCACCACATGTTGAGTGAACCCATCCAATCTAATATCATAAAATAAAATTTAAATTTGATGGATGTATGACAATGAATGTTACTCTTTAATTAATTCTCATGCATGGATGATTCAATAAATCAATTCACAAGAGAAGTAAATGGACTATATGTTATGTTCCAAGGTTAAATCAAATTACACTTTCCAATTTATAGCAACAAACTATTATCTAGAGCACCAGAGAAAACTAAATCCCTAAATTTCAAAGTCTAACACATATATCAAATTATTTGACAATAAGGGATCAAACTAGGAACCTTCTCCTTCAATGTTCTCTTTTGGGACCAAATAGGAATTTAAAGATATAAAATTTGATAAGACCACTTTAGTTAAAACATTCAATCATTATATAAAACATTATGCATAGGTCTAGGCTATTTGACCTTATAAAGATGTAGATAATCTATCCCTTGATCAAATATAGTACATAGATGACCTATTAACAATTAGAGTAGTTGGAATCCACAAGGTAAAAATAAACAATAGTTAGCTAACCTAATGTTTAATTTGTTTAAATAAGGTACTTGGACAATAGATATATTTCACAAAAATAATAATGCATAGTATGTAGCTTATGTAACATGTCTAAATTTTGAGAAATTATATATATTGTCACAACCAAACATCACATATAACTAAATAGTTGTCACTAAATGATTCATCTTAGGCACTGTTTTAAGAAGGGTGCAAAACCCTAGCAAATTTTCCATGAAGAAGAGTGTGTCTATTACCCAATTTAGGCCTAGTGTTATAGTGTATATTGAATTATTGAACATACTACATGGATATTCATCTATATCTCAAGATGATTTTTGATTCATGATTTTATCCATAACTATGGAAGGTAAGAGAATTCCCCCACTAGGGGAAATCATAAGCTTTAGATTAAAATCCCAAAGAGACTACTTGCATGATCAAATGTATGCCAACTTATACATGCTTTCATATTTTATAGATGTTATATGTGGAGCTATTACCCTAGCCAAAATTATACCCTTAGAGACAAAAGGGACATTATGGAGTTATGATGATTTTGACTATCTTCACATACATAAATATAAGGATCATATGAAAAAAATAAAAACCACATTCTACCCAATGGTTTATAAATCAATAAATGGGAAACATGTCCCTAATTTTCTTCATCAGATTAAATTATCAATAAGGACACTGGGTAATTATTTATTCTATCCAAATTATAGTGTTATTAGAGTTGATGACACTTTGATAGCTCCCTTATTACTACCAAGACTTGTACAAGATAAATTGGCTAAACTGAATAAAGTCTATTAATTATATAATAATGTTAATGACAACGTGAAGATTGAAAATTATCAAAATATCACAAAACAACCCTTACTATTACAAGGTAATAGTTACAAAACTAGGAGCAACTAGTAAAGGCTTCAAAACAAAAGGGTTAATATAAGCTTAGATTAGCTAAGAATAGATATTGGGATCCAAAGAAAGTAATAAAATAATAATTAGACAATTTCTAAAGGTATTTCAGTTAATATTATGACCACTAAGATTATGAACATGACCTAATACTTCTTAATCCTAATGATGATTCAAAGGTTTATATGAGAATGAAAAAGGAACATACGTCTATGAGGATCACTCAAATGATCCAATATGATTCATACATATCAAGAAAAAATGAAATGAGAATAGAATGTGAAAATAATTTTAATCAAGTTGGGAAACCTTAATTAGAGGAATAAAATGACTATAAATTGAGGAAAATAATAATTAAAATCTCCTAAATCTACATGAGTTTAAGAAACAAATTATAAACATGTGAAAACATCTAAATATTGTAGATGCATTCACTCCATCATCTACAATGGTATTTATACCTTAAGCTCTAATAACATGTTAGTTCCCTTCTCCTCTTTCATTAGAAATGAAATACACTCCTATAGTAACTTGTGTGAGAAGGTCTCTTCTTGCCTCCCTAAAAACCCCTATTATCACACAACAAAAGGAGACAAAAGAGTCTTTAGATGAGAAAGAATAAGAGGGATATTTAGAGACAAGCTATGGTGGTAACCCAGACATAGAAACATCATTTGATATGTTTTATAAGGTGATTTTATAGATAAATTTTGGGGCTTCAAGTCCCACTCCTCCTCACACTTAGGTTATCATAAAATGACAAGTTAAAGAATCAAAATAGGAAACTATGAAAATTGACACTATGATGGGTACATCAACCACTTTAGTTGTCCCTCCTATGTCACTATAAGATCTTTTCCTTAGGGTTTGAGACATGGAATTATTTCCCATATTCCAACAATAATTGTTCCAATTGCCATAAATTCCCTAGTTTCATCTAGTATGAAACATACTAAAAATCTATATTCTTTTATTAACATTCTCCCTACCATTGATTATATGTATATTTTATATACTTTGATTTATCAATTCATGAATATTATAATTTGGAATTATATTAAAAAATCAATTCTTCCCTCACCTGACCTGTACACTATAATTACTAGTCAAAATTCTAAGGATTTAATATCCCAAGAGTTTTTTGCTACAAGCCCATCTCATCACCCAATTGAGTGTTTATATTATAAAGGGTCTCCCAATAGAATCAATAATTATCTCAATTTAAAAATTCTCTAACCTCATTAAATATGTCTTTATGACACCTCCTCAGACCAAGATCTCCATGGAGAGGTTTCTCATTCTACCTTTCCACTCATTACCTAAACTTCCACATTCTAGTCCTTCATATAGTTACATACTCATGCCACCTACACAAATTCCTCCATCTCCTTCCACTCATGCCTCCACCAAAAATCAATTTACCCATTACGTCTCAGATTACTCCCCAAGAATTTCTAGTGACACCAACATGGATACATAAAATGTAAATAGATCAATCTGCTAGGCAATATTTGGTGATCATTGGGAGACTATATTGAATATATATTTTAATTAATCATCAAATAAAATAAAAAGGGTGAGGTAAAGGACAATCATAATTGATTGGAATCTAATAATGTTTGTGAGAGAAGAATAACTCTTCTCATTGAGAAAGAAAATGAAAACTTGTCCTAGGCATGAAGACAGATGCATGAAGAATCCATTTCCATGGTAGATGTTACTTGATGAGTTTTGAATAATATGTTTCATAGTCTATAATAGACTAAAATAATACTAGAGGCATAAGGAAAATTATAGCCTTTAAAGGATATAGTGGACAAAGTACATAGTTTGATTAAAACCCTATATGACATGTTTTATTTAATAGTCAAGGGGAGAATCACAAAAATTATGAAATAATGTTATAATTTTATGTGAATATATTAATATCTTTGCGGTAAAATTATATTTTACTCATAATTTAGTAAGACACAATTAGTATCAACATCTCAATTTGATACAACTTACAGATATTGCTTTATCTTAGATTTTTGTGAGTAATAATAAAAATCAACTTATGGATTGACACAAGTAGATGTAAGATCTAGTTGATAAATTAACAAGCCAAGAAAAAAATACCATCTGGATTCTAGGATATATGCACATTAATGGAATATACACACCATAGGGATAGTTGTAACCAATCTATTTTGACAACTTTTTGTAGACTATTATTAATAGATTTAAAGTAGAGGTTGAGAGCAAAATTTTTAGAAGTAGTAACCAAATAATTTAGTTGATCCTTTTTTATAAAAGTAAGGTAGCACAATAAAAATCCTTGAGCACCTATTTTAGATCCTCAATGGACTTACATAGTTAACTAATGAACATGATAACAATTTTTTTAAGCTTCTTATCATAACCTTTGAAATTATTGAACTCAATTTTACAACATATATGACTAAATATGAAAGTATAAAGAAAATAGAATGGTTTTTAGATCATGTGGGATATTCATCTTCATACACTTGAGTTTCAAATATTTTTTCTCCTATGCTTAATATACAATATTTTATACTCCAATAGGGCTAGTGATGGTGACATTACATTCTACTACCATTCCTTTGAATTCTTAGTCAGGTCCAACTATAGTTACAACTACAAAAATACCTCTAAAGAATTTATTCACTACAAAAATCCAACAATTTTATACATCACCATTCCTTACTTTGGTATTTATATTCGACTAGATTCAACTATAGTTTGTTTAGTCTAGTTAGTAGTGACACGCATAATTAGTGACTGACTATTGAAGTTCCTTTTTACTTGAGTTGTTTATATATTTATATATGATAAAAAGATCTAAAATAATATTTTTTATTTAAATACATTGTAAAACATGTGCAGAGTATGCATTATTAGATTAAGAAATATTCTTATTTTAGATTTGACAAATTTAGATAAGCTTTGAGGATGAGGTGATCCTATCCAATAGCTATGTAGGAATGTTTTATTATCTATTGTAATTTGAGGATAATTTTTAAAATTAATGCAAGTAATTTAAGTTTATATGACGTTTTTTGAGTTTATGTGACTTTTCTTTTTCTTCTAATTTTAGGTGTTTCATTAGGGAATTTACATTAAGTTGATAAATTTATAGTAGGCTAAGTGTATTTTATATGTAGATATAATATTGAAAATTTTGTTAGTCTTATCAATTATTTTTATATATATTATACTTGTAAATTAATAATGACATTGGATATGTGTAATAATATAGTACTAACAACACCCTTTATTATAGTCATTGAATATTTTTACAATTATTTCCTTAGACTCTTCACTGTGTTTTATTGTTTATGTGTTATCATCTAATCAATAGTAGACATTAGTTTATGACACATGTTTAGCCTATTTTACTAAGCTAGATTTTAAGGGTTTAATATCCAATATGACCATAAGACTCCTTATTTTTTACCTTACCATTCTCTCATTTTTATCTTTCTAGGACTTGTTCACCTTAGCTTAGATCTACCCATCGACCTCAATTAGAATTTAGATTGAGAGTTATACATTCATAATATCTAAACCATCTAAGTTAAATAAATATTCCTCTCATCACTATTCCACCACATGGTTACTTACAAAACCAAGACACACAACTCATTCCTTGGAGTGAATCTTTCACCCATCTTAAGAATTTAGGGACCTTCCCATAATAACCCTTGGTGTATATAAGACCTAAATGAATATAAAAATCATACCAAAATAGAGAAACCAAATCATGAGTGGAAATGAAATAATATAATGCTTATTACATATCTATATCAATAAAATATAAGAATATTTGTGTGATATGAATCTCATGACAGAAGGAGTTGGTAGCATCAAAATTGTAGTGGTTTCAGGGTGATAACCTGGTAACATGTAGCCAAAATGGGAAATAGAATAATACCACACAACCATTATGAACAATACATAGATAAAGAATGATTTTTCAACTTGTGAATATGGTGCGGATAATGTAATATAGAAATTACATAAAACACACAATAAAAAAATAGTTTAAAATATCTAATAAATCATAATAATTTATTATAAAAGTAAACTAGAATCTGTTACATGTGGAATGGAAAGAAATTATCAATTTTTTAAATAAGTATATATCTATAGGAACTATGAAATTATTTTTATTTTTCAAGCATGACAAGCATTCTTTTGTATAAATAAAAAGAGAATTTTATGCCTTGGCAAGAACAATATGAAAAAAGTTAGAATCCTATATCCATTATGAAAAACTCCATAACAATTACAAAAAATATGTAGCTACTAGGATATGATCTAAAAAAAAAGGAAATTGAAAAGGAAAGGCTATAAGAAGCAAAAATATTTATTATTACTATATTTTTTTATTTTTTAATCATCAATGTCCAATAAGATAGATTTCCAATCAAGACTATTTTTATAGTACTTGCTTAAATAAAAGGCTTCTTTTCTATGCCAAGACTATCAACAATGCCAAAAGGTTTTATTATTGAATTGTGTGTGTGTGTGATGCTAATTATGATTAAATCAAAAAGAATTTGATATAAGTTATACCATAGAATTTATATCCTCAAAATAAAATATACGATTTGAGGATTCAAATGTATTCTTCCTTTGGTATAATTTTCTTATACAATATAAGTTAGTGACCATTCACCATCAAGTAAAAGATTTCCAATTTAATAGTAACAACTTCAATAATCCATTATCAAACACTTTTTAAACATAATAAATACCAATCCATATTATCTGTAGGTTTCCTTTTTGATATCTATATTTAAGGTCATAATCAAAACCTCAATCTAGAAGTTGAGTTTTATTGTTGAGTGACCTTTATGTGATCAAGAGATTCATTATATATTTAATCTAAAGAAGTGAGTTGACTAATAATTTACATATGTTTTTTATATAAATTGAAATCAAGTTATTATGAAATAATTAGATTTTTAATTAAAAAATCTATTGAGAGAGAAAACTTCTTACCATTTACTAGCTCATATGGTGTGAACCTTCTAGTGGCATTCTATGTAGTTTTTGTAAGACCAAATAACCTTAAAAATTCAAGGTGCCTAATCATAGTTATTTAAGTATAATATCTTAGTTTGGATGTTCTCTAATTATTAGTTGGTGAATTAAAGTTTTCCATTGGATAATGGATCATATGGAATAAATTTATGGTGTTTGTTGTTACGAACATGCCCTCTTTTGAAATTTTCAAATGAAGATCTTATTTGATCTTAAATTCCATATTTAGGTCTTATGAAATGAATCAGTACAATTCTAAACTAAAAGTCATTATATTAAGTACAAGGTTTTATTTTAAATTAAGTATTGATATAACTAAATTAACTAAGTGTTCCCATAGCTATTCTAGTAATTCAATTGATACCTGAGTTTAAAGGTTGAAATGGACATGTTTATTGAATTTTTTATGCATCTATTTAGATTTTATTTCTATGATTTTCATCAAACTTAGATTTTGTATTATGGACTAAATGAGATACTTTTTTTTTCCCCCAAGGTTGTTTGTTTTTCTTAGGATTATTTTCATTTTGTAGGGTAACCTCACCAAAGTTTACCTGATCCACCTAAAAAGGATCCCTTCAGTATGAATGATTTTTCATACTTAATTATTTTGATGGAGTTTCCTTTCATAGACCATTGTCACATGTCTCTTTTTCACCTAGATAAACTATCAAATTTAAGAGTGGATAGGTCCATGTGGTGTAAATTCTAGTGGCTAGGTCTTGAGCTTTGAGATCATTCCACATGTTAGAACTTAACACCCTCATGAATGATTTTTTAAATGACCAAGTCTTTTTATTTTGTAAGTATTCATGGTCACAAGATTGAGATGCGTGTCTTCATCTCACTTATACAAAAATTATGAGGAAATGGTTCTGATTCCTTTTCCCCTAAGTGCTGGAACAACTAAGATAGTACCATGTGCCCTTATCCTAGCTACTCACTTATATCAAATCAAATGAATATGGAAAATAATTCACAATAACATAAGCTCTAAGATCATTGTATGTGCCTTCATATAATTCCTCTAGAGGAAAATAGTGAAGCAACCAAGTTTTGAGGTTTGTGATCATCTAAAAAACCAAGATCATGCCATGTGCCATTATTATTCTCACTCATGGCTTGTAAATTAAAATAAAAACTCATCCAACATTCAAATATTAAATAACCTCTAGAAAAAGTGAGGCCCATATACATGGTATCATGTTACTTATATAGAGCCTATAGGAACAGACACATACTTAAAAGAAAGTGACCCTCCAAATTAACATAATTGTGCCATGTGGTAGCATCCTACTCATTTAGAGCCTGTAGACATAACAAAAGACAATATGGATCCCAAAATCCCCCTAGTTAACATGATTTTTCCACATGTTGACATCCTTTCTATCCATATCTAAAGTCCCAAGGTGAAAGCTCCAAATCTCAATGACTATTCATAACAAATAAGATTAGGCCACATGTATATATCTCACTAAATTATGATTGAAAGGACAATAACATTGTTAGAAATGTTGATACCAAGCAAATAAGTAAAATAAATCCAAGTGTTAGACTATTAATAAATCATCATAGACAAGGAAATAAATGCCCATGTGCATAAGTAATAAACACATGGAAAAGTAGACGACTCAGTGAGGCAATGAAGAAGCTAGAATCAGTGACATTGTGGCATGTTTTACCTTAGGATAGAATAAATTTTAAAGATGAATATGGGTCTCAATAGCATGATAAATATATATCAATAATTTTAAAGATGAACTAAAATTTAGATAAATCTTAGTATAGAGACTAAAGGCAAGGTCCACATGGGTCCTAATCAAGTGATAAATTGACAAGTGTCATAATCTCAAGGAGATTAACTTGGACGCTTATTTTAACTTTACAACATAAGTGATAAACATGAAAGTGGACCCCAAAATCATTATATCATGACATTTATTATTTTTTTAAATGATGAATAATCAAAGACATTAAGAAAGTGCCATGTGGCATGTCCCTTAGTTATTTATAGTGATAGAGAGTCATGTTCATCATACAAATAATAGTTATATAAAAAATTCTCCTCAATTAATATTTTATCTATTTTTAGAGGTTAAACCTCATTGACTAACCATAGGAAGCTTAATGAAGCCTACTAGAGCTATTATGATGCAATACACTTTAGACCCCTCCTCAATGACACTTAGAGGGCCATGGAATAACCTTACATATTTTTTTTATTATGGAATGAATAATATTTTAGCATAATTACATTTTACCATTTTAAGAGTGGAGGCTCAATATATACTTTTACCTATTATTTTATAAGGGTAGACTCTATTTGATAACAACCTCTATCAGAATAATGTAAAATTGATTTTATGTGTAATTGTGTCTGGCTTCCTTTAAGGTCTTCCACTTGATTTAATAGATTAACACTAATGCTATAGGATTATAATTTATTCAATAACTAGGATGTTCTTCCATTATTTTAGTTAGGTTATTCAAATCCTTTATCTATATTTGAAGTTTGTAATGATCTATGTGTAATTAACTATATACTTATTTGTAGTTCATTTATTAAAGGAGTCTTATAATTAAGCATTTTACCTTACTCCTTAGACTCTCTCCCTATGTGACTAGAGTAAGATTCATCATGACACTTAGCATACAGTGGTGTAAATTTAATTAGGCACTTTTTGGTCCTAGAAACATTCATGTTACCCCTTTAATTAGAATACTTTATTTTTTATTTACCCTCCCTCTCTTTTGATGTTTATTTTTGAACAAGTGATATTTATGTTTCTTTATAAATAGTGAAGTGAAGCAAAGTAGAGCTCTAGAATTCAATATGTTATAATTGGTCTAGCTACAAGTGTATAATATTTGTGAGTTAATGATAAAATTAGCATTAGACTGTAGGTGGTAGTGTTTCATCTCTTGGAGATCTATGTTGAGGAGGATATTTAATGAAACACCATACCTATAGATTGTGCCATGGATTAAATTAGCAGTAATCCTAAAATGAGAGGACACAACTACCCCAATTATTCCTAAGATTATTTAGTACATCTAATCCAATAGGTGTAGTTGGGACTAAGATATTGAACCAAATAATAGTTGGTGCTAGATGTAATGCCCTGGGTGGAATATTTTTGTCAATGATTTATGTTTTTTGAGCTTTTTATATGCTTAAATGTAGAACAATAGTCTACACTAGAAAGAGGTTACCTCTTCTAGCTATTTAAAAAGGATTTAGCCTACTAGCCTACCTATGAATAACCTAGAGCTTATTATGTAGATCAGATCTTGAGCTAATCTTGAATGACTAATAATATCCCCATTAAAATTCCATAGTAGATTTAGAACTACTAGAGGGATACCAAGACCTGTGGTTACACCTATTAGTTCATATTATTAGTTTGTCCCTAAAAAACCTACACCTACAACTACACATATAGTGTGTTTGGTCAAGTCTAATATCGACATTCCTAGATTTGGCCATGATTTACCTAGGTGTGGGGAATACCATGGTCAAACATGTAACTTCATATAAAACTACTCATAATAATTTGAATGTCGAACATGATGAAGTTTCCATTATTATTTTCCTATTCATTCTAATGGACATGGCATATGATTAGTTCTTTAACTTTCCCAAAGCATCTATCATAAGTTGGTACCCATTCAATAACACATTCCTCACCTAATTTTGGCAAGTCATCAATCTAAGTGTGTTATACCAATAGTTTGACTACATAGAAATGTAACTCAATGAGGCCATAAGAAATTTCAATGCTAAGTTTTAGAATATGTATTTATGAATCACTATGTTGTATACACTATATATCCACCTAACCTTTGAAATTTAAAATAATGTACTACATCTTTAAACTGTTATGTTCCTATGTAGAGATCCTCTAGTGGTAAACCTACCTATAGCTTATGTTGAGGCCATAAAACTAGATATAAATTTAAATCCTCAAGGTAGGTTATAATAGACCATCCCAAATCTTCTTCCAAGTATGCCTACTTTGAACCCCATCTTTACCACTAGCTAGAATATGCCTTTGCCATAGCCTACACTAGTAACTAACCAACTTCATTTGAGACATGATACTCCTAATCAATGACTAGGAATTTTAACCATTATTTATAATGAATAATAACCTCAAGATCACAATACAACATTGGTCCCTACTATGCACAACATCCAAAGTGTGCCCCATGGTTACACTAAGATTGAGTTGGACATTATACAAATCATGATAGAAAGTCTCAATAATGACTTCTTGGGCCTCTAGATATAGGTTGGAAACAACTATGGTGAGAGTTTAAACATGAAATTAAACTACCAATGGAATAATAATTTACATAACCACTGTAAAATAAACCAAATCCATCACCTAATAAGCTCCTTGAGATTAACATATATTATTTGGCCTTAACTAATTAGTGTAATGCATAAAATACAGTGCAACATGGGGAACTTGACTACATTAAATTCTATAGTGCATTAGACATATTAAAAAAATATATGGAAGAGTATTAAGTAGTCATAACCTCCCCAATACTACCAATTAGAGTAAGACCTATAATGATCTAATATCCATGATCACTACCATAATATTAGAGACTTTGGACTTCCTAATCCATGAGGATAATGAACCATAAGATGCCATAAATGAGGTGCATGATTTATAAAAATTCCAAAGGGATAACTACACTCTAAGGAACCATAAATAGTAAAAAATCCTTACCATGTCAACCCCCCAGTACATGAATAAAATCAGTGAAAACATCAATTACATGAGTTTTCCCTAAACACTAAGTAAAGATATCTCCTCCTAAAGTCCCTTGAAGATAAACTAGTTTAACCTAAACCTAAGCCTGCACACACTAATATGTTAATACATAAGAAAAAGGTTGAGGTCCCAAATTTACTCATTATTATTAGGATATTTTGGAAGAATATTCATAAATGTATGGTTTAATCAAGAGCCTTTGTAAATGTCTACCTCTAATAATTTTTCAAAAACTTGGACTAACACTTATTAAGTTAGATAAAATAGTGGTCTAGTTGGATAATTTTGAGTTACGGTATTAAAAATATAAGGTATCATTACTCTCTCTCTCTCTCTCTCTCTCTCTCTCTCTCTCTCTCTCTCTCTCTCTCTCTCTCTCTCTCTCTCTCTCTCTCTCTCTCTCTCTCTCTCTCTCTCTCTCTCTCTCTCTCTCTCTCTCTCTCTCTCTCTCTCTCTCTCTCCTCTCTCTCTCTCTCTCTCTCTCTCTCTCTCTCTCTCTCTCTCGATTGAACTAAAAAATGAAAATTAAGCTTTCATTCAAAATCAGGTATAAAATGTTTTTACTCCCCCTCTTTTACGTTTTCTACTCAAAATAATGTTTCAAGTTTAGATACAAAAAATGAAACCACATCTCTTACTCCTTTTTTATGCAATAAATTTCCAAGCACAAAAGAGAGTGGAATTAACCTTCATGACATCCAAAATAATATAGTTACTAATATATTAATGAATGATCATATACTTAATGTTTTCATGCCACATGATGATCCTATCATAAAATAAAATGAATGTGGTAAAGAGCCTATAATTCCAATGTTCCACATGGATGAAAAATTAAAAACTCAAAGAAATTATTCAAACTATTTACCAACACCTTCTAATGATATATTCTCTCTAATGACTACCATGGGGGATCCTAGAAAAAAATGACTATTCTTAAGTTGCATGTTTTTTTCCCATGAGTTTACTTTTAATGATAATATTTGTAAAGGAAAATCCCCTTATTAGATATATATTTGATTATCCATATCCTTATACCTTTATCATTCCTATATTATCTTCCTTTCATGGCAAAGGAGATCCTACAAAAATTGTAAACAATATATACACTCCTTTACACATTGGGATAAAGATGGATGCTTGATATTAAAATCTTTCCATAGAAGTTTATCTCAAGAGGATCTTGATTGGTTCTATATACTCCTAAATGGTTCTTTATCAACCTTTTAAAAACTTTAAGATGTTTTTTATATAATTTACATAAGCTTACATCACTATAATTACCATTGGAACATTCCCAGGCCTTAAATTAGAGTGAGGATGAAACCCTTCAAGGCTATGCAATTATGTTTAAGGATATCTTGTATTCCTTAAACTATGCCCCCTCAGTTTTGGAAATACAATTTATATTTAGCAAGTGTTTTCTTTGTACACTTACAGAAAGATCATTACATAAGCCCTTTGCTTCATTCAATATTTTATATTAGGATGTGCCTAAATATGCATGTTATTTTACTAATATTAAAACATAATTACCTATTTTCACACCAAAAGGAAAAAACATGTTAAAAATAATTTACCAAAGTAAAGAAACAAAATAATAAGGGTTAGGAACCACTTAAAAAAATTCCTAAAAACTAGAAGCACCTAAAAAAGAATAAACATTATAAATTGTTTTACATAGATGAAAATATTCCACATATAGAGTAACTCCTATGGTCAAACTGTATGCCTCTAATAAAAGGCAACCATTTCAGTTTTAATGGTTACAAGATAGACCACATGATATATTACATTCACATATGGATAAAATAATGATAAACCTTCCTCTTAATTACTACTATCCACCACACATATTTGAAAAGGTAAAAGGACAACCCTTTTTCACTTACCATGGTATTAATAGACATCAAGATAATGATTATTTTTCTTTCAAGTAAAAACTTACACAATGTGTCAATTGTTTGATTATTGCCTTTAGGAAAGACACATCAAGGTCTATTTACACTAATTATTATATAATATATTATAATAGAATCAAGACATCCCATTCCTCTCCTTCTAAGGAACATATTTTCCATCAACCTTTATAAAATTTAACCACTAGTTGAATACCTTATCCTAGATTATCCTCTATCGAGATTGATCTCTCCCACACTGATCCTATAAAGGAACCATTGGTCTATCATGTTATTGATAATATATGGACAAATAGTGGATAAATGGATAAACATTTGATAAATCCCACTTGCATATTCACAAACCAAAGATGGATACCAAAATTGGCATGTAAAACTATAGACAAGATATATACATTTGTTATGTCTACATATACATTACTTCTATTGACATAAATAAAACCAAAAGTTTCAATACAAAATGATAATCATATTTGAGCCTTATTATTTCCATCCATATTTCATGGTGTATGGTGATATCCTCTGATAAATTCCATGAATATAATATGAAATGCACATGAGATATAAGATGTACAATAATTATCAAAGCATAAATTGAGCACACAAATCAATGTTTGACATAGAGTTACTGTGGAAAATCCTCAAAGAGGTAAAAAACCCACCAAAATATTTTTCATTATTGAGAAACCAATACAAGTTCCTCTTGATCTCACTTCTCTATTCTTCACAAAACATACCCAATTTATAATATTCAAGAATGGAGGTGACCACTATGAAATAATGGGTCCATCCATCTCGATCACTCATTAAGTTAAGTTTGGTAATTATTAAATAAACATAACTCTATTATTTATTTTCAAGAGGCTTTTACCTGATTTTAATAAATAATATATTATTATTTAATTATTTATCATGGATAAGGGACACCATGTCCACTAAGAATTAAATGTTCTAACACTCCCCCTTAATGTTAAGTGGGAATAAATGTCATAATTACTATGAAAAAAAGTAATTACACTATTTATCCAATTAAAGAATTTTAAAAAATTCATGCAAAACATCACCTTTTGAAACAAAAATAATTGTAATCTAGAAACTACTCAAAATAAAGTTTAAGATAGTATAATCATGATACTACGTCTTATAGTTTCTCATGAATAATCAATAAGCATATTTGGAGCCTTTTATAACATAAGGAACTATAATATAAATTATACTTCTAAATGTGTTGAGATACAAAACTAAACCTTCCACAAAAAGTTTACAACACTTTAAAATGAGAAGTATAAATAAAGTTAAGAAACATATTACCATTCGGAAGTGACATTGGTCATGGACACTCCCCCTCAATGACAACTCTAAGAGGTCCAACATTGCATAAAACTGATAAAACTTGGTAGTGACAACTCTAAGAGGCCCAACATTGCATCAAATTGATAAAACTTGGTAGTACCAAGTGGTTTTGTGAAGATATATGCCACTTATTCATATGTAGGATAAAAATATATATAAATGTCACCATTGAGGCCTTTTTTTTAATAAAATGAACATGAACTTCAATATGTTTAGTTCTTTGGTGCTGCACTAGATTTTTTGATAGAGTTATACAACTTTGATTATGACAATGAAAGATGGTATTTTCATAAAAATCCAAATGAAGTTATCCTAATAACCTTCAAATCCACATGGTTTATTTGTAAGATTATATAACACTTATATAATCCACTTTACTAGAAGAGATAGAGATGAAAGGTTGATTCTTACTACTCCAAGTGATAGCACCTACAACAAACTTAAACATATATGTAGAAATAGATTTATGATCTATATTATCACTAGCATAGTCAACATCACAATAACCATATAATTTACCATTATCAATAGAAGAATAAAATAAACCAATATTAATTATTCCTTTCATATAATAAAAAATATGTTTAACTAATTTTCAATGATCTATTTATGAATCTTGCATAAATTTAAAAACCACACAAACAACATATGACATATTTGTCCTAGTAATGGTTAGATAAATAAAAATACCAACATTATGTCTTTATAAATTAGAGTTAGCTTTTTTCACATGTAGGTTTAGGATCAAGTTTAATACCAACCTCAATAGGATTATAAGTATATTTACAATCAAGTATTTAAACTTATCAAGAAGATTATGTGTATATTGATATTGTGATAAAAATTGAATTTTTATACTAATATATACCCATTCCTAAAAATTAATGTAGAATGCTTAAATCAATCATTTAAAATCTATGACTTAGTTTATCCTTATATTTATTATTTAAATGAGTTAGATCACTAGTAATCAAAAGATCATCAACATATAAAATATTTAATATTAAATGACCATATTCAACTTTAACAAAAAGATCATTATTAGAGTAGTAATTAGATAAACTAAATTCTTTGAAAAAATAAATAATTTTAGAATTCCAAGCTTGAGGATATATTTTTAAACTATATAAATATTTATTTAGCTTGTATACATAAAGCTCTCTCTATTAGGGTTAATGAAACCTTTAAGTTGAGTCATGTATATTTATTCTCTTAAATAACCATTTAGAAAATAATTATTAACGTCCATTTCATGGATAACCCAATCATATTAGACTATAAACATAATAAGTAATCTAACAATAATCATTTTGGCTAGAGGAGAAAATGTTTCAACATAGTCAATCTTGGGTTTTTTTAGTAAACCTGCAAGAAACTAATCTAGTTTTAAACTTATCAATTTTACCAATTGAATTATATTTAATACTATAAATCCACCTACAACTAATAATATGTCTTTTTGTCAAAGGAAGGGTGAGATTCCAAGTCTAATTTTTAATTAAGGCATTATATTCAACTTGCATAGTAATATTCTATCTATCATCTCAAGTGGATTCCTCAAAATATTGAAGTTCATTTTCATACATAGTCATGAAATCATGATAAAATTTTTGGATTCTAGTTAATTTATTTAGGTTATGAACATTAGAAGATTGGATTATGGATTTTGCCCATTTAGGTGTTTTATATTGAACATGAAACTCAAGGAATTCCTTAGACTATAAGTCATCAAAAAATAAATCAACTTCCTCAATGGTATCCACTTCATCACAAGGAAAAACATGAGATTTAGGGATCACAAAGGGAACACTGAGGAGGTTATACAAAGGGATCACAAAAGGAATTTTCAAGAATATGAACATTATTATTTTCAATTATTTGATGTTTAAAAGGATCATAAACCCTTAAATATCATGTATTACCTCCATAACCTACAAAAATCAAGGAATATAAAGTGGGATCAAGCTTCTTTATTTTAACTTTGGTAACAAAGATAGAAGAAGGGTTGCTAAAGATTCTAAGATAAGCCACACTAGGTTTATTTTTAGACCACATTTTTAATGGGGTATAAAGATGAAAAGATTTGGTATGGACTTTATTTAGAATATGCACAATAGTATTCATGGTTTTGGCCCATATAAATTTAAGAACATATTTAGATTACAACATTATTCTAGCCATTTATATGATGGTACATTTTTTTCCTTTCAACAATACCATTTTGATGAGGGGAATAGGGATTTGTTAATTCCCTTTAAATATCATAGCTAATTCAAAAAGAATAAAAATGTTAACTAACATTTTCACCATAATTATCAATTTTTAATCTCTTAATATAAAAATTATATGTATTTTCAACAAAAGCTTTAAATTGTTTGAATTTAAAGAACACATATAGTTTACTTTTAATAAAAGATGACCAAATCATTCTAGTATAATCATTAGTAAAAGTAATAGTATATAAAAAAAAATTAAGAGATACAACTTCAATAGGTCCTATAACATCACTATGAATCAATTATAAAGAATGTGAGTAATTTACATCATGATTCTTGTGAAAGGGTTTATAATGTTTCTTACCACATAAACAACCCTCATAAGTTTCATGATGAGAGGGGATAGAAGGAATTACAAAAACAATATTATTTGTAGATATATCATGTAAACTTATAACATTAATATATCCTACTATTTCATTTCATAATTAAAATTTATTATTACTATGTAATGAAATAAACCATGCAGAAGGAGAGAAAATGTATAAACTATTAATTTGAACACCTTTGACAATCAAAGATCTAAATTGATTTATAGTGGACTAGATATATTTAAGAAATGTTACAATAAAATTATCATTATTAAGTTGTGAGCAAGATAACAAGTTATTTTTAAGCTTAGGTAAATAGAAAACATAATTTATAACAATAATTGAAAATTTAGCTTTTCCCTGGTTAGTTGCTTCTAAGAAAAAATTATCTCTATGTAAATATTTTCAAAGATATCTCTAGAATCACACAAAATATTAGATAATCAAGTCATGTGATGCAATGCATATCTATCTAAAATCAACTCATTTTCATTTGAATAAAATAAAGTAACATATAAAGTAATAACATTTGAATCATGATTATTATTATGATTATTATTATGATTAGGTTTTTGATTCTTCTACTTGTTTTGATTTGAATTATTTCTTTTTTAATTTTTAGAAGTTCCATTATTAACTATTTATTTGTTTTTATAACAAGTTTCATTTTTATGACCAAATATACCACATAACTTGTAATTTCCATTAAATTTAGGTCTATGATTCTTATTATCATATTTTTTATTTCTATTTGAGATAGAAGAAGAATTAGGGTTATATTTATAGTTATTATTGTTATCAAAAATAATATTTAGGGTAATAAGTGCCTATGTGATATTCTTTTTAGAATCAAAATTGGTTATAAATTTTTCTTCTTAAATCAAAAGATCTGATAAAGTGGTAAGGTTAAGGATATCTTGCTCAGTTTGATATTTAGAATTCAAAATTAAAATGAAATATTTAAACTTTTCCTGAATATTTATATGAATAATAAAATAAATTAGTTGATCTTGAATTAAGTTACAGTTATAACCATCGAACCTAGTTTTGATTTTCTTAATTTTAGCAAAAAAAATCATAACCGTTTCATCACCTTTCATAGGTGTAGTTAGGAATTCAAGGATTAACTTAATAATTTTTTAGAGGTGAGTGACCTCATGCATGGATTCAAGGAGTTTTCAAGCATCATAGGAGACTCATGATTACTAATGGGGAGAAGTAATTGATCCTTAACACTTCACAAGATAATGGACATCACTTCATGTGATTTCTATTCAAATGCATTGGTAAGCTTAGGGGTCACCTATCATCCAAAAAGTTAATTTTAGTCCTAATGAAAATATTACATTAATTTTAGGCTATAAATTCAGATTTAACATGAATTTTCCATATATTATAGTAATTTACATTAAGCATTTGGGATTTATATAAGGAAAAATGAGGTGAATCTATAACTTTCCTTTAAATAGAATAGTAACCAAATACTTAAAAATAACCCTTTTTAGTTTGAAATTTTAAATTTATTTGATATTAAAATAAAATTAAAGTGAAAATACACAAATGTTTTTCAAATTAATGCCAAACCAAGTAAGAAAAATTCAAAAGATTATGAGAAAACAAGGTGTCACAAGTGAATAAGAAATTAATGTAACAAAAATTTAAAAAATAAACATTTTTAATGATTTTTTCAAACTATTTTCCAAAATAAAGGGAATCACATATGCAACTATAATTAATTTCATGATTTGGATGCCAAATAATGAAAAAAGTTGAAATAGAGTTGAGTTAAACTAGGGATCAAAAGAGTTTCACCTACATAACAACCATCTAAACACCATTATTTAAAAAAAGGTTATAAAACTAATAATATGAGGTTTCAAAACACAAAATTGACCATGTATATGTGCTCAAAAGGTACAAAACTTAAGGATCGACTAGTTACATGATTATGTTTGACTAAGTTCTGATTAGGTCAAATGTTGCACAAAAAATGACAAAGGAGATGGGTTTGCACGTGAGAAGAATACATGAAAACAAAGAAATTAAATTAAAATTAAATGAATTATGTGTATATAAATAAACAAAAATTAAAAAAACTTAAATAGAATTTTAACTTTTTGATAGTCTTTGTTTTCAAAGGGGGACCTAGGTTGAGAAAAAACTAGATTTTACTAAATCATTTATTTTTTAAATAATTTTTCATAAACTATATGAAATTAAAAATACATGTATCATTAATAAATGGAAATATTATGCCATTATACAAGGTTTTAAGATCTAATGCAACTTGGATAAGCCACCTTACAACATGAAAATTTGCCAAACCTCCTAGAATATTGAGGAAAGGTACATTTGATCTTCAAAATTTGATTTTTAATGAAGAAACCAAGATTTTTACTTGACTAGGATGTATAGCGGTGTTCTAGATGCTTAGTTAAAATTATGAGATGGTTGAATTGTTAATTTTAAGGATTTAAAAAAGTTATGAGATAGCTTAAATATGAATAACATAATCTTTTAGAAATAACCAAGTCATAAATTGGCTTAAAATAATTCTTTTAGAATTTATTTAAGCACCCAGACCATACATGGGCTATACAAATGACTTTCTCGCAGGAAATTTTTTAAAATATGATGTCTAGTTACCTCTTAGCTTATCTAGATTGAAAATCTAATGAAAATAATTAATATATATTAAAAATTAGGTTGAATAAAGCATCCAAGTTAATCAAAAAAATTATCCTTATTTTGTGTCATACCAAGCCAAATTAGGCTCAAGAAAAAAATTATAGCACTTGATATGAGTTGCCAACAACATACACCTCTTCACAACTCTGATTCTATGATAAATTCTATAAATCTAATATGAAATACATGGGATATCTAGGATTTATGATAATTATAAAATCATAAATGGAGCACAAAAATCAATTATTGACACATAGTTACCATGTGAAAACCTCAAAGAAGTAAAAACACCACCAAAAGAGTATTCATTATTGAGAAACCAATACAACCCTAATAAAAAATCCTCTCAATCTCTCTTGTTATTTATTCTTCACAAAAATCTTGTTAACATAAAAATATATTGAGTTCAAATGAATTTACAATAGGGGTAAGACCCTATTTATAATATTCAAGAAGGGAGGTGACCATTGTGAAATAACAGGTCCATCCATCTTGATAACCCATTTAATTAAATTTGGTAATTATTAAATAAACATAGATTTATTATTTATTTTCATGACGTTTTTACCTCATGTTAATAAATAATATATTATTATTTAATTATATTACCATGGCTAAGGGATAGCAATCCCATTTATAATTAAATGTTCTAATAGCCTCAATATTACTACATTACTAAATTAATGCATTACTTACTACTCTAAAAACTTGTCATACCCAAATAATTATTTAACAAACAAATGTAAGTAAAGCAATTTCAAATAAGAATACACATCCATTCAAAGACAAATAATACCATGTGACCATATTCATATATGTATCAAAATGGTGAAAACTTTAAATAATATAAAACATCAATCATATGTTGCGACATATTCCGGAAAGTATACTTCTCTTTACTATCCACATCCACAACCCTAAAATATCTTGATGTGGATGCTCTTGGATCCTATATAGGACCTCATAACTATGATAAATCCCATAATATATCATCAAACACACCAAAATGATTTAATTTTTGTTTGTGCTCACATCACAAGGAATCATACCAAATCAATTAAAACCTATATAATCTTAGTAACACTATGATGTGGGATGTCTTGCCTATCAATTATCTACACGTATCTCCTTATGCTCAGTGGCTATGTTATGATATGCAGCCACTACTCTAGATACGAGATAAAATAGGGTTGTATGTGTACCTAAAATATTAAAAAATATCTCTATAAATACCCCTCCATATCCATGGGTACACTATGTGTCAGAGCCCACATCACATGATCTATCATGAAAGACCACTCTTGATTTCCTACCACTAATAAAAAATATGAATTATTTAATTTTATAATGTAAAATTTTATATCAATCAAATGAATATCAATGTAAGATACTTACATATGACTATATTGGCCACCTTATTTATAGGTTATGGTCCCATGGGAGCTCCACCAACCCATCTTTTACTCTACCTCTTTGTGCCTTAAGCATGATAATATGTGAGGAAATTATAACTAGAAATAATAATGGCCAACATGACCCTACTCACTACTTCATATAAGAAATTTTACATCCTACATCATCTCCTATATCTAGGATATGACAAGATCTCTCTCATCACTTGGTCAAGGGGCCATGTCAATAGGTGTTGGATCCTGTCTATCATTGGACTTATGACCACCCCTAAATATATGATGTAATGGATATGGAACTAATGGAACCCCTTGATCTATGATAAAATATCAAAGCATATCATTGTATTAAAATAACTCATAAAAAACTAAGAAATTGGTCCACTAACCACATGATAACCTAGATCCTTTATACATCAAGCTCATCCTTAGCCATCAATTAAATTCCATGTATGGATGCCATGAGATAGGATCAATTTTTAGATGATCTAAAATATTAAGATAATCCATTGTGGTATGCAATATACCATGAGGTAGTACCCGTCACTCATAAAATACCTAAAGGTGATCCCACCCCACTAAGGGTCCACCAACTAGTGACACTACTAAAATACGATCATATGTCCAAACATGTAACAAGGTCCTATATCTGATACCACCAACATGACTCTCCAAATGGAATCTATAAAAATCTCTATATAAATGGGCCAACATTATATAACCCCATGAATATATAGTATCATATAACTAAATATACCATAGAATTTGGTACATGTGATATGAAATACCTATAATGCCACCCTCTATTAACACTAGTGATGATAGTAATACACAAATAAATTTCTATAGTCGCAATAAGTAACCATGGTAATAATACTATATACTTGAATCATACTACATGGATCTACATTTATATCACTTTGCCTAGTGAAATAAAGTTTGTACTACTAGATATAACCATGGCTACCATCCCCAAAAACCTGTACCCTATCACCCCTAATCAAAATTTGTAAAAATATGATAAACATCCTACAAAGTGACTGTCAATTCCCATGTGGGTAGCTAAAAGGTATAGGTATTTAGATTCCACCTCTCAACTAACACTATAATAAGATGGATATCATAAGTAATGTGTTTGAAATAGACCAATAATCAATAATGGTCCATTTAGCTACATCCATACCTAATTTAACAATGATGAGAAAATGCCCCTCATGCTAAAACTCATGTATATGCACATCCATTTGGACATGAAAATAACAAAAACCAACTATTAGTCAATAAATTAATATGTGATAAAAGATAGTTGAAATAGGAAAATTAAAAAATATATCTATAGATTAATGTTGGATGTTAATGTCAAATCAAGACACATGCATTAGATGCTAATGTCAAAATTTGGACACTTATGTCAGAGTAATAAAATTACCATCCAAGCTACCATTGGAAGTGTCTATTGATCTAAAAAAATTTAGAAAAATCCAAAAATAAAAAAAAAATAAAAAATGAAAAATTACCACATAACACGTAATGAAGTATATTTACCAGCTCACCAAAGTAATATCTAACTAGCATTGTTTGAAGAACATCAAATCACAACAATCATAGATCTCTCTCACACAACATTATAGAATTATCTCAAAATTTAAATTTATAAAGGGTTTCAAATGTAAATGAAATGTAATTTTTTTTTCAAACCTAAATATATATCCCTTGAGTTTTTAATAGTAAACACTTCAAAGGCCAATATCTTGAGCACCAATTATCCAAATTCAAAACCGCATGTTATGTTAGGATCTAGATAATGAAATCTTTTGTATTATAAAAATTTCATCATTTTTTTATAAAATATAAAAAATATCTTAATTTATTATTTTATACCATGGAATTATTCAATTTTAGATATATTAATACATTCATATTACATTCCTCTCTTACAAAATTAAAAAAGAATAGCACCAATACATAAAAAATACTAAATAGTCCATGTATATACATTGCAACCACTTATTCCTTTTGTGATGTGGTTACTACCATATTCTATCACTCTCACCTTAAGGTGGGGGGAATATCAGTGGGGGAATTCATAGAATAATGACTTCCTCACAATTCTCAATTTTTTAGATTATAGTTGTTGGTGTAATAATTGGTACTTTGTGACAAATACAAATTTCACAAAATATAGGGGATGAAAAGTCTCTGCTATATTATGAGGGAGGTTCCCTTTATTTAAATTAGTAAAAAATAATCTAATGATATAAAATATTTACAAGTTGAGTGGGGGGATTGTAGTGATGACATTAAACAAAAATAAAAAATGTAAAGAAGGAAAGTGAATAATCATGGGTAGATAAATAAACATATATTTCATTCACTTACATAATGAGAAAATTGAAAGAAAATAGTTAATTTAAGAGTTTAAATGAAATTAGTGCTTGTAACAATGAGTTATGCATTAACATAAGAAATAAAATGCCCATTAATATAATAAGATAAAGTTTTGGTATTTCCTTGGTTTATAGACAAAATAATTAGCACAAAGATTAGTTCTTCTTCCTCTTGAAGATTCACAAATTATGGACATCAAAAAGGCCATTTAAAATTGTCATTTATTGTATTTATAATAAAAATGAATGGGATGACCCTTCACATTAGAAAGTGATTCTTTGTATTATGGTTTTTGTCTTATCTATTATTTTATAATTTTCATTTTATAAAAAGGAAAGCATTGATTTTCCTGAAATAGATGCTTAAACAAAAATATAAAGGAATTTTATGGACCTTATTAGGATGTTTTCTATGAGGTAGAATTAGTTATGGATGGATTTATAGTAGCTAGAGATTTCTTTGCTTGTTCTTTATCTTGTGTAACCTTGAATATATGGAATATTTTGACTACTTGTCTGCAATGCATAAACCATCTTTAGGAGATAATCATCAATGTGTTTGAGAACCTATACAATTATGTTAATTGAGTATTTATATCTGATAGTGAAATGTGGATTTCACTAAGCATTTTCGCTGAAGTTTTGATAAAATTTCTCTCATTAAGATCTTATTTGACTGCTTTATGGAATTTCTATTTCAATTTTTCTAGAATATGTGTAATGATTCCATCATCTTTATATAAGTCACAATGAATATCATTCAAATTTTTGGATATCAACTTGTTTTTTTCCTCACCTATGTCTACATTCTCTTTCAACTCCTTGATGGATTTATTAACACTTTTATTCTCTAGAGTATACACTCTACCCATTTGTAAGAGGTGTCACCATCTTAATTTTCAAATACTAAAAATTCCACCATCAATTTGGAATTAATTAGAATCATTTATTTTATATCTCTAATCACTTATTCCAACAATTTTAAATCAACATTGTTGGATTTGATTTGTTTTTGGATGTCTAAATTTTATTGATCTATGTAAGCATATAACTTCATGACTTCTTCAATATAATTCATTCTTATTAAAACAAATTCATTCACCCATGCCTTTAGATTTTTTATATAAGCATTATGATTGATAATAGTAGTACTAGATTATTTTCTTATCCTTGGAATTTGTGTTGGAACATCAACTTATGGGGTCATGGGAATATCTATGATATTGATCAAATAATTGACATAGCTTGCTAGTTGTTTCAACTATTATTTAAGTTTCTCCTAAGTCAATTCATCTTGATCTAACATTTTGATTATTATTGTCATTTATGCTATGTCCTTTTTGATATTGGGCTCATTGATATCCACAAAATTTTCACATGAATGAACAAATACTAAACTAGTTATGTTTTTTTATTTCTTTGATGTAGGGGTCTTTAGAAGGTCTACTACAACATCAAAATATTGCATTTCCACCTTGACCAACTTTTTCCTTTTATTCAACATCATTTATACCCATTGAAATGAAATATCACTAAAAGAAAAAAAAAAAACTTTAGAGGAAAAGGAAGTGATCTAGTTTTGAAAGTAAGCAAAATGATGTCCAATAGGTTCAAGGGTAATAAATGTTATAATGGTTGTAAATAATGTAGAGCATTGGACATATGGATTTTAGGTTATCATGAAAATAATCTTAG
This sequence comes from Torreya grandis, assembly GCA_037957365.1. Lineage (NCBI taxonomy): Eukaryota > Viridiplantae > Streptophyta > Pinopsida > Cupressales > Taxaceae > Torreya > Torreya grandis. The sequence goes on from JARHVA010002684.1 coordinate 153,761, forward strand.
AATGGAGTTTTATGGGGGTTAATATTTTCAATGTGGGAAAAAATAATATAATAATAATGTGATAATGGTCTAGTAAATTTTAATGGGAATCGAGGGTAAAAACTAAGGCGTAGCGAATGGGAAGAGCTTAGGGGGTAGAATTCAAATTTTATAGAGCACTAATCACAAACTTGACTACATGGTAGTGTTTATACATTCACATGTCTAGGGAAGACCTCAAGGTCAACCCTCACAACCTCATGGCATGTGTGGGTGTTGTTGATGTTTGAATGTGTACCAATAGGTCAACATATAGTTTTTAAGAAACACTTCTCAGTTTTAGATTCAAAGAATCCATTGCATGAGTTATATGTTGTGATTATCCTACTATCCTTGGTGGAATAGAGAAAGAACAAATGAACCGTTTCAAAAATTTGTATTAATTGGTGGTTGAGAACCACCATGGCCTATAGTTAATCTCTGACTTTGAGGATGATCTATGTTATTTAAAGTGAATTGTCCTTAGAAATGGGTCTAAAACTAAACTAAGATGAATTGATAAAAAAGGAGCAAAAGGAAGGATAGGGAAGAAAATAGAAGTGTTGTTGATCTTTGTTTCAAACATTATGACAAAGTTCCAATTTCATTTGAATATGTATTTAACCAATGTGCAATATGAAATAGTATAAGATCAAATCCTATCACACATCAGGAAAAAATATAAGGAAGATATGAAAATATGCAAATAAAAACAAGATTTAATTTAATAATTTTACCCCTATAAGCAAATAACATTAGCCTAAATGTAAGAAAAGCAAATAAAGTGAAGTATACCTAAGAACTTTCAACTAATCCAACTTTATCACAAATTAGCAACTTTATATTTAAATATACACATCCAAAATTTACAAGGACAATTCAAATATGAAGATAATATCAAACAAGCGAGAGAGAAACCATGATATCAATTTACACAAGCAAATGTGGACAAAATTTGTAGAACTCTTTGCTTATATTATTTTTCTCAAAAGTTATACATAGTTTTTTAGCTCTAAAAACTCTCTCCTTTTTACAATGGGAAATAACTCTTTATATAGAACCTTCATAAGGTATGTTGGTTAGTCATGTCAAAATTTAAAGACAACTATCCTTTTACAACCTTTTGAGAACCCTCTAGACATTCTAAATGAGTAACCTATAAGAAATGTGATTTACAAGTTGTACATGCATTTACAAAAGAATATATACTTTTCAAAAGTATATAAGCTCAACTAAAAAAGGAATATTCCTATCTTAACTAACTTGGACGCCCTTGTGCTACCATAATCTTTTGCCTTCCCTATAGGATCTTCATTTTATAGGGTTGTTCATTGATTAGCTAGAGATCAATGATAGGTCTCACGAACAATTATTTTTCTTGATCTTCTAGGCCCTTGAGATCCCTCACATCCCTTTTTAAATATTTTTTGATGTCCCTAACATCTCCTATATTTTATTTTGATGATAAAAGTAGGCTCATGACCTTTTTATTATCAACCCCTATTTTCCCTTGTCCTTGATTCTTTACTTGTATGAATTGAAGTTTTGTGCTTGAAATCTTCATCAGTTATTAGACCCAAGGGACTAAGTGTGGTATGATATTTGATTAAGCTATCCAATATATTTAAAAATTTATTATCTTGTTGCTTGAGATCCTTAGAAGTGTCTTCCAACTACTTGGACTAGTTGGACCAGGGTCTTGATCTTATTAATTAATATAGCCATAGCCATATTTAGGTGGTCTAAGCTAATTGTCCTAAATTCAAGGATTTGATTTTTAGTCAAGACTTTGATCAAATCCTTCACTTGGTATCTAAAATATTGACATTGGCCAACTTGGCTTGTAGCCATGGTGCTTTGTTTATCCACTACCTATTACCTAGTTTTGATTGACTTAAAGAATTGAAAAATCAATCATGGTGTCCTCAAATTTTTTGAATCTATCTTCTTAGATTAAAAGGATGGTTTGTTCTTTCAGATTCTTGATCTACTAAAATATTCCCTTGATCATTGTTTGTAATTGATCTATCTCATCTTGGGTCATTTTAAGGACATATTAATCAAATATTGGGTCTTTGTCAAGCTTTTGTCCTCTAACTAGACTTAATCCAACAAAAGGTTCCACTTTTTGGAAATTGAATTCCTCTCCACCAACCATGGACTTCTTATCAGTTACCCTCTACAAAATAGTAGTGTTTGGGTCAAATTTGACACTAACTAAAGATTTGGTCGCATTTAGAGCTAGGGTCTCCATTTGTGCTCTACTTAATCCTCTTGAAGTATCCATTCTTTTCTCTTCTTCCTTATATAATGCAACTATTCATGGCTTGACTTCCTCATGCACTTGAATATTGATTACTTACATCAATGCCCAAGGATGATGCATAGTAGGAACCTATTGGGCCAACATACCCCACTCATTTTTAACATTGGGGACCCTTGAGAGACCTATGTATCCAAGTTTGAAATATCCAAACATTGAGGTCCCTATTGAAAAATTTGAAGATCATCCACTCATGAATGAAACACATTTGTGTATTTTGCAAACCTCTTGTTTTGAGCTAACTTGGCTAATAGAGTTTATTAAGTTGTTGCATGTTCCTTAAAAGGTCTAGGGTTTGGTGTTCACAAACCCTAGGTAGCCCTTAATTTAAATTCAAATATTGGTGAGAGCCAACTTGGTGGGGATGATTGAATAAATTGCTTAACAAAAGGGTTTATCATGTTTTAAAACATGACCTGAGCCTTTATTCATTCCTTTCCCCTTTATTTTACCTTCGTTCTATATTAACATGATTTATAAGGTCATTTTTAAGTCACTTAACTTAGACTAGGTTATTAATATTAAGGCCTCAATACTTAATCTCGACCTTAGTCTTAATAATCTATCATAAGTATTTATGTCCTCAAGCCTAATGATTATCCCTCATGTCCAACGGTGATCACTCACTCACTATATTTGATTAGATGGAGTGTATTAACTAAAAATCTCTAACTTAAGTAATGTGAATCATAAAAGGATCAATGACAATCACTCACTTACTAGATTTGATCCAATGGCATGAATCATAGGGATAAAAGTTAAAAGGTACATAAAGCCCCAAAAGATGGATGCATGGTGATTGCTAATATCAAGAATAAAATTAAATGGACACACTTAATAAAAGTGTTCAATTAATTATTGAGTTTACCATGAAGACCAATGTTGATTGCTAGCCCACTGAGCAATGGTGTGAGAGGGCCTCTACTCAAAAAAAGGGCCCCACAAAGATCAATGGTCATTACTTACTCACTATATTTGATCTAATGGTGTGAAGAGCATGATGAATTTTCAAATCTCTATAAGCTCAACACATGGCCAAGGCATGACCAAGATGGCAACTGGTAAAGTTACGCAACATGGGAAATATTTATTGGAGTGCCAAATGTCATGACTACAATCCTAAAGATGAATGAGCCAATGGGAGTGTAAACTCAGATTTAGATCAATGGATCATGTTAAACCCAAGATCTTGATCCAATGGAGAAAAATAAAGGAGGCTTTTAAAATCCAATAGTAAGTATCTGAAGGGAAATTATGAGAATTACTACAAAAAGTCTAGAATACTACCACATAGACTCCATGTAAGAATAAAAGGTCAAAATCAAAGATCTTCTAAGGTCAAAAACATAAGAGGTATGAATAAAAGGGTCCTGATCAAATCTAAGGCACGTATGAAGTTAAGCCCTGGATATTTCCACCATTAAAACTCAAAACCCTAAACCCTATATAAAGAGGATTCAAGTTGATTCAATTAATTTCACCTGGTCAAGATAACATAACTGAGCTTTGAGAAACAAGTGCCTTAGATAAATCCTTGGTAATCCTATGAGGATAATTTTGTATCATCAATGGCAGTAGGTAGACAATAATTAAAGATGGAAGTTGAGCTCTATCTAACCTTTGACAATGAAGGGAGTGTTTTCAAGGATACAAAGCTAGAATTGGTAGCTCTAAATGTCCATGGAGTTAGGAACTGGTCAGAATTATTCTTCCTTATGGAAGAATTATAGTCTGTCTCTTAGGAGGAGAAGAGAAATGCCACTACACATTAGAGATACAATGACATAGTTGCAATTTAGATGGAAATCCTATACTTTGCAATAGTAAAACCAGATGTATGCATTATATCAATGTCCTTGATCTTATTTTTGTGGATTATATAATAGATGGAGAATGGATTATTTGAGAGGGAATCACCAAAAGGGTTTCATGTATTTCCCCCATGGCCTTTGAGATATATTACAAACTTCCCTTTCCCCATCTTGAGCTTCCATCCATAAGAGATTGGAATAACACCCAGGACCTCGATTCAATCCTCACACTTTGGTTGATCTAATGATCCCATGTTTTCAAGTCCCCTGATGGAATATTTCCTATCATCCAATTTAGGAATGGAATTAGAATAGCCATGACCTTATTAAATAAATCCCTTGGTTCCCCTTCCACTACTTATATGAACAAAGTCTGGGTATCTTATGTCCACTTTAAGCTTCTTCTAGGCAAAATAATTCATGGCCATTTAAAGAAGGACCTCCAAGTAATTTTATATGATGTCATATTTCTTGGACTCCCTCATATCCTCTTTAACCTTCCCTAGTATAATAAATTGGTCCCTTAACGGCAAGATCATAGTTTCCCACCATTAATCTAAATTGTATATATCCAAGTCTAATAACCACATGCAATTTATTTATGATGGTGTTTTCCTACCCATTTATGAAGCAATCACAGACATCCCTATACCAAGACTACATCCTCTCATCAAGAAATAAATGGAAACCAAGAGGGATATGTGGTACTACCCAAATTTTACCATAATAAGGATAGAAGGGATCCTAACATAGCCCTATAGATTACTAATTCATGTCCCTAACAAGCTTGTAGAATAGGATATTGCCTCTCTTATTATTCAAGGTGTGGATAGGACATGTAAAGAAAAGAAGAAAGCTCAAGTCCATCCCTTCCCATTGGACATTAGTAAAGTCATAATCAACGATTATAAGTAGTTGGAAGTCATGGTGGTACATAGGAATTCCTTTAATTTTTAGTTAGATGACCTCAAAATATGGGACCCTGAGAACAAGGTAGTCAACCACATCCATGACAAGAAGGTCATAAAAATTAAATATGGGCATCATCTAAGTGTAAGTGATGACATCTACATTGGAACCAACAATTTTGGAGAAATACTTTTCAAAATTGGAGGTCACAACATCCAATAGGAGTGTAGGTTGGTCAGAGACAATAAGCCCTCAGGAGAAAGATGGCAAATGCACCCTTTACACTATTACTTATTTCTTGGTCCATTTAGGACTGCTCATCAAATTCCACCCACTGAAGGATAGTCATTTGAGTGATCCTCAATAAGTGGAGCTAAAAGAATAAGCCTAGGTTGAGTAGTTTGGGGATATCAAAAGAAAATACAAAGCTTTGGTTAAAGAACCAAAGATAGAGTATAGACCTAGAGAAGGCCCTCCAACTTCAACACTCATATAGAGACCTTATTCTCCATTTTAATTCATTAACATGGTTTCCCTTGAAGTAGAGGAAACCTTTGAAGGTGCCCTTATCAATATAGTGGGTGCATATGATTCTAACAGGGAGGAGGACCCCTCTAATCAAATAGGTAAAGAATTGGTTCCACTAGATGGGGAGAAGAGAAAAGCAGAATCAGCCTTGGTGCTTGTGGCTCTAAGAAAAGGGCCTAGTTTGACCATCACTCATCCCACTAGTAAAGTCAATCTTTTTAGTGATGAAAATCCAATTCTTAGACTAGTCATCCTTGACTAGTTTGTTTCTAGAAAGATACAAAATATCCCATCTGTCTCTCCTTCTTGGGCCTTGACACATATTATCTTGACTAAGGATGACAACATCAAAACATGGATCAAAGATATAGTGAAAAAACAAGAAGAGAGAAGAATACAAATTCAACATATTTAAGAGAAATAGAGAATTTACACCTCAAGAACCTCTATAAGTACAAGTGTGGAGGTGCTTGAGCCTCCAAAATTCAAGAAACTAGAGGTTAAGGTGAAATTTAACCCAGACACAACAACCTTGGAGAGGACCATGACAAGGGTAGCCATGGTGAGATAGGAAGAGTTCACATTTTAAAAGGTGGATCCATTCATAGGGTTAACCCCTATTAGAGGACAACAACTTGGAAAAGATCCCATCTATGAGGAAGATGTGCTAAGTTTAATTAACTCAATTTCAATAGGCTAGGGCTAGTGTCCAAGTATTAATACAAAGAATTAAGAACTTGAAGGAAGAAAAGGAGAATTTTTAGACTCAAGTTGTTCTCTTAGTCCTAGACTCCATGATCAATATGTTGGATGGGTTGTTTTATGACATGTTCAGGGCATTAAAGTCTATTAAGTTAGGATAGAAAGCCCTTCAATATCAAGCTACCTTAGCTATGGAACTATTTAATCAATTTCAAGCCTCTAAAGAAAAATTTACTTAGCTCCTTGATATCCATATTAAGAAGTAAATCCCAAACTTTAAGGCTATCAATATGGGAAATTTAAATACCATATTGGGGATTGTTAGAGACAAACTTTAGGATTTGAATGATTGGCATGTCAAAGTTGAGGATCTAATAGAAGAAGAAAATGAACTCATTGGTAGAATTGAAAATCTCCTAGCCACTATGCTCAAGGATCCTACATAGACTACCACCCTAGGGATTATATATGATGAAGAGTTCCATCACAGAGCCACCTTGGTGACTCAAGAAATCAAAGGCAAGAGTCAAGGACAACTAATAAGGGATAAAAATAATGTTTTGAGCATGATCTTCAATACAGGGGAAAGAATAAATGAAGCTTGAAGCACCAAAGAAGCCTTGTCTAGGAATGATAAAGATTTCAATGAGCTGGCAAACTAGGAATAGGAGTGCATCACTAGGCCAACCATAGATTTAGGGCTAGTGGATGAGCAACATGCAAAGGCCATAAGCATCCTATATCAGTGAATGGACCCACCTCCAACATATTAATTATGGCTTGCCAACAAGGCAACTCATTCATTTTGTAAAGGCACATGCTAGTTTGTTAGTATGATTGCCTTTAGGTCAGTAGGATTGTAACAGATACTTGTATTATAGTTGTAAAAAAGACAACTATCTTTTGTATACCTATAGTTGTAAAATTGACTGGTATACTACCTAGATTTCTATAAAAGGGTAGGCATTACCAATTATAAAAGGAGAGACTTCTAGATATTTATATATTTTGAGTAATTAATACAAGAGATCAAAGAATTCTACAAGAATTGTCTAGTTTTAACATGTTTGAATTACTAAGTCTCTCAATTGTTTTTTCTATTTTGAATATGAATGATATCAAGAAATACTGAGCAAGATTATTAATTACAAGGTTATTAACTTGTGTATGCTATGTTATTTGAAATAAATTAATTTACTTAATTTCATTTACTTTGCAATAGAGATGTGCTTTAGCTATCTAAGCATAGTGTAAAAGTTTAAAGAAAATTCAATTTTAATTCTATTGTCATTCCTCTTTTTGAATTAGGCTTTGTTTGTGGTGAAAAATGAGCTTAGGCTACATTACATTACATTCTAGTTAAGATCACGCTTATAAAATATTGAAGCCTTGTTAATATGTTCATAATATAGATTAGCAATCATTGTTCTTTCTTACCCTAACTTCTATTTTACTCCTTTTTTAAATAAAGCACATTAGCTTAAATACATTATTTATAACCATTTTAATTAGGTCAATGGTCCAGATCTAGGTTAGTTTATCCAAACTTTTCAAGAAATGTACCAAGATGCCCCCCTACCATCAAAATTTATAATATTGTGGAATAGTTCATGTTACTCTAGCACTATTTCCACCACATGCATCTTATTTGCCAAATACCTACAACTCATGCTTTGAATCTTTAGATTCTAAAATGAGAAGTGTTTTTTAAACACTAGAGAACAACTATGGTTCATTTAGAAGCATCAACATGAGAAAGATTCACTGGCATTAGGAGGGCCACAAGTATATTCTTGATATGTGGTAAAATTGACTCAAAATTGGAAAGGTCACATGTCTTAGCCTTCTGCAAAGCATTTGAGGCTATTATAAGCTTAGAATTGATGTTCTTTAAGTATGGATGCATTAATATAGGACATATTCATGAAATTAAGTACATCTTTGGTAAGATCTAACCAAATATTTGTGTTTTTTGAAAATATTATCCCACATCCAAGCTTAAATCCCTTTCTCATGGAAATTTAAAGTGGTATATTGTATCTTAAATAGGATCTTCAAATCTCACACTAGAGTTACCTAGGATCAGGACAAGATCAAATTCATAAACTCAAGAACCTTTGCTTGAACTTTAGGAACACATGAGAACAAGATGGGACAAAGGTAAACACAAAAATCTAACTCCCTCCCAACATCACCTATTCAAGGTATGTTTTATTTTAACCCTCATACGAGAATGGCTTTGTTAGGTGATTCTTCCATTAACATGTCTGGGGTGGTCCATGATCTCCCATGTAATCCAAAGAAATATTCACCTAATTTAGTCATATGGGTATAGTAACTGTTAAAGAACATATAAAGTCTTTTAAAGCTTCTTTGAGATTACTCAATGTTTTGCATGAATATGTATCATGTAGGTTGTTCCCTTTCACTTTTAAGGATGTTATGAATTGTTTTTGAACTTACCTAATAACTACATTACTAGTTAGGAAGATTTTAATAATGTGTTCATAGATTAGTTTATAAAAATCATCAGCCCTTGCATCATTTATCATCAATATACAACTATTAGAAGAGATGTCAATGAACCTATTAGGTCCTTTAATGCTAGGTTTCAAAAGATGTTTAGTAGAACCATAGATCCATACAAGCTAGATGAGATTCTAGCTTTACAAATATACAAGGATGTAGTGGATCCTATAACCTTGATGTTCTTAAAGAGTTCCATACCATCCATAACCTCACTAGAAAGGGCTTATTCAGAAGTAGTAACTATTAATGATCAAATGCAACCCCAAGGACAAATGGCTTATTCGGTGCCAAATGTTAACCCCCACATGCTAGTGATGAACTTGTTTCCTAACAATAATTAAAACATGCCTGCTTTGAACCAACTTCCAAACCTTACTCAATTTCCCTTGAATCATATGGCCCCTAATCAAATCTTAAGATTCATGAGCTAGTTGACCAATGATGGCTTTAGAATAGGAGATCAGATGGTGTTAATGCCAACTAATAATGTTAGAAATAATCAAGTATACAATTATGAGACATCTAAAAGTGAAAATGAATCCATCCTAAAAATGGTCTAGAAGCTAAGTACTAATTTCCTCCAATTACAAAAACAAGTGGGGATAACTACTGAAAGTTTAAGAAGTAACTTCTCATTTCAAAGATACAACAAGCCAGATAATAGGTTCCAAAATGATAGATTCCAAAATAATTGAAACCATGACCCCTCTTTAGAGAAAAAACCATGGATATGAACCTCATAAATATTGCTTTACCTGACTATTGTGGGGTTTATTGCATAACCAAGCATGGGGATATTTATTGCATCAAATTCTACAAGGCATTTAAAGCATTCCAAGAGGAGTTGGACATATTTGATGTAGTTCCCAATAAAGATAATAGTGCACATACATCTAGCCCAAAGCCTTCTAAGTAGATTTTCATGGTAGAAACCTTTGATTTCCCCTTTCAATAAGAAAATAAACCAGATGAGATCCCTGAAGAAATCCATGCATTTCAATAGTTCCTAAAAAAGACTTACCCATTGAGGAAAAGAGAATAAAGGTAGCCCTTGACTACCTCAACCCCCCGAATAAATTTAGAACTCCTCCATATCCTTCTTCAAGAAATAAACATGAGCCCCCCCAAGGGAACATTCCCAAGCATAGCCTTGAAGTCCCCAATCCTCCTAAAACTAGTTACAACATAGTTGAAGACATGAAGAAGATAAAGGCTAATATCACCTTACATGAGTTAACATAGACCAAAAAACAAAGGGATTTATTACTAGAGTCCTAAAGTTTAGGAAATCTCCTAAGACAAATCATTCTACTATAACAGTGCATAAGGCCAAAGTTGAATCTCCCCCTTTCTTGCTTATAGTTAGAATATTTGGCAAAAAAATTCACAATTGCTTGTTATACTTAGGTGCTTCCATGAGCATCATGATTGCTAGCATAAGAAGACAACTTGGCTTAATCCCCATCAATTTTGATAGGATCATCACCTAGTTGGACAAATCAAGAGTTAAAGTAGTTGGATAACTTTTGAACATCCACATATAGATAGCCTTTGAGCCCAAAGTATAACAATTCATTAACATTTAGGTAGTAAACATGCCAGATGCCTATGGGATCCTATTAAGTAGAGAATGGACCAAAAATTTAAATGGGTAGATGTCTACTAATTGTTCCCACTTATGGATACCTTGGAAGGGAGTCCCAAACAAAATTATAGTTGAGAGGGAACTAAGGATGAAGCATATGATAATAGGGTACAATGCTATTAATGAAAGAGTCAACATAGTTAACTCAGATTGAGGGGTTTTCACCCTAGAAGCTAATAAATTGGATGATCCTAAAGACATGGAGACTCCTCTTGGGCTATGTAAATTATACTTTGATGGTGCTAGGTACAAGGCTAGATCAGGTGTTGGCATTGTCTTAACTGATCTAGCTGATAAAAGGTACCATGCCTCTTACAAACTCTAATTCCCTTGCACTAATAACCTTGCTAAGTATGAAGCTCTCATCCTTAGTTACAATGTGCTATCAAGAATAAATCTAAAGAACTAATAGTTTTTAGATATTTAGAATTAGTAGTTAACCAGGTCAAGAGTAGGTATCAATGTAAACTCTCATACCTCAAGAAGTATAAGTTTAAAGGTTGGGACCTGATTGAGTCTTTATACGCTTTCAACATCATCTTCATTTCATGAGAAGAAATCCAAGTTGTAGATGAACTTGCATCATACATAGCAAATCTCAAGCCTAATCTAGACTCCCTTGATTTTAGTATTGAATTGGTCCCCTATCCATTAGTGCCTGATAATGTTAACCATTTTCAAGTCTGTAATGATGACCAGTGGATATTGGATTTATTGACCAATTTTGTGGCATTTGAAGCCCATATCATCGATGAAGCTAATGAAAATGTAACTAGATAAAACAAGTTTGATAGCAAAGTCATCCAATTAAGTGACAACAAAATCCCTAAAGGGATGATCACTCTAGAGAGATTATTTAACCAAAATAAACTAGTTGGGATTTCCAAAGTTCCCAAGGTAAGTGGAAAGGATTGCAATACTATGGATCTTGGTCCCCGGCTAACCCAAGTTAGTGAACATTGTAAAGGCTTCTACAACTTCTAAAAAGAAGAAATCCAAAGAACTCCTTACCAAGTACAAAGATGTTATAGCATGGTCCTATGATGACCTAAAGTTCTTTGATCCAAGGGTCATTACCCATACCATACCCCTCAAAGAAAGTTGTAAACCTTTCAAATAGAAACAAAGACCAGTAAACCCCATGCTAGAACCTATGATATTCAAAGAAGTCAAAAGGTTACTCAATTAAAGGAGAGTTTTTCCCATCAGACGTTCAACTTGGGTGGCCAATCTAGTGCCAATTAGGAAGAAGAATGGTGAGATTAGGCTATAAATTGACTTTAAAATTTTGAATAAAGCATAAAATAAGGACAATTATCCTCTCCCTTCCCTTGAGCAAGTAATTCAAACTATTTCAAGTTCAGCTATGATGACCTTCCTTGATGGATTTTCAAGCTATGACCAAGTACTAATTGACAAAGAAGATAGAATGAAGACAACATTCATAATAAAGTGGAGGACATTTGCTTATAAAAGAATGCCTTTTGGACTAATCAATGTAGGATCCACCTTCCAAAGAGATATGAATCATGCATTTCAAGGTATGATTGGTAAGTACATCATCATTTACATGGATGATCTAACATTTTTTTCCTAAAAATATGGAAGAGCAATTCATGCACCTGCAACAAGTTTTCAAAAGATGTAGAAGGTATGGCATTTCCTTGAACCTTGAGAAAAGCATATTTTGTGTAACTAAAGAAAAATTGTTAGGACACATTATAACCAAATATGGAATCTCCATATACCCTAGAAGAGTGGAGGACATATCTAGAATTGAGTTCCTAAATAGTAGGAAGGAACTAGATTCATTCTTTGGCAAAATAAAAATTTTAAGAAAATTTATTTTTGGTTTTGCAAAAATTGTCAAGCCACTGAAAAACATGCTCAAGAAAGATGCCAATGTGATTTGGAAGGAAGAATCCAAGAAGGCATTCAATGACATCAAGGAAGCCATCATCCAAACCCTAGTGTTCAGAAGTCCCAATTTCTCAGAGGATTTCTATCTTTACTCTTTTACATCTGATCATACTATGGCTATTATATTAAATCAAAAAGTTAATGAGTGTGATCACCCAATAGCTTTCATGAGTACCAATTTCAATAATGTTGAGCTAAATTATTCTATGATTGATAAGTAGGCATATGTACAAGTAAAGGTAGTAAAGAAGTTTAGACACTACATCCTTAGAAATAAGATGCATGCCATCCTACCAGCCCATGCTACCAAACTTATGTTGAGTCAAAATGAGCTAGGAAAATGTAGAGGTAAGTGGATGTCAATTCTAAAATAATATGACTTGAAAATTAAGATAGAAAATATTGTAAGATTCCAAGGTTTGATCCAAATGATTTCCAATGCTATCTTGGACCAGAAAATTTTTCAAATCAGTGAATGGTATGATTCAATCATACACCTGATAATCAATGGCATTTGTCCTCTAGACTTATCTAGGGAACAAAAAAGAGCCTTAAGGCTTAAGGAACTCAATACCTAATCAAGGATGGGGTATTGTATAGAAAGAACTTTGAGGGCATTTACCTAAGGTGTCTCATAAGAAGAAGCCCCTCAAATTATGGTCACCTTCCATGAAAAGCTAGGTAGTGGACATCCCTCTAGAAGGACTACTACCCAAAAGATCTTAAGGGTTGGTTATTATTGGCCCACTATCTTCAAAGATGCCCATAAGTATGTAAGACAATATCACTCTTGCCAAATTTTTAGCACCAAATAGCCAAAAGCAGCCATGCCTCTACAACCAATCATGATTGACCAACCATTCACATAGTGGGGTTTAGACTTCATTGGAGTGATCAGCCCTAACTCATTTAAGGGCCATAAGTATGTCTTAACTTCCATAAACTATTATTGCACTAGAAGGATGGAAGCAATAGCTACCAAGTAATGTATAACAAAAGAAGTGATTAGATTCCTAGAAGAAAGTATATGTACTAGATTTGGGACCCCAATTTCTCTAGTATGTGTTAATGGATCCACATTCATTTCAATTGAGATGACTGAATGGGCCTATGATAATGGGATCACCCTTAAGTTTTCTTCCAATCATTATCTTGAAGGAAATGATGTTTCAAAGTCCACAAATAAGAACCTGATGAAGGCAATCAAGAAGTCTATGCAAGATAAGCCTAGAACTTGGCACAAGTTGCTCAAGTTTGCATTCTGGGCTGATAGAATAAGATTCAATCAAGCTTTAAATGCTTCACCATTCATGTTGGCGTATGGGATGGAATCCATCTTCCCCATCACCCTCAAATTGCCTAAATATAGGTTCATGCAAGAATACATGGAGGAGAGTCAATAACATGCCACTTCTAGGGTAATAGACCTCATTCAAATGGAAGATGATAGAGAAACTACTTTTGTTGATTTTAGCAAACACTAAGCCGTAGTAAAAGGATGGTTTTACAAAACGTCTAAGATCAAGGTGTTCAAGCAAGTATTACTTTGGGAAAAAGCATCTAAAACCAAAGGAAAGCATGGAAAATTCACACCCTTGTGGATTGGCCTATATCAAATTAGTGAAATGTTGGGGAACAACACCTTCAAGATCAAAGATTTATAAGGGGCAGAGTTCACATTGCCTACTAATGGGAAATACATTAAGCATTACTTCTCTACCATCCCTCTTGGGGTCTTTATGGAGTAAGGTGTAAGGGGATTAAATTAGAGTAGGTAGGCTAATTAGTTTGCGTTATGCATCTTTTCTTTCTTGTCCCTAGTTTGTACATAAGTTTGTTCATATTTATTTGGTTCCTTTGTTTTGCTTACTCATGCTTTCTATTGTGTGTTGTTTGCCCTATGGTTTTCCCTTATCTTAGAGTACTTTGGAGTGATCCCTAAAGCTTATATATTATGATTTTTTCTCAAAATGGGCCCCAATCCTAAAGAGAAGGTGTGAACCCCACAAAAAGGTAACCTTGGTCTTGGAAACCAACATCATGGTACAACTTTGAGAAGCTAAGTATAGACAGATAAAGGGGAAGTCATTCCATAAAATTTAAGTCATGACCCTAGATAACATCCTTGCATAAGACAAGAGTTATAGCCTTGAGTGATCCCTCCAAAATCAAATATTTTACATAATCCTAAACTTAGCTATCTTGGTTCCAAACCTTATTGAAACCGTGTGTGTGTGTGTGTGTGTGTGTGTGTGTGTGTGTGTATATATATATATATATATATATATATATATATATATATATATATATATATATATATAGATATATATATATATATATATATATATATATATATATATATATATATGTACATATATACATATATATATGTGTATATATGTATATGTGTGTGTGTATACATACAAATCGAAATTGAAGCTTTCATAAGAAGGTCATTCAGGCAATCTCCATCAGGGCTATGGATGCTTGGCTGGTAGTGGAGCAGGGCCATGAGTGGAGCCAAAGGTATCTCTATTGGGGATCTGGATGCCTAGCTAGTAGTAGAGCAATGCCCAAGCTTTCCCTGAGCTAAACCATGATTCAAAAAAAAATAGAAAATGTTCAATTCACCCAGGACAACATAAATGACTAAAGGAAGAAAGCTAAGGAATACTTCTTGATCCCTATGGAAAATAGTAATTGGAATCAAATCACACAAATAGCTTAGGTATGTCTTGATGTTTAAACTTAAATCCATTAGTGCAAGGTTTATTTCAACCATAGATAGATCTAGATGGTAGTTTCTTAGGTCAAAATGTAATGGTGGCCTCAATGTTTATCTAAACTCAGAGTCTAAAAGCTCTAACATATTAATATGTTTCCCCTATAAATTGTCATTTATTGGGATCAATATACCCCTCATTTTAAAAATTGGGGACCCTTGAGAGACATGTGTATCCAAGTTTGAAATATCCAAACATTGAAGTCCCTATTGAAAATTTTGAAGATCATCTACCCGTGAATGAAACACATTTGTGTATTTTGAAAACTTCTTGTTCTGAGCTAACCTAGATAATGGAGTTGCTTAAGTTATTTTAGATTCTTTGGAAGGTATAGGGTTTGGTGTTCACAAACCCTAGGTATCCCTTAGTTTAAATTCAAATATTGGTGGGAGTGAAGTTGGCAAGGATGATTGAATAAATTGGTTAACAAAAGGGTTTATCATGTTTTTTAACATGACTTGAACCTTTATTCATTCCTTTCCCCTTTCTTTTAGCTTGGGTCTAGATTAACATGCTTTATAAGGTCCTTTTTAAGTTACTTAACTTAGACTAGGTTATTAATATTAAGGCCCCAATATTTAATCTCAACCTTAGTCTTAATAATATATCCTAAGTATTTGTGTCCTCTGGCCTAATGGTTATCCCTCATGTCCTTTGTAGGATCCAATAGTGATCACTTGCTCACCAAATCTGATCAAATGGAGTGTATTAACTTAAAACATCTTACATAAGTAATGTGTATCATAAAAGGATCAATGACAACCACTTGCTTTCTAAATTTGATCTAATGGCATGAAGCATAGGGATAAATTTCAAAAGGTACATAAAGCCCTAAGAGATAGATGTGTGTCAACTTACTAATATCAAGAAGAAAATTAAAGGGACCCACTTAATAAAAGTGTTCAATTAATGATTGGGTTCACCATGAAGATCAATGGTTATCACTTGCACGTTGTATTTGATCCAACAGTATGAGAGGGCCTCTACTCAACAAAATGTCCCCACAAAGATCAACATTGCTTACTCACTTTATAAATTTGATCCAATGGAACAAAGAGCCTGATGACTTTTCAAAGCTCCACATGCTCAACACATGGCCAATGTACAACCAAGATGGCAACTGATAAAGATATGCAACATGTGAAAGATCTATGAGAGTGCTAAGTGTCATGACCAAAAGCCTGAACATCCATGAGCCAATGGGAGTGTAGGAACTTGGATTTGGATCAATGGATCACATTAAATCCAAGATCTTAATCTGATAGAGTGAAATAAAGGAGGCTTTTAAAATCCAATGGCTAGTATCCAAAGGGTAATTATGAAAATTACCACAAAAAGTCTAGAATACTACCACATGGACTCCACATAAGCATAAAAGTTCAAAATAAAAGATATTCTAGGCTTGAAAGCATAAGAGTCATAAAGAAAAGTGTCCCCATAAAATGTAAGGCATGTATGAAGTTAATTCTTGGATATTTCCACCATTAAATATAAAAACCCTAAACCCTCTATAAATAGGATTCAAGTGGACTCGATTAACTTCACTTGGTCAAGATAGCATAATTGAGCTTTGAGAAAAAAGTTCCTTAGTTAAATCCTTGGCAATCCTATGAGGACAATTTGTTATCATCAATGGCAGCAAGAAAACAATAATTGAATATGGAGGTTGAGCTCTATCTAACCTTTGACAATGAAGGGAGGGGTTTTAAGGATACAAGGCTAGACTTGGTGGCTCTGAATGTCCATGGAGTTAGGAACTAGTCAGAATTATTCTTCCTTATGGAATAATTGCATCCCATCTCTTAGGAGGAGAATATAAATGCCAATACACATCAAAGATACAATGACATAGTTGTATTTTAGATGGTGGGCCTATATTATGCAATAACAAAACTAGATGTAATGCATTGTATCAATGTCATTGCTCTTATTTTTGTTGATTGTAAAATAGATGGGGAGTGGGTTATTTGAGATGGAAACACAAAAAGGTTTGCATGTATTTCCCCAATGGCATTTTGGATCTATTAAAAACTTTCTTTGGCCCATCTTGAGCATCCATCCATGAGAGATTAGACTAACACCTATGACCTCAATTCAATCATTACACCCTGGTTGTTTTAAGGATCCCAAATTTTTAGGTCACCTGATGGAAAAATTCCTATCATCAAATTTATGGAGGGCATTAGAATATCCATAACCCTATTAAATAGAGATCTTGGTGCCGTTTCCACTACTTATGTGAATAAAGTCTAGGTATCTTATGTCCACTTTATACTAGGAGAAAAATTGACCCCTCTTATGGGAGACCTGATAAGCTTCTTGCTAGCCAAGCTATTCATGACCATTAAAAGAAGGACATCCAAGCAATTTCATATGATTTCCTACCTCTTTGACTCCCTCTTAGCCTTTGTAACCTTCCCTAGCATAAGAAACTAGTCCCCTGATGGTAGGACCACAATCTCCCACCATTACTCTAAATTGCATATATTCAAGTAAAGGAACCACATGTAATTTATTTTTTATGGTGTTTTCCCAACCATTTATGAAGAAATCATAGGAATACCTATATAAATACTACATCCTCTCATCAATAAACAAATGAAAACCATGGGTATTGCACCATAATAAGGATAGAAAGGATCATGACTCAACCCTATAGATTACCAATTCATGTCCCTAAAATGCTTATAGAATAAGAGATTACCTCTTATATTATTCAAGGTGTGGATAGGATGTGTAAAGAAAATAAGAAATCTCATGTCCATCTGTGCCCATTGGACATTGGTAATTTCATAATTAGGGATTGGAAGTAACTAGAAGTCATGGTGGTACATAAGAATTCCTTTGATTTTTAGTTGGATGACCTCAAAATGTGAGACCTAAGAACAAGGTGATTAACCACATATGGGATAGGAAGGTCCCAAAGATTTAAGATGGACATCAACTAGGTGTAGGTGATGTAACCTACATTAGAGCCAAGAATTTGAAGAAGTACTTTTCAAAATTGGAGGTCATAACATCTAACTGGAGCATAGGTTGGTTAGAGACAATAATCCCTCAAGAGAAAGATGGTAACTACACCCTTTATCACTTATTTCCATCTGGGATTAATCATTAAAATCCAAAAACTTGAAGGATAGTCATCTAAGCCTCAACAAGTG
The DNA here is from genome assembly GCA_037957365.1 of Torreya grandis. NCBI lineage: Eukaryota > Viridiplantae > Streptophyta > Pinopsida > Cupressales > Taxaceae > Torreya > Torreya grandis. The sequence continues at coordinate 172,090 of JARHVA010002684.1, forward strand.
AAGCTAGTAGGATAAGCCCAAGTTGACCAGCCTAGGGATATCAAAAGTAAAGTCAAAGATTTAGTTAAAGAACTAAATATAAATTATATGCCCTCCACCTTTATCACTCCCATTGAGACCTTCTTCTCTAGTGGAATTCATTGACATGGTTGCCCTTGAAGTAAGAGAAAACTTGGAAGGTGCCATTTTCAATATAGTAGCTACATATGGTTTTGTTAGGGAGGAGGACCCCTCTAATCAAATAGGTAAAGAAATGGTCCCATTAGATGGGCAGAAGAGAAAACCAAAATTGGCTTTGGTGCTTGTGGCTCCAAGAAAAAGGCCTAGGTTGACCATCACTCATCCCACTAGTAAAGTCAATCTTTTTAGTGATGAAAATTGAATTCATGGAGAAGTCATCCTTGACTAGTTTATCTATGGAAAGCTACAAAAGATACCATCCCTCTCTCCTTCCTAGAATTTGACATGGATTGGCTTGACTGAGAATGACAACATAAAGCCATGGATCAAAGATCCAGTGAAAAAACAAGAGGAGAGAAGAATGTAAATTTAACATATTAAGGAGAAATAGAGAATCAACACCTCAAAAGCCTCTAGAAGTGAAAGTGTGGAGGTGATTGAGCCTCCAAAATTTAAATAACTAGAGGTTAAGGTGCAATTTAACCTAGACATAGTAGCCTTAGAGAGGACCATAACAAGGGTAGCCATGGTGGGCCAAGAAAGTTCACATTTCAAAAGGTGGAACCATTCACAAGGTTAACCCCTATTAGAGGATAGTAGCTTGGTGAAGCTTCCATCCATGAGGAGGATGTGGTAAGTTTAATTAAGGCACAATCTCAATAGGCTAGGGCTAGTGTCCAAGGATTAGTATAAATAATTAAGAACCTAAAGAAAAAAAAGAGTTTATAGACTCTAGTGGTTCTCTCAATCTTAGATTCCATGATCAATACAATAGATGGGTCATTTTATGCCATGTTTAGGGAATTTAAGTCCATGAAGTCAAGATAGAAGGCCCTTCAAGATCAATCTACCTTAGATAGGGAACTAGTTACTCAATGGTAAGCCTTTAAAGATAAAATTACTTAGGTCCTTGATATCTAGATTAAGAATCAAATCCCAAACTTCAAGGCTATCAATATGGGACATTTAAGTGCCATATTGGGGATTATTGGAGACAAAATTTAGGATTTGAATGATTGGCATATCAAAGTTGAGGAGCTCATAGAAGAAGAAAAGGAGTTCACTGGCAAAAATGAAAATTTCCTAGGCACTATGGTTGAGGATCCTAGACAAACTACCACCCTAGGTATTATAACTGATAAAGAATTCCATAATAGATCCACCTTGGTGACTCAATAAATTAAAGGCAAGAGTCAAGGACAATTGGGAAAGGATAAAAATAGAGTTTTGAGAATGATATTCAATGCAGGGTAGAGAATAAATGAAGCTAGGAGCATCAAAGAAGCCTTGACTAGGAATGATAAAGATTTTGATGAGCTGGCAAACCAAGAAGAGGAGTGCATCACTAGGCTAGCTATGGATTTAGGCCTAGTGGATAAAAAATATGCAAAGGCCATAAAAATCCTACATCAGTGAAGGGACCCACCTCTAGCACCTTAATTATGGCTTGCCAGCATGTCAACCCATTCATTTTGTAAAGGCACATGCTAGTTTGTTAGCATGATTACCTCTAGGTTAGTAGGATTGTAAAAGATACTTGTATTATAGTTTTAACAAATACAACTATCTTTTGTACACCTATAGTTGTAAAACTAATCAGTATACCACTTGGATACTTGTAAAAGGAGAGACTTTGAGATTTTTAGATAATTTGAGTAATTAATACAAGATATCAAAGAATTCTACAAGAATTATCTAGTTTTAACATGTTTGAATTGCTAAGTATCTAAATTGTTTTTTCTAATTTGAATATGAATGATATCAAGAAATAATGAGCAAGATTATTAATTACAATGTTTCTAACTTATGTATGCTAGGTTAGTTGAAAGAATCAAATTTACTTCATTTCATTTACTCTATAAAATATATGTGCTTTAGCTATCTAAGTGTAGTGTAAAACCTTAAAGCAAATTCAATTTTACTTGTATTGTCATTCGTTCTTTTGAATTAGTCCTAGTTTATCATTAAACATGAGCTTAGGTTGCATTACACTACATTCTAGTTAAGATCATGCTCAGAAAAGATTGAAGTCTTGTCAATATGTTCATATTATAGATCAAAAATCACTATTTATTTCTTACCCTACCTTCTCTTTTACTCCATTTTTAAAAAATCACATTAGCTTAAATACATTGTTCATAACCATTTTAATCTAGTCAATGGTCTAGATCTAGGTTAATTTATCCAAAAATTTAAATGAAGGTACCAAGATGGCCCCCTACCATTGAAATTTTTGAATATTGTGTAATAGTTCATGTTGCTTTGTCATTGTTTCCACCATAGGCATCTTAATTCCCAGATGCCTTCAACTCATGCTTTGAATCTTTGGATTCTAAAATGAATAGTGTTCTTTAAACACTAGTGAGAACCTGTGGTTCATTTAGAATAATCAACATTACCTTTTGTAATTTTTCATTAATGAACCATTCAGGAATGGTTGGAATATAAATCAAATTTCTTCACTCAAGAGATTGATTTCACTAAAAGGATGAGTGAAAGTCACCTTGGGATTTTTGGTATTAACTGAGACAATGGCCAATTCACCTTTTCTTTTGGGGGTGTCTATAGGATCTAGGTTTAACACTTCCTTCCCCTTCTCTTCCTTGGCTTCCTCCATTTCTTCATCGTCAGACTGATAGGCTAATTATAGCATTTTTAAAGTATCTTCAATTATTTCACTAGGGCCTAGTGCTACCATATGAACCTCCTCCACTAGTGATCCTTGCTCTTCTACTTGATTTTAAGAAGATTTAATTTAAATAGGCCTTCTCTCTTTTAGCCTTTGCTCAATCTATGCCTCATGTCTAAATTCTATCTATAACTAGGTTGGTGGAGGTCTAAAAGGTGCACCACTTAGCAAATTGTATTGTCTTGGACCTAATTGCCATTTGTCATCATACCCCTTTTACTCCCTATGTATTCTAGACTTTGGTTTGATGTTATGCTTTTTTAATCTAAAGGCGAACTCAGAGAATGAAGAGGCCTTTGTATATATGGGTCAAGAGGACTATGTTGATTAACATAAGGTACATTTATTCCCTTGGATTTTGAGTGTTATTTAACCCTTCCCTATGGATCCCACTTCTTTAACTCATCAATTTGGACATTAAATGAGGTCCTGTGTTTGGAAGCAACCTTAATGTTGTCCCATTATGAAAAAACAATCCTTCTCATATTTAAAGGGAGGATATGAAGTAATCCCTTCCTCTTGGTTTTACACAAACCATCTATCCCATTGCATATTTAGTAAGCCACCTCCTGCTTAGCTAACTTGAGGACCACATGGACTTGTAATTTGAGGGGAGTGAATTGTGTTCCTTCAACCCTAATGATTATGCAATATAGATATAACCAGATGTCTCCCATGGCCTCAATTTATATTTTGGTCAAGGGGCTGACTCTTGACATTAGATTCCTAGTTATGGCTTTGGTTAGGGTTGGATAAACATAGTCATAAATGAAGTGGATGTGGTCTACACAACATTTTTTGGGAATAATTTTGTAGGGCTAAATCATGCTCTTTTCTCTCTAAAATTTATTTGATGGTAGTCAAATATTAAAAAAATATAATGGTAAAGGTGGTTACAGAGGATTATTCATCATGTAAAAATATCATACTCATGAAAACTACCAAGTGTGTAAATTTTTATCTATTTCCAAATGCCAAAACAACCTGTGTAGCACTCTTCAAATACCATTTTATAGAAACAAATAAATTACAATCACATTTAATTTTCATATGATGGTAGCCAAATGTGAGAAGAATGTGCATGTCAAAAAAATCATAAAAATTTAGCTTCCACATGAATAATTTTGTAGGGTTAAATCATGCTCTTTTTTCTACAAACTTTAAATTTGAATGATATGTAATACTGAAGCTTAAGTAGTTTTAAACATTTTTAAGATTCAAAGATTAAAAATTTATGCATATTTTTCATGATGCATCACAACTTTAAAAATTGAATGATATGTAATAATGAATCTTAAGTAGTTTTGAATATGTTTAAGATCCAAAGATTCAAACTTTATGCATGTTTCTCATGATGCATCACAAATTTAAAATTTAAATGACATGTAATACCAAAGCTTGAGTGGTTTTGATTGTGTTTAAGATCCAAATATTAGAATATTGTGCATGTTTCTCATAATGCATTGTAACTTTTGAAATTTGAATGATATGTAATACCTAAATTTAAGTAATTTTGAATGTGTTTAAGATCCAAAGATTTCAAATTTATTAGCATTTCTTATGTTGCATCACAAATTTAAAATTTAAATGATATGTAATACTAAATCTTACGATGTTTTGTACATTTTAAAGATATAAAGATTCAAATTTTATATACATTTCTCATGATGCGTCACAACTTTGAAATTGAGTGATATGTAATACCAAAGCTTAAGTGGTTTTGAATATGTTTAATATCCAAAAATTTGAACTTTATGACCATTTCTTATGATGCATCATAACTTTGAAATTTAAAAGATGTAATATTGAAGTTTAAGTAGTTTTTAACATGTTTGAGATCCAAATATTTGAACTTTATAAGAATTTCTCATGATGCATGACAACATTGAATTTGAATGATATGTAATATTTAAGCTTAAACAGTTTTCAATGTGTTTAAAATCCAAATATTCAAATTTTATGTGAATTTATCATAATACATTGCAATTTTCAAATTTAAATAATATGTAATATCAAAATTTAAATGGTTTTGAATGTGTTTAATATCTAAATATTCAAAATTTACGCATGTTTCGCATGATGCATCACAACTTTGAAATTTGAATGATATCTAATACTGAAGCTTAAGTGATTTTAAATGTGATTAAGATATAAAAATTTAAAATTTATACATATTTTTCATGATGCATTGTAACTTTGAAATTTGAGTGATATGTAATACTGAAGCTTAAGAGCTTCTAATAATGTTTAAGATCTAAATATTTAAACTTTATGCACATTTTTCATAATGCCCACAACTTTAAAATTTGAATGATATGTAATATTGAAGCTTAAATAGTTTTTAATATGTTTAATATCCAAATATTCAAAATTTATACATATTTCTCATGATTCATCACAACTATAAAATTTGAATAATATGTAATATCAAAATTTAAGTAGATTTGAATGTGTTTAAGATCCAAAGATTGAAATTTTATGCATATTTCTCATAATACATCACAACTTTGAAATTTGAATGATATGTAATAACAAAGCTTAATTAGTTTAGAGCATATTTAAGATCTAAAGATTTAAACTTTATGCAAGTTTCATATGATGTATTTTTACTCATAAATTTGAATGATATGTAATACCGATGTTTAAAATCTAATGATTTTGATCCAAAGCTTAGAAGTCTTGATTGAAGAATATTTCAAAACATATAAATAATAATGGTATCTTTGAGAAGAGATGTTTTATTGCTCTAAATTATAGATACAACAGATACCTATCTCTAGAAAGAGATGTCTCTTTTAATTTTATTTTAGGCTACATCTTTATTTATACCTATTTTTAATGTAGAAGGAAGATGTGAAAGGTCACCAATCTCGAGGGAGATGAAATGATTCAACTTCCATGAATTATAATAATATAAAATTAAAGAAATTACTAATTTTAGACTACATTACTAAAATTAAAATTTGGAGAATTTTCATTAGTATTTTAGAGGTCAAAACCCATTGATCAAAGCTCAGTGCATCTCACCACATTCTTCTCATTCTTAACTTTCAACAATTCAAACGGGGAGTAAAATAGAGTTATGACTCCCAAAATTTCTACCAATAATTAGGGTAGAACCATTACCTAAATTGTCCTCTAAAGTGTTTCCCAGATCATTCCTCCCTCCTTGAGAAGTAATGGTCTCTATTGTATCAGGATTCATCATCAAGTGTGGCAGTTGTGTTTTGATTCGATTCCCTATGAGCCACTCACCTTGGTGGCTAATCTTGCCCCTCATGACCACTAGATAAAGTGGAGTAAAGTGCCTTCTTGTTGTTTTCATCCAAGAATCTACAATATGATCCTCCTCCACTAGAGAAAAACTCTATGGGTCAATCTCACCAATGTCTAGTTGTTCTACTATAACTGAAGTGTTCAATAGAGGTGGATGATATGGAATGGCTACATAGTTTAGTGTCATGGGTTGGAACCTAACACATACTTAGAATAGACTATGCTTTATAGAGTTGTGCAAGGCTTGATTGTTCACTATTTTTGTCTAACCATCATTTTATGGATGGAAGGCTATGAACTTCCTCAGCTTGGTATCTATTTGATTTTATTGTTGTGTTGATTATGTAGTCAAGGTTGCAACATCAACCCTTTTAGATTTATGTGGCTTTACTAACATGAGAATGGATTTATTGACACTAATAGGTGAGACAGTACCTTTGGTACTCTATAGCGTTACATTATAAGAGTGAAGGTGATCCTTTGGGTTCTTGATTCATAGATGCCATGTTGATCATACATGAATGATTGACTAAGGAGTATATCACAAACATCTAGATTGACCCCATCACACAAGACCTCATCTTGGAAAGGTTTTATTGCATATGAAAGAAGACACTGATGGGTGACATGAAGGTTTCTCCTTAGGCTCAACTATTTAATACTATATGGCTTTGGGTGAGGCTTCATGGACAAATTTAGACTTTTCACAACATTAGCAGAGATTAAATTATTTTGACTCCACTATCAGGAACGGTGTGTATGAGATAAAAAAATAAATGTTGAGGATTGTGACTTAGAAAGTAGGGACTAGATGGCTCAATATTATTCTTTGGAGTGAGTTCCACTTTTGTGGTAATCACACCATTTCCTAGTCTTTCCTTTTTGGGGTTGCCTATCTTGGAATTCCATTTTCCATTTAAAAGGATGACTCTTCATATTCTTTTTTAATGCTTCTATTCAATCTTCACCCTGAACTTATACGCTTCATCGAGAGTTTTCAAATTGAAGAGTTATATTTCCCATTGTATGTACCATTGTAGTCCACCATGGTATTTAAGAACCTTGTGTTTCTCACTTTCTTGAATACCCAATCTCACAAATAGATAATGAAAAATATCAGTGTAATCTTGAATAGACTATTTCTTACCTTGGCGAAGTTATTACCACTATATATATATATATCATATGTTTTAATGGGGTAATATTCTTCCTTTATAGATTATATGAAATCATTCTAGGTAGGTTATACATCAAGGTCAATATCATCTGTACTGAACCTATTCTTGTACATTTCTCACTAGTTTTTGATAGGCAATGATGCTTTAAAAAGAGCAAAAGTGATCTTTTCATTAGTGAATTTATTTATAAAAAATAGGAAGATAATTGATCTAACTAATATCTTACTGCATCAGCATTGATTTTGTTTTTAAATATAGGGATATCAAAATTTAGCTAAACTTGGAAGGGTGTTGGGGCACTGAAAGGATGTGGGAGTGCAGATGAGGAGCCAAAATTTTTCATCAAGATTTGTTAGAGAATTTAGGCAAATTATTATAGCATCTACATTTACTACTACTAGAGGGCTTCATTCACCATTTATTTCAAAAGATCAGATGTTTCGGTGTTGTTTTCCATTTAAATTCATTTAGAGTGAATAGGTAAATAGTCTATTGAATCTTGTATTTTTGACCCAAGATCTTTGTAGTCTAATCTCATTCTCAAGATCATACACTCTTAAGACAAACCACTCTGATACCATTGATCTAAAACATAGAAATCTTGTTTGAAAAATATTTTAAGAGTATATAAATAATAATGTTATCTTTGAGAATAATTGTTTTATTGCTCAAAATTATAGATACAACATATGCCTATCTCTGAAAAGAGATGTATTTTTTACTTTTTGGGTTATATCTTTATTTATACCTATTTTTAAGGTAGAAGAAGGTTGTAGAAAGTCACCAATCTTGAGAGAGATGAAATTATTTAACTTCCATGAATTACAACAACATAGAATTCAAAAAATTACTATTTTTAGAAACTTAATATTCTTAAGTTGCACTACTAAAATTGAAATTTAGGGCCTTTCTATTAGGTTTTTTGGGGTAAAAAATTATCGAGTAAATCTCTTTTCCATCTCATTGTGTTCTCATTCTTAGCTTTCCAACGGTTTAAACAAGGAGTAAAATGAAATTATGGTTCAAAATTTATGACTCCTAAAAGTTCTACCACCAATTGAGGTAGAATCGTCGCCCGAATTTTCAACTGAAGTGTTATCTAAATTATATTTGATTTTTATATACATTTCTTACAATAAATTACAAATTTGAAATTTGAACAATATGTAATATTCAAGCTTAAAATATTTTGAACGTGTTTAAGATCCAAAGATTCAAACTTAATGTGCATTTATCATAATGATCATAACTTTGAAATTTGAATGATATATAATTTTGAAGCTTAAGTAGTTTTGAGCATGTTTAAGATTCAAAGATTTAAAATTTATGCACATTTATCATAATACATCATAATTTTGAAATTTGAATGATATGTTATACTTTAAAATTTGAATGATATGTAATACCAAAGCTTATGTGGTTTTGAATGTGTTTAACATTCAAAGAATCAAACTTTATGAATGTTTCTAATAATAAATCAATACTGTGAAATTTGAATGATATGTAATTCTAAAGATTAATAGATTTTGAACATGTTTAAGATCCAAAGATTTGAACTATATACACATTTTCCGTAATGCATCACAACTTTGAAATTTGAATTATATGTAATACCAAAGTTTGAAAGGTTTTAAACATGATTAAGATCTAAAGATTCAAGCTTTATGCATGTTTCTCATAGTTCTCACAACTTTAAAATTTGAATGATATGTAATACTGAATATTAAATGATTTTGAGCATGTTTAAGATCCGAATATTTGAACTTTATGTGCATTTCTCATGATGCATCTCAACTTTAAAATTTTAATGATATGTAATACCACAACTTAAGTGGATTTAAATGTGTTTAAGATAAAAAATTTGAACTTCATGAATATTTTTCATATTGCATTACAACTTTAAAATTCAAATGATATGTAATACCAAAGCTTAAGTAGTTTTAAGTATATTTAAGATCCAAAGATTTAAACTTTATATGCATTTTATCTAATGAATTGCTACTCTTAAATTTGAATGATATGTAATACTAAAGCTTAAGTAGTTTTAAACATGTTTAAGATCCAAAGATTTGATCTTTATGTGCATTTCTCATAATGAATCACAATTTTGAAATTTGAATGATATGTTATACTTTGAAATTTGAATGATATATAATATCAAAGCTTAATCAAATATAAATGTGTTTAAGATCTAAAGATTCAAACTTTATGCATGTCTCTTAGAATGCATCACAACTTTGAAATTTGAATGATATGAAACACATAAATATAAGAGGTTTTAAATATGTTTAAGATCTAAAGATTTAAACTTTGTGCACATTTATCATGATGCATCACAACTTTGAAATTTAAATGATATGTAAAACTAAAGCTTAAGTAGTTTTGAAGCTGTTTAAGATCCAAAGATTCAACCTTCATACAGATTTTTCATGTTGCATTACAACTTTCAAATTCAAATAATATCTGATATCAAATCTTAATTAGTTTTAAATGTGTTTAAGATCCAAACATTTAAACTTTATGCACATTTCTCATGATGTATCACAACTTTTAAATTTAAATTATATGTATTACTAAAATTTAAATGGTTTTTAACATGTTTAATATCTAAATATTAGAAATTTATGTACATTTCATATGATGCATCACAAATTTAAAATTTGAATGATATGTAATACTGAAGATTAAGCCATTTTGAAAGTGTTTAAGATCCAAAAATTTGAACTTTATGTGCATTTCTCATGTTGTATCGTAACTTTGAAGTTTGAATAATATGTAATACCAAAGCTTTAGCAGTCTTGAAGGTATTTAAGATATAAAGATTCAAAATTTATAGGTGTTTCTCATGATATATTATAACTTTGAAGTTTAAATGATATATAATATCTATACTTAACCAGTTTTTAAAATGTTTAAGATCTAAAGATTCAAATTTTATACATATTTCTCATGATGCATTACAACTTTGAAATTTTGAATGATATACAATACCAAAGCTGAAGTGATTTTTAACATGTATAAGATCCAAAGATTCAAAATTTATACACATTTTTAATGATCATCATAACCTTGAAATTTGAATTATATGTAATATAGAAGCTTAAGTGGTTTTAAATGTGTCTAATATCTAAAAATTCAAATTTTATTCCCATTTTTCATGATCCATCATAACTTTGAAGTTTGAATGATATGTAATACTAAAAATTAAGTAGTTATAAACTTGTTTAAGATCTAAATATTTGATCTTTATGTGCATTTATCTTGATGCATAGCAAATTTGAATTCTTAATGATGTCATACAAAAGCTTAAGTGGTTTTGAGCATGTTTGAGATCTAAAGATTTGAATTTTATAAGTGTTTCTCATAATGCATCACAACTTTAAAGTTTGGATGATATATAATACCAAATATTAAGAAGTTTTGAATATATTTAAGATCCAAATATTCAAACTTTATGTGCATTTCTCATGATGCATCACAACTTTTAAGTTTGAATGATATGTAATACTAAAGTTTAAGAGGTTTCAAACATGTATTATATCTAAAGATTGAAACTTTATACTACAACACAACTTTGAAATTTGAATGATATTTAATATCGAATCTTAAGTGGTTTTGAACATGTTTGATATCCAAAGATTTAAACTTTATGCATTTTTCTTATTATACATCACAACTTTGAAATTTGAATGATATGTAATACCGAATCTTAAGTGGGTTTGAATGTAGTTTAAATCCAAATATTCTAACTTTATGTACATTTTTCATGATGCATGACAAATTTAAAATTTTAACAATATGTAATACCAAAATTTAAGCAGTTTTGAACATGTTTCAGATCAAAAGATTCAAATTTAATGCATATTTCTAATGATGCATCAAAAAATTTAAATTAAGATGATATGTAATATAGAAATTTAAGTGGTTTTAAATGTTTTTAAGATCCAAAGATTCCATCTTTATCCATTTTATCATAATATATCTCAAATTTAATCTCTGAATGATATCATAACTTTAAAATTTGAATGATATGTAATACTAAAGCTTAAGTTGTTTTGAATGTGTTTAAGATCCAAAGATTAAATTTTTATGCATGTTTCACATGATGTATCATAACTTTGAAGTTTGAATCATATGTAATACAAAATATAAGTGGTTTTAAACATGTTTAAGATCTAAATATTCAAGATTTATGCATGTTTCTCATAATGTATCGCAACCTTGAAATCTAAATATTTTAATAATGAAGCTTAAGTGGTTTTGAATGTGTTTAAGATCCAAATATTCAATTTTATGCATGTTTCATATGATGCATCACAAATTTTAAATTTTAATTATATGTAATATCGAAGCTTAAGTAATTTTGAATGTGTTTGAGATCTGAAGATTCAAATTTATGTAAATTTCTCCTAATGCATCACAAATTTGAAATTTAAATGATATGTAATACTGAAGATTAAGAAATTTTGAACTTTACATAAATTTTAAAGATTCTATCTTAATGCACATTTCTCATAATGTGTGTTTAAGATTTGAATCATTCTCATGATGCATGTTTAAGATATGAAATGGTGGTTATTAGCCCTTAAAAAGCCTTTCTAGGTTATGTTATGAGCAAAGCTTTAAGTTAAGGGTCTAATCGAGTTATAAATAGTTTTAAGAGTTTTTTTAAAGTCATTTATCATTAAAGGAGGTTAAATAAGGTAATCAAAGTCACCCTCAAGGTTTTAAGGCATTAAATGCTAAGGTGACAAGCCTTCATAACGTATCTAGAGGATTTTAGAAAACCAAGTGGGAGATGTGATAAATTTGAAGTGGGAGAAGTTAAGTGGAAAGAGGATGAAACTAAAATCATTTAATAATTCTTATATAAAAATGAAGGCTTTCTCCATGTAGAGGAGGATGACATCACTCAAGTCATCATCCATTTTTCTTTCTTCTCTCTCCTAGTTTATTCTATATATGTCTTTCATTTCAAACTTTTATGTTTATCAGGAGTCATGACTTGGTAATATTTATTTTATTATTATGATTTAAAATGTAAAATTATTTCAAGATCTCAGTGATGTTTTATTAAGAGAGAAAGATATGAGGTGTCTTATCCAAATCAGCTTGCCCAATATTTTTTGGGAATAATTTTGTAGGGTTAAATCATTTTTTTTCTTTCCAAAACATATTTTATAGTATTCAAATGTTATGAGAATATAATATTAAATGTATTTTCATAAAAATTCATAACATGAAAATATCATTGTCATGAAAACTACCTAGTGTGTAGATTTATATGTATTTATAGTTGTTAAATGAGCTTATGTAACACTTTTCAAACATCATTTCATAGAACCAAATAAAGTCAAATCACATTTAATTTTTATATGATGGTATAAAAATGTGATAATATTATGTAGATAAAAAAAGACATAAAAAATTAGTTTGCATGTACGAAATGCATAGGTTTAAAAATTGGCTTTTAAGCTAATTTTTATTTAGTCAATTGTCTAGGTTGTTTCCAATTTTTTGATCTGGTCAATGCGTATATTTCAAACTTATTTTTATAGTAAAGGAGGTCAAATTTTATTCAAATTTATTATGGTGATATCTAAAATTTATTAGAGTGCAATTAAAAAGATAATTCCCACATATTATATATAATGTGTGAAATGCACAACTATCAAAATCAGCTTTTGTGTTAATTTTTATTTAGTCATTTTTTACATTTTTTAGTTGCTTAAACTACTTAGTAAGCACTTTTGAATCCCATTTATGCATTAAAAAATTAATTATAAATTCTATGAAAGTTTTTATGATTGTACCTAGATGTCATGATAAGTTAATGCACTTGGGTCTATAGTTATTAGAGTTATTAGTGAAAATTTATGATGGTGTGAAGTGACCTTTTTCGAAAGATTTATCACTCAGCCAAATTTTCACTATAAAAAAATTAGAGGGAAGGTTTTAGGAGATAATTTGATTATTTAAAAAAATAAAAAAAACTCTTTTCAATGTATTTTCAATAGTTTTTTAGAAATATAAGATATGATGGGTTTTGCTCATATCTTGCTCTGTAATTTTTTATTTTTTCATGTTATAAAGGTGTTGATGTGATTGTGTCTTGGTTTTTTAGCCATATATTTTGATTTGAAACTCTATTTTTGATACCATTTATTGCATTGGAAAGAGATTTCCTCCTCTTTGTAATGATGTTAATTTCAAATTGAATAAATTTATATTTAGCATTAGTTAATGTTACATATGAAATGGTGGTTATTAGCCCCCAAAAAGCCTTTCTAAGTTATGTTATGAGTAAAGATTTAAGTTACAAGTATAATGAAGTTAGAAATAGTTTTAAAAGTATTTTTAAATTCATTGATCATTTAATGAAGTTAAATAAGGTAATAAAAGTCACCCTCAAGGTCTTCAAGTATTAAATGCTAAGGTGACAAGCCTTCACAAAGTATCTAGAGGCTTCTAGAAGACCAAGTGGGAGATGTGATGAATTTGAAGTGGGAGAGGTTAAATGGAAAGAGGAGGAAACTCAAATAATTTAATAAGTCTTAAATAATAATGAATACTTTCTCTAGGTTGAGGAGGATGATATCATTCAAATCATCATCCATTTTCTTTTCTTCTCTCTTCTTTCCAATTTTTTCTATATATCTCTTCCATTTTAAACTTTCATGTGGTCTTGTCAGGATTCATGCCTTGATAATATTGATTTTATTATCATATGAGGTTAAAAGTGTAAAATTAATTCAAGGTCTCGGTGATGTTTTCCCAAGAGAGAAAGATATGAGGTGTCTTATCCAAGTCAGCTTGCCTAATATTTTTTTAGAATAATTTTGTAAGGTTAAAACATGTTTTTTTTCTTTCCAAAACTTATTTAATAGAAGTCAAATGTCAAGAGAGTATAATAGTGAAGGTCATTGTATAAAAATTCATAACATGAAAATATCATCATCATGAAAATTATCCAATGCATAGATTTATCTGTATTTATAATTTTTAAATCAACTTATATAACACTTATTAAACACCATTTTATAGAATCAAATAAAGTCCAATCACCTTCAATTTTCATATGATGGTATAAAAATGTGATAAGATTATGTAGGTCAAAAAAGGCAAAAAAAATTAGTTTGCATGTGTGAAATGTATAGATTTAAAAATTGGCTTCTAAGCTAATTTTTACTTAGTCAATTATCTAGGTTGTTTCCAGTTTTTTAATCTGGTCAATGTGTATGTTTCAAAATTATTTTTGTAGTAAAGGAGGTCAAATTTTATTTAAATTTATTAAGGTGATAGCTAAATTTCATTAGAGTGCAATGGAAAAGATAATGTGCACATATTATATATAATATGTAAAATGCATAGCTATCAAAATTAGCTTTTGTGTTGATTTTTATTTAGTCATTTTTTGCATCTCTTAATTCCTTAATCTACCTAGTAAGCACTTTTGAATCCCATTTATGCATCAAAGAGTGAAGTCTAAATTTTATAAAAAATTTAATGATTGTACCTAGATGGCATGATAAGGTAATTCACTTGGTTCCGTAGTTATTAGAGTTTTTAGTGAAAATTTATGATGGTGTGAAGTGACGGACCCTTTTTGAAAGATTTATCACTTAGCCAATTTTTCAGTATAAAACACTTAGAGGGAAGGTTGTAGGGGTTAATTTGATTATTTAAAAACATAAAAAATACTCTTTTGAGTGTATTTTCAATATATTTTTAGAAATATAAGATATGATGGGTTTTGCTCATATCTTGCTCTACAATTTTCTATTTTTTCATGTTCTGAATGTGTTGATGTGATGTTTTCTCAAGAGAGAAAGATATGAGTTGTCTTATCCAAGTCAGCTTGCCCAATATTTTTTGAGAATAATTTTTTAGGGTCAAATCATATTTTTTCTTTCCAAAACTTATTTGATAGTAGTCAAATGTCAAGAGATTATAATAGTGAAGGTGGTTGCATAGAAATTTATAGCATAAAAATATCATTATCATGAAAACTACCTAGTGCATAGATTTATATGTATTCACAATTACTAAATCAGCTTATGTAACACTTTTTAAACACCATTTTACAGAAGTAAATAAAGTT
Source organism: Torreya grandis (assembly GCA_037957365.1). Taxonomy (NCBI): domain Eukaryota; kingdom Viridiplantae; phylum Streptophyta; class Pinopsida; order Cupressales; family Taxaceae; genus Torreya; species Torreya grandis. The sequence goes on from JARHVA010002684.1 coordinate 187,514, forward strand.
TAATCACCTTTAATTTTCATATGATGATATAAAATGTGAGAAGGTTATGCAGATAAAAAAATAAAATAAAAATTGGTTTGAATATGCAAAATACATATGTTTAAAAATTGGCTTCTAAGTTGATTTTACTTAGTCAATTATCTGGGTTATTTCCAATTTTTTGATCTAGTCAATGCATATGTTTCGAACTCATTTTTGTAGTAAAGGAGGTCATATTTTATTCAAATTTATTCTGATGATAGCTAAATTTCATTAGAGTGCAATGAAAATAGTAATGTACATATATTATATATAGTGTAAAATGCACAGCTATCAAAATCAGCTTTTGTGTTGATTTTTACTTAGTCATTTTTTGCATCACTTAGTTGCTTAATCTACCTAGTAAGCACTTTTAAATCCCATTTATGCATTAAAAAATGAGGTCTAAATTATATAAATGTTTGTATGATTGTACCTAGATGGCATGATAAGGTAATGGCATTTGGTTCCGTAGCTATTAGAGTTTTTAATGAAAATTTATTATGGTGTGAAGTGACCCTTTTTGAAAGATTTATCACTCAACCAACTTTTCACTATAAAACACTTAGAGGGAAGGTTTTAGAGACTAATTTTATTATTTAATAAAATAAAAAATACTTTTTTGAGTGTATTTTTTAATAATTTTATAGAAATATAAGATATGATGAGTTTTGCTCATATATTTGCAATTTTATATTTTTTCATGTTTTGAAGGTGTTGATGTGATTGTGTCCTAGTTTTTTAGCCATATATCTCTAAAACTCTATTTTTGATACCATTGACTGTATTGAAAAGCTGATTACTCCCTTGTTGTAATGATGCTAATTTTAAATTGAATAAATTTATATTTAAAATTAGTCAATGTTATATATGAAATGGTGGTTATTGGCCTACAAAAAGCCTTTCTAGATTATGCTATGAGAAAAGCTTAAAATTATGGGTCTAATGGAGTTAGAAATAGTTTTCAGAGTTTTTTTAAAGGCATTATTTGGTAATATTAATTTGATTATCATGATTTCAAGTTCAAATTATTTAAATATCTCAATGGATTCTTCTCGAGAAATTAAGATATGGTGTCTTGGCTAAATTAACCTGCACAATATTTTTTAGAAATAATTTTGCATAGATAAATCATGCTCTTTTCTCTCTAAAACTTATTTTATGGTAGTCAAATATTAATAAAATATAATAGTGAAGGTGGTTATAGAGAATTATTCATCACGTGAAAATATCTTACTCATGGAAACTACCAAGTGTGCATATTTTTATGTATTTCCAAGTGCCAAAACAACTTGTGTAGCACTCTTCAAATACCATTTCATAGAAACAAATAAATTACAATCACCTTTAAATTTCATATGATGGTATCTAAATGTGAGAAGAATGTGTAGGTCAGAAAAATAATAAAAACTTAGCTCCCACATGAATAATTTTGTAGGGATAAATCATTCTCTTTTTTATAGAAACTTTTAAATTTGAATGATATGTAATACTGAAGCTTAAGTAGTTTTGAACATTTTAAAGATTCAAAGATTAAAAAATTATACATGTTTTTCATGATGCATCACAAATTTAAAATTGAATATGTAATATTGAATCTTAAGCAGTTTTGAACGTGTTTAAGATCTAAAGATTCAAACTTTATCCACGTTTCTCATGATGCATCATAACTTTAAAATTTGAATGGCATGTATTAACAAAGATTGAGTGGTTTTGAATGTGTTTAAGATCTAAATATTAAAATATAATGCATGTTTCTCATAATGCATTGTAACTTTTAAAATTTAAATGATATGTAATACCTAAATTTAAGTGATTTTGAATGTGTTTAGGATCTAAAGATTTTAAATTTATTAGCATTTCTCATTATGCATACAAATTTAAAATTTAAATGATATGTAATACTAAATTTTAAGATGTTTTATACATTTTAAAGATATAAAGATTTAAACTTTATATACATTTCTCATGATGCGTAACAACTTTGAAATTTGAATGATATGTAATACCAAAGCTTAAGTGATTTTGAATGTGTTTAATATCCAAAAATTTGAATTTTATGACTATTTCTCATGATGCATCATAACTTTGAAATTTAAAAGATGTAATATTGAAGTTTAAGTAGTTTTAAACATCTTTGAGATCTAAAGATTTAAATTTTATGAGCATTTCTCATGATGCATCACAACTTTGAATTTTGAATGATATGTATATTGAAGCTTAAGTAGTTTTTAATGTGTTTAAGATCAAAATATTACAACTTCAAATTTAAATAATATGTAATATCGAAACCTAAACGGTTTTGAATGTGTTTAATATCTAAAGATTCAAAATTTATGCATATTTCCCATGATGCATCACAACTTTGAAGTTTGAATGATATCTAATACTGAAGCTTAAGTGATTTTAAATGTGATTAAGATTTGAATATTTGAATTTTATACATATTTATCATAATGCATTATAACTTTGAAATTTGAGTGATATGTAATACCAATGCTTAAGAGATTTTGAACATGTTTAAAATCTAAAGATTTGAACTTTATGCATGTTTCTCATAATGCCTAGAACTTTGAAATTTGAATGATATGTAATATCGAAGTTTAAATATTTTTAAGTATGTTTAAGATCCAAAGATTCAAAATTTATACATATTTCTCATGATTCATCACAACTTTGAAATTTGAATAATATATAATATCAATACTTAAGTAGATCTAAATATTTTTAAAATATAAAGATTCAAACTTTATGCACATTTTTCATAATACATCACAACTTTTAAATTTGAATGATATGTAATAACAAAGCTTAAGCAATTTTGAGTATATTTAAGATCCAAAGATTTAAACTTTATACAAGTTTCATATGATGTATTTTTACTCTTAAATTTAAATGATATGTAATACCAAATTTTAAGTTCCAATGATTTTGATTTAAACTCAGAAGTCTTGGTTGAAGAATATTTAAAAAACATACAAATAATAATGTTATTCTAAGAAGAGATGTTTTATTGCTCAAAATTATAGATATAATAGATGCCTATTTCTAGGAAGAGATGTCTTTTTTCCTTTTCTTTCAAGCTACATCTTTATTTATACTTATTTTTAAGGTATAAGGAGGATGTGGAAGGTCACCAATATCTAGGGAGATGAAATGATTCAACTTCCATGAATTATAATAATATAAAATTTAAAAAATTACTATTTTTAGAAACTTACTATTTTTAGATTATATTACTAAAATTAAAATTTGGGAAACTTTCATTGAATTTTTAGAGGTTAAAACTATCAATAAAATCTCAGTGTTATCTCACCACATTCATCTCATTCTTATCTTTCCAACAGTTCAAATGGAGAGGAAAACAGAGTTATGGTTCAAAAGTTATGACTCCCAAAAGTTCTAATAGTAATTAGGGTAGAACCAACACATGAATTATCCTCTAAAGTGTTTTATAGATTAATCCTTCCTCCTTGATAAGTAATGGTCTCTATTATATCAATATTTATCATCATGTGTGCTAGTTATGTTTTGATTTGATTCCTTGTGAGCCACTCACCTTGGTAGCTAATCTTGCCTCTATTGACCACTAGATAAAGTTGAGTAGAGTGCCCTCTTGTTATTTTCATATAGGTATCTACAATTTGATCCTCCTCAAATAGAGAAAATTTTTATGGATCAAGCTCATCAATGTTTAGTTGTTTTGCTATGACTGAAGTTTTTAATAGAGGTGGATGATATGAAATGGCTACATAATTTAGTGTCATGAGTTAGAATCTAACACATACTTGGAATAAATTGTGCTTTATGGAGCTGTGCAAGGCTCAATTATTTACCATTTTTATTTGACCATTAGTTTGTGGATGGAAGGCCGTGAAATTCCTCAGCTTGATATCTATTTTTTATTATTATGTTGATTATGTAGTCAAAGCTGCAACATCAAATCTTTTATATTTTTATGGCTTGACTACCATGAGAATGAATTTATTGACACTAATATAGGAGACAAATGTGGAAGGTGGTACCTTTGGTACCCTATAGTGTTGCATTCCAAGAGTGAAGGTGATCTTTTAGGTTCTTGATTCATAGATGCCATGTTGATCATACATGAATGACTGACCAAGGAGTATATCACAAACTTCTAGATTGACCACATCACACCTCATCTTGAAAGAGTTTTATTGCATATGAAATAAGACACTGGTGGGTGACATGAATATTTTTCTTTAGGCTCAACCATCTAATACTATATGGATTTGGGTGAGGCTTCATGGATAAATTTAGACTTTTCACAACATTAGTAGAGATTAAATTATTTTGACTCCCACTATCAAGAATGAAATGCAGAGGCTTATCTTTCACTATAACTTAGATTGAAATAATATTTCCTTGTCATCTAGCCTTTTCTTGGGTTTGTGATGAAACAAGGATGACATTGGGTTCAACATCTACAATATCATTTTTGTCTTCTTTGATTACAGGGTGTGTATGAGAAAATAAATGTTGAGGATTGTGACTTAGAAAGTAGGGACTTGATGGATCAATATTCTTCTTTAGAGTGAGTTCCAATTTTGCAGTAATCACACCATTTTCTAGTCTTTACTTTTTGAGGTTTCTTATCTTGGAATTACCTTTTCCATTTCAAAGTTTGACTCTTCATATTCTTTATTTCATGCTTCTGTTCAATTTGCATCGTGAATTTATACACTTCACTGAAAGTTTTCAAATTAAAGATTTATATTTCTCCTTATATGTACCATTGTAGTCCACCATGGTATTTGAGAACCTTATATTTCTCACTTTCTTGAATACTCAATCTCGTAGATAGAGAATAAAAAATGTCAATGTAATCTTGAATAGACTATTTCTTACCTTGGTGAAGTTATTACCACTGTCTATACAAATCATTATATGCTCCAATAGGTAATATTCTATTTTTACAACTTCTATGAAATCATTCTAGGTAGGTTCTACCTCAAGGTCAATATCATCTATATTGAACCTCTTGTTGTACACTTTCCTCTAATTTTTGATAGGCAATGATGCTTTTAAAAGAGTAAAAGTGATCTTTTCATCAGTGAATTTATTTATAAAAAAATAGGAAGACAATTGATCTAACCAATTTTTTACTACATCAACATTGATTTTGTCTTTAAATATAGAAATATCAAAATTCACCTAAACCTTGATGGGTGTTGGGGCACGAAAAGGATGTGGGAGTGCAAATGAGGAGCCAAAATTTTCCATCAAGAGTTTTTGAAAAATTTAAATGAATTGTTGTAACATCTACATTTGATACTACTAGAGGGATTCATTCACCATTTCTTTGAAAAGATCAGATGTTTTGGTGTTATTTTCTATTTTAAGTCATTTGGAGTGAACATGTGGATAGTCTACTGAATCTTGTATTTTCCACCCAAGCTCTTTGTAGTCTAACCTCATCCTTAGGATCATACACTCTTAAGACAAATTGCTTTGATACCACTGATCCAAAACATAGAAGTCTTGGTTGAATAATATTTCAAGAACATATAAATAGTAATGTTATCTTTGAAAATAAATTTTTTATTACTCAAAATTGCAGATACAGCATATGCCAATCTATGGAAAGAGATGTCTTTTTTACTTTTTGGGTTACATATTTATTTATACCTATTTTTAAATTATAATGAGAATGTGGAAGGTCACCAATCTTGAGGGAGATGAAATGATTCAACTTCCATGAATTACAAAAACATAGAATTTGAAAAGTTATTATTTTTAGAAATTTACTATTTTTAGATTACACTACTAAAATTAAAATTTGGGGCACTTCTATTGGGGTTTTAGATGTCAAAACCCATATAGTAAATCTATTTTCTATATCATTTCATTCTCCTCATTCTTATCTTTCCAATGGTTCAAATGAAGATTAAAATGAAGCTATGGTTCAAAATTTATGACTCCTAAAAGTTCTGCGACCAATTAGGGTAGAACCGTCACTTAAAGTATCACCTGAAGTGTTCCCTAAAAAATATTTGACCTTTATATACATTTTACACAATGTATTACAACTTTGAAATTTGAATAATATGTAATATTGAAGCTTAAAATGTTTTGAACGTGTTTAAGATCCATATTTTCAAACTTTATGTGTATTTCTCATAATGATCATAACTTTGAAATTTGAATGATATATAATTCAAAGCTTAAGTAGTTTTATGCATGTTTAAGATTCAAATATTTGAACTTTATGCACATTTATCATAATACATCACGATTTTAAAATTTGAATCATATGTTATACTTTAAAATTTAAATAAAGAATCAAACTGTATGCATGTTTCTAATGATACATCACAACATTAAAATTTGAATGATATGTAATACTAAAGATTAATAGATTTTGAACATGTTTAAGATCCAAAGATTTGAACTATATGCACATTTCTCATAATACATCACAACTTTGAAATGTGAATTATATTTAATACCAAAGTTTAAGAGGTTTTAAACATGATTAAAATCCAAAGATACAAGTTTTATGCATGGTTTTCCTAGTTCTCACAACTTTGAAATTTGAATGATATGTAATTCTGAAGCTTAAATAGTTTTAAGAATTTTTAAAATCCAAATATTTGAACTTTACATACATTTCTCATGATGCATCCTAACTTTGAAATTTGAATGATATGTAATACCAAAAATTAAGTGGTTTTGAATGTGTTTAAGATCAAAAATTTTAACTATATGAATGTTTCTTATATTGCATCACAACTTTAAAATTTGAATGATATGTAATACCGAAGCTTAAGTAGTTTTGAGTATGTATAAGATCCAAAGATATAAACTTTATACACATTTTGTCTGATGGATTGTTACTCTTAAATTTAAATGATATGTAATACTGAAGCTTAAATAGTTTTAAACATGTTTAAGATCCAAAGATTTGATCTTTATGTACATTTCTCATAATAAATCACAATTTTAAAATATGAATGATATGTTATACTTTGAAATTTAAATGATATATAATATCAAATCTTAATCAAATTTAAATGTGTTTAAGATCCAAAGATTCAAACTTTATGCACATCTCTTAAAATGCATCACAACTTTAAAATTTGAATGATATGAAACACCTAAGCATAAGAGGTTTTTAACATGTTTAGGATCTAAATATTAAAATTTTATGCACATTTCTCATGATGCATCACAACTTTAAAATTTAAATGATATGTAATACCAAAGCTTAAGTGATTTTGAAGCTATTTAAAATTCAAAGATTCAAATTTTATACACATTTTTCACGTTGCATTGCAACTTTCAAATTTGAATGATATTTAATATCGAAGCTTAAGTAGTTATAAATGTGTTTAAGATCCAAACATTCAAATTTTATGCACATTTCTCATGATGTATCACAACTTTGAAATTTAAATTATATGTATTACTAAAATTTAAATGATTTAAACATGTTTAATATCTAAATATTAGAACTTTATGTACATTTCATATAATGCATTAGAAATTTAAAATTTGAGTGATATGTAATACTGAAGCTTAAGACATTTTGAAAGTGTTTAAGATCCAAAGATTCAAAATTTATGTGCATTTATCATGTTGTATCATAAATTTAAAGTTTGAATAATATGTAATACAAAAGCTTAAGCATTCTTAAAAGTATTTAAGATCTAAAGATTCAAAGTTTATAGGTGTTTTTCATGATGATTACATATTTCAAGTTTAAATGATATATAATATCTAAGATTAAGTGGTTTTGATTCTGTTTAAGATCTAAAGATTAGAACTCTATGCATATTTTTCATGATGCATTAAAACTTTGAAATTTTAAAGTATATGTAATACCAAACCTTAAGTGGTTTTTAACGTGTATAAGATCAAAAGATTCAAACTTTATACACATTTTTCATGATGCATCATAACTTTAAAATTTGAATATATATAACATAGAAGCTTAAGTGGTTTTAAAGGTGTCTAATATCTGAAAATTTAAACTTTATTCCCATTTTTTATGGTGCATAATAACTTTGAAGTTTGAATGATATGTAATACTAAGGATTAAGTATTTCTAAACTTGTTTAAGATCTAAAGATTTGATCTTTATGTGAATTTATTTTGATGCATAGAAAATTTGAATTTTGAATGATGTCATACAAAAGCTTGAGTGGTTTTGAGCATGTTTGAGATCTAAAGATTTAAATTTTTTGAGTGTTTCTCATGATGCATCATAACTTTAAAATTTGAATGATATGTAATACCAAATCTTAAGAAATTTTGAATGTATTTAAAATCCAAATATCCAAACTTTATGTGCATTTCTCATGATGCATCACAACTTTTAATTTAAATGATATGTAATACTAAAGTTTAAGAGGTTTCAAACATGTTTAATATCTAAAGATCAAAACTTTATGCTACAACACAACTTTAAAATTTGAATGATATGTATACCGAATCTTAAGTGGTTTTGAACATGTTTGATATCCAAAGATTTGAATTTTATGCATTTTTTAATGATACAAAACAACTTTAAAATTTGAATGATATGTAATACCAAAGCTTAAGTGGGATTGAATGTGTTTTATTAAAAATTAAATTCTTTTGACTCCCACTATCAATAATGAAATACAAAGGCTTACCTTTCACTTATAATTTAGAGTGAAAATATTTCCTTGTCATCTGGCCTTTTTTTGGGTCTATAATGAAGCAATGATGACATTGGGCTCATCATCTATAATATCTTTTTTGTCCTATTTGATTATAGGGTGTGTACGAGACAAAAAAATAAATGTTAAGAATTGTGACTTAGAAAGTAGGGACTTGATGGCTCAATATTTTTGTTTGGAGTGAGTTCCACTTTTGTGGTAATCACACGATTTCCTAGTCTTTATTTTTTGGGGTTGTTTATCTTGGAACTCCCTTTTCCATTTCAAAGGTTGAATCTTCATATTCTTTTTGTTATGCTTCTATTTAATGTTCACCATGAACTTGTACGCTTCACTGAGAGTTTTTAAATTGAAGAGTTATATATTTCTTTGTATGTACCATTGTAGTCCACCATGGTATTTGAGAACCTTGTGTTTCTCACTTTCTTGAATACCTAATCTCACAAATAGAGAATGAAAAATATCAGTGTAATCTTGAATAGACTATTCCTTACCTTGGTGAAGTTATTATCACTGTATATACAGATCATCATATGTTCTAATGGGGTAATATTTTTCTTTTACAACTTCTATGAAATCATTATAGGTAGGTTCTACCTGAATGTCAATATCATCTATATTGAACCTCTTCTTGTACACTTCTCACCAATTTTTGATAGGAAATGATGCTTCAAAAAGAGGAAAAGTGATCTTTTTTTCAATAGTGAATTTATTTATAGAAAAATAGGAAGACAATTGATCTAACCATTTTTTTACTATATTAGCATTGATTTTGTCTTTAAATATAGGGATATCAAAATTCACCTAAACTTTTAAAGGTGTTGGGGCATTGAAAGGATGTGGGAGTGTAGACGAGGAGCCAAAATTTTATATCAAAATTTGTTGGAAAATTTAGGCAAATTATTGTAGCATCTATAATTACTACTACTAGAGGGTTTCATTCACCATTTTTTTGAAAGGATCAGATTTTTTAGTATTATTTTCCATTTAAAGTTGTTTGGAGTGAATAAGTGGATAGTCTACCGAATCTTTTATTTTTCACTCAAGCTCCCTATAGTCTAACCTCATTCTCAGAATCATACACTCTTAAGACAAACCGCTCTGATACCATTGATCCAAATCATAGAAATTTTGATTGAAAAATATTTTAAGAACATACAAATAATAATGTTATCTCTGAGAAAAAATGTTTTATTGCTCAAAATTATAGATACAACATATGCCTATCTCTGGAAAGAGATGTCATTTTTATTTTTTGTGTTACATCTTTATTTATACCTATTTTAAAGGTATAAGAAGGATGTAGGTCACCAATATTTAGGGAGATGAAATTATTCAACTTCCACGAATTACAACAACACATAATTCAAAAAATTACTATTTTTTATAAACTTACTATTTTTAAATTGCACTACAAAAATTGAAATTTAGGGCATTTCCATTAGATTTTTAGAGGTCAAAACCTATTAATTAAATCTCTTTTCCATCTCATTTCATTCTCTTCATTCTTATCTTTCTAATGGTTCAAATGAGGAGTAAAATGAAGCTATGGTTTAAAAGTTATGACTCCTAAAAGTTTTGCCACCAATTGAGGTAGGACCGTCCCCTGAATTGTCACCTTAAATGTTGTTTGAATTATATTTTATCTTTATATGCATTTTACATAATGAATTACAACTTTGAAATTTTAATAATATGTAATATTGAAATTTAAAATATTTTGAACGTGTTTAAGATCTAAAGATTCAAACTTTATATGTATTTCTCATAATGATCATAATTTTGGAATTTGAATGATATATAATTTTGATGTTTAAGTAGTTTTGAACATATTTAAGATTAAAATATTTGAGCTTTATGCACATTTATCATAACACATCACAATTTTAAAATTTGAATGATATGTTATACTTTAAAATTTGAATGATATGTAATACCAAAGTTTAAGTGGTTCTGAATGTGTTTAAGATTCAAAGAATCAAACTTTATGCACATTTCTAATGATATATCACAACTTTGAAGTTTGAATGATATGTAATTCTAATAATTAATAAATTTTGAAAATATTTAAGATCCAAATAATTGAACTATATGCACATTTTCTATAATGCATCGCAACTTTGAAATTTGAATTATATGTAACACCAAAGTTTAAAAGGATTTAAACATGATTAAGATCTAAAAATTTAAGCTTTATGCATGTTTTTCATAGTTTTCACAATTTTGAAATTTGAATGATATGTAATATTGAAGGTTAAATGGTTTTGAGCATGTTTAAGATCCAAATATTTGAAATTTATGTGCATTTGTCATGATGCTTCTCAACTTTGAAATTTGAATGATATGTAATACCATAATTTAAGTGGATTTGAATGTGTTTAAAATCAAAAACTTGAAAATTATGAATGTTTTTCATATTGCATCATAACTTTAAAATTTGAATGATATGTAATACCAAAGCTTAAGCTATTTTGAGTATATTTAAGATCTAAGGATTTAAACTTTATATGCATTTTGTCTGATGGATTGCTACTCTTAAATTTGAATGATATGTAATACTAAAAATTAAATAGTTTTGAACATGTTTTATATCTAAATATTTGATTTTTATGTGCATTTTCATAATGAATCACAATTTTAAAATTTGAATGATATGTTATACTTTGAAATTTAAATGATATATAATATCAAAGCTTAATCAAATTTAAATGTGTTTAAGATCTAAAGATTCAAACTTTATGCATGTCTCTTAGAATGCATCACAACTTTGAAATTTGAATGATATGAAACACCTAAGCATAAGAGGTTTTAAATATGTTTAAGATTTAAAGATTCATACTTTGTGCACATTTATCATGATGCATCACAAATTTGAAATTTAAATGATATGTAAAATTAAAGCTTAAGAAATTTTACAGCTATTTAAGATCCAAAGATTCAAACTTCATACACATTTTTCATGATGCATTACAACTTTTAAATTTGAATTATATTTGATACTGAAGCTTAAGTAGATTTAAATGTGTTTAAGATTCAAACATTCAAATTTTATGCACATTTTTCATGATGTATTACAGCTTTGAAATTTAAATTATATGTATTATTAAAATTTAAATGGTTTTAAATAGTTTAATATCCAAATATTATTACTTTATGTACATTTCATATGAAGCATCACAAATTTAAAATTTGAATGATATGTAATAATGAAGCTTAAACCATATTAAAAGTGTTTAAGATCCAAAGATTTGAACTTTATGTGCATTTATCATGTTGTATTGTAACTTTGAAGTTTGAATGATATGTAATACTAAAGATTAAGTAGTATTGAAGGTATTTAAGATCTAAAGATTCAAAATTTATAGGTGTTTCTCATGATGCTTACAACTTTGAAGTTTAAATGATATATAATATCTAAACTTAACTAGTTTTAAACATGCTTAAGATCTAAAGATTCAAATTTTATACATATTTCTCATGATGCATTGCAACTTTGAAATTTTGAATGATATATAATACCAAAGCTGAAGTGCTTTTTAACGTGTATAAGATTCAAATATTCAAATTTTATACACATTTTTCTTGATGCATCATAACTTTGAAATTTGAATTATATGTAATACAGAAGCTTGAATGGTTTTAAAGGTGTCTAATATCTAAAAATTCAAACTTTATTCCCATTTTTCATGATGCATCATAACTTTAAAGTTTGAATGATATGTAATATTAAATATTAAGTAGTTCTAAACATGTTTAAGATCTAAAGATTTGATCTTTATGTGCATTTATCTTGATGCATAGCAAATTTGAATTTTTAATGATGTCATACAAAAGCTTAAGTGGTTTTGAGCATATTTGATATCTAAAATTTTGAATTTTATGAGTGTTTCTCATGATGCATCGTAACTTTAAAATTTGAATGATATGTAATACCAAATCTTAAGAAGTTTTGAATGTATTTAAGATCTAAATATTCAAACTTTATGTACATTTCTCATGATGCATCATAAATTTTAAGTTTGAATGATATGTAATACTGAAGTTTAAGAGGTTTCAAACATGTTTAATATCCAAATATCAAAACTTTATACTACAACACAATTTTGAAATTTGAATGATATGTAATATCAAATCTTAACTGGTTTTGAACATGTTTGATGTCCAAATATTTGAACTTTATGCATGTTTATTATGATACATCACAAATTTGAAATTTGAATGATAAGTAATAATGAAGCTTAAGTGGGTTTGAATGTGTTTTAAATCCAAATATTTTAATTTTATGCACATTTTTCATGATACATGACAACTTTAAAATTTTAATGATATGTAATACCAAAGTTTAAGCAGTTTTGAATGTGTTTCAGATCAAAAGATTCAAACTTTATGCATATTTCAAATGACGCATCAAAATTTTTAAATTAAGATGATATGTAATATTGAAATTTAAGTGGTTTTGAACATTTTGAAGATCCGAAGATTTTAACTTTATCCATTTTATCATAATGTATCTCAAATTTAATCTCTGAATGATATCATAACTTTAAAATTTGAATGATATGTAATACTAAAGCTTAAGTTGTTTTGAACGTGTTTAAGATTCAAAGATTAGAATTTTATGCATGTTTCACATGATGCATCATAAATTTGAAGTATGAATCATATGTAATACAAAATCTTAAGTGGTTTTGAACATGTTTAAGATCTAAAGATTCAATATTTATGCACGTTTCTCATAATGTATCACAACTTTGAAATATAAATGTTTTAATAATGAAGCTTAAGTGGTTTTAAATGTATTTAATATCTAAAGATTTAATTTTATGCATATTTCATATGATGCATCACAAATTTGAAATTTTAATGATATGTAATATCGAAGCTTAAGCAGTTTTGAATGTGTTTGAAATCTAAAGAATCAAATTTATGTACATTTCTCCTAAGGCATCACAAATTTGAAATTTAAATGATATGTAATACTAAAGCTTAAGCAATTTTGAACTTTGCATAAATTTTAAAGATTTTATCTTAATGCACATTTCTCATAATGTGTTTAAGATTTCAATCATTCTCATGATGCGTGTTTAAGATATGAAATGGTGGTTATTAGCCCTCAAAAAGCCTTTATAGATTATGTTATGAACAAAGATTTAAGTTAAGGGTCTAATGGAGTTAGAAATAGTTGTAAGAGTTTTTTTAAAGTCATTTATCATTAAAAAAAGTTATATAAGGTAATCAAAGTCACCCTCAAGGTCTTAAGACATTAAATTTTAAGGTGACAAGCCTTAATAACATATCTAGAGGATTCTAGAAGATCAAGTGGTAGATGTGATGAATTTGAAGTCAGAGAGGTTAAGTGGAAATAGGAGGCAAATCAAATAATTTAATAAGTATTATATAAAAATGAAGGCTTTCTCCATGTAGAGGAGGATGACATCACTCATGTCATCATCCATTTTTCTTTCTTCTCTCTCCTAATTTCTTCTATATATCTTTTCCATTTCAAACTTTCATATTTATCAGGAGTCATGCCTTTGTAATATTTATTTTATTATTATTATTTAAAGTGTAAAACTATTTCAAAGTCTCAGTGATGTTTTCTTAAGAGAGAAAGATATGAGGTGTCTTATTCAAATCAACTTGCTCAATATTTTTTTGGAATAATTTTGTAGGGTTAAATCATATATTTTTCTTTCCAAAACTTATTTAATAGTAGTCAAATGCTATGAAAATATAATAGTAAATTTGGTTGCTTAAAAATTCATAACATGAAAATATCATTGTCATGAAAACTACCTAGTGCGTAGATTTATATGTATTTATAGTTGTTAAATGAGCTTATACAACACTTTTCAAACACCATTTCATATAATCAAATAAAGTCCAATCACCATTAATTTTCATATGATGGTATAAAAATGTGAGAAGATTATGTATGTAAAAAAAAAACACAAAATTTTAGTTTGCATGTGCAAAATGCATAGGTTTAAAAATTTGGTTTTTAAGCTGATTTTTACTTAGTCAATTGTCTAAGTTGTTTGCAATTTTTTGATCTAGTCAATGCGTATATTTCAAACTCATTTTTATAGTAAATGAGATCAAAATTTATTCAAATTTATTATGGTGATATCTAAATTTCATTAGAGTGCAATGAAAAAGATAATGTTCACATATTATACATAATGTGTAAAATGCACAGCTATCGAAATCAATTTTTGTGTTGATTTTTCTTTAGTCATTTTTTGCATCTTTTAGTTGCTTAATCTACCTAGTAATCACTTTTGAATCTAGTTTATGCATCAAAAAATTAATTCTAAATTCTATGAAAGTTTTTATGATTGTACCTAGATGTCATGATAAGGTAATGCACTTGGTTCTGTTGCTATTAGAGTTTTTAGTGAAAATTTATGATGGTGTGAAGTGACCCTTTTTGAAAGATTTATCACTCTGTCAATTTTTCACTATAAAACACTTAGAGGGAAGGTTGTAAGGGCTCATTTTATTATTTTAAAAAATAAAAAAACTTTTTTGAGTGTATTTTCAATAGTTTTCTAAAAATATAAGATATGATGGGTATTGCTCATATCTTGCTCTGTAATTTTCCATTTTTTCATGTTATAAAGGTGTTAATGTGATTGTGTCTTGGTTTTTTAGCCATATATTTTGATCTAAAACTCTATTTTTGATACCATTGGTTGCATTGGAAATCTGATTTCTTCCTCTTTGTAACAATATTAATTTTAAATTGAATAAATTTATATTTAAAATTAGTCAATGTTACATATCAAATGGTGATTATTAGCCCTTAAAAAGCCTTTTCTAAGTTATGTTGTGAGCAAATATTTAAGTTACGAGTCTAATGAAGTTAGAAATAGTTTTAAAAGTGTTTTTAAAGTCATTGATCATTAAATGAGGTTAAATAAGGTAATCAAAGTCACTCTCAAGGTCTTCTGGTATTAAATGCTAAGGTGACAAGCCTTCACAAAGTATCTAGAGGCTTCTAGAAGACCAAGTGGGAGATGTGATGAATTTGAAGTGGGAGAGGTTAAGTGAAAAGAGGAGGCAACTCAAATCATTTAATAAGTCATAAATAGAAATGAATACTTTCTCTATGTAGAGGAGGATTATATCACTCAAGTCATCATCTATTTTCATTTCTTCTCTCTTCTTTCCAAATTTTTCTATATATCTCTTCCATTTTAAATTTTCATGTGGTCTTGTCAGGAGTCATGCCTTGGTAATATGAGTTTTATTATCATATGAAGTTAAAAGTGTAAAATTAATTGAAGGTCTCAGTGATGTTTTTCCAAGAGAGAAAGATATGAGCTGTCTTATCCAAGACAACTTGCCTAATATTTTTTAAGAATAATTTTGTAGAACTAAATCATGTTTTTTTCTTTCCAAAACTTATTTGATAGTAGTCAAATTCAAGAGAGTATAATAGTGAAGGTCGTTGCATAGAAAAAATAACATAAAAATATCATTGTCATAAAAATTATTCAATGCATAGATTTATCTATATTTTCAATTGTTAAATCAACTTATACAACACTTTTCAAACACCATTTCATAGAATCAAATAAAGTTAAATCACCTTTAATTTTCATATGATGGTATAAAAATGTGAGAAGATTATGCAAGTCAAAAAAAATGTAAATAATTAGTTTGCATGTGTGAATGCATAGGTTTAAAAATTGGCTTCTAAACTAATTTTTACTTAGTCAATTATCTAGGTTGTTTCTAGTTTTTTAATCTAGTAAAAACATATGTTTCAAACTTATTTTTGTAGTAAAGGAGGTGAAATTGGATTCAAATTTATTATGGTGATAGCTAAATTTCATTAGAGTGAAATGGAAAAGATATTGTGCACATATTATAAATAATATGTAAAATGCACAGCTATCAAAAATAACTTTTGTGTTGATTTTTATTTAGTCATTTTTTGCATCTCTTAATTGCTTAATCTATTTAGTAAGCACTTTTGAATCCTATTTATGCATCAAAGAGTGAAGTCTAAATTTTATGAAAATTTGAATGATTATACCTAGATGGCATGATAAGGTAATACACTTAGTTATGTAGTTATTATAATTTTTAGTGAAAATTTATGATGGTGTGAAGTGACCTTTTTTGAAAGATTTATCACTCAGCTAACTTTTCATTATAAAACACTTAGAGGAAAGGTTGTAGGGGCTAATTTGATTATTTAAAAAAATAAAAAATACTCTTTTGAGTGTATTTTCAATATATTTCTAAAAATATAAGATATGATGGGTTTTTCTCATATCTTGATCTACAATTTTTGATTTTTTCATATTCTGAATATGTTGATATGATGTTTTCTCAAGAGAGAAAGATATGAGGTGTCTTATCCAAGTCAGCTTGTCCAATATTTTTTGAGAATAATTTTTTAGGATTAAATCTTATTTTTTTCTCTCCAAATTTATTTAATAGTAGTCAAATGTCAGAAAATTATAATAGTGAAGGTGGTTGCATAGAAATTTATAGCATGAAAATATCATTGTCATGAAAACTACCTAGTGTATAGATTTATGTGTATTTACAATTACTAAATTAGCTTATACAACACTTTTTAAACACCATTTTATAGAATTAAATAAATTTCAATCACCTTTAATTTCCAAATGATGGTATAAAATGTGAGAAGATTATGCAGGTCAAAAAAGACACAAAAAATTAGTTTGCATATGTGAAATGCATAGGTTTAAAAATTGGCTTCTAAGTTGATTTTACTTAGTCAATTATCTAGGTTGTTTCCAATTTTTTGATCTGGTCAATGCATATGTTTCAAACTAATTTTTGTAGTAAAGGAGGTCAAATTTTATTCAAATTTATTCTGTTAATAGCTAAATTTCATTAGAGTGTAATGAGTTGTTTCCAAGTTTTTGATCTGGTCAATGCGTATGTTTCAAACTAATTTTTGTAGTAAAGAAAGTCAACTTTTATTCAAATTTATTTTGTTGATAGCTAAATTTCATTAGAGTGTAATGAAAAAAATAATGTGCATATATTATATATAGTGTGTAAAATGCATAGCTATCAAAATCAGCTTTTGTGTTTATTTTTACTTAGTCATTTTTTGCATCACTTAGTTTCTTAATATACCTAGTAAGCACTTTTGAATCCCATTTATGCATCAAAAAATGAAGTCTAAATTCTATAAAATTTTGTATGATTGTGCCTAGATGGCATAATAATGTAATGCATTTAGTTCCGTAACTATTAGAGTTTTGAATGAAAATTTATTATGGTGTGAAGTGACCTTTTATGAAAGATTTATCATTCAACCAACTTTTCACTTTAAAACACTTAGAGGGAAGGTTGTAGGGGATAATTTGATTATTTAATAAAATGAAAAATACCCTTTTGAGTTTATTTTAAATAATTTTATTAAAAAATAAGATACGATGAGTTTTGTTCATATCTTGCTTTGCAATTTTCTATTTTTTTATGTTTTGAAGGTGTTGATGTGATTATGTCCTAGTTTTTTAGCCATATATCTATAAAACTCTATTTTTGATATCATTGGTTGCATTGGAAAGATGATTACTCCCTCTTTGTAATGATGTTAATTTTAAATTGAATAAATTTATATTTAAAATTAGTTAATGTTACATATAAAATGGTGGTTATTGGCCCATAAAAAGTTTATTTAGATTATGTTATGAGCAAAGCTTAAAATTATGGGTATAATGGAGTTAAAAATAGTTTTAAGAGTGTTTCTAAAGGCATTAATCATTAAAGAAGGTTTAATAAGGTAATCAAAATCACCCTCGAGGTCTTCAGGTATTAAATACTAAGGTGACAAGCCTTCACAAAGTATCAAGAGGCTTCTAGAAGACCAAGTGGGAGATGTGACAAATTTGATGTGGCAGAGGTTAAGTTGAAAGAGGAGGAAACTCAAAGCATTTAATGTCTTTTAGAATAATGAAGACTTTCTCTATGTAGAGAAGGATGACATCACTCAAGTCATCATCTATTTTTTATATATATGTTCCATTTCAAATTTTCATGTGGTCTTGTCAGGAGTAATTCTTTGGTAATATTGATTTGATTATCATGGTTTCAAGTGTTAAATTATTTTAAGGTCTCAGTGAAGTTTTCTCAAGAAAGTAAGATATGGTGTGTCTTGGCTAAATTAATCTACACAACATTTTTTAAGAATAATTTTGTAGGGATAAATTATGCTCTTTTCTCTCCAAAACTTGTTTGATGGTAGTCAAATATTATTAAAATATAATAGTGAAGGTGGTTATAAAGAATTATTCATCACGTGAAAATATCATACTCATGAAAACTACCAAGTGTGCATATTTTTATGTATTTTCGAGTGCCAAAACAACTTGTGTAGCACTCTTCAAATACCATTTTATAGAAACAAACAAATTACAATCACTTTTAATTTTCATATGATGGTATCTAAATGTGAGAAGAATGTGCAGGTCAGAAAAATCATAAAAACTTAGCTCCCACATGAATAATTTTATAGGGATAAATCATTCTCTTTTCTCTACAAACTTTTAAATTTGAATGATATGTAATACCGAAGCTTAAGCAGTTTTGAATATTTTTAAGATTTAAAGATTAAAAATTTATACATATTTTTCATGATGCATCAAAAATTTCAAAATTGAATGATATGTAATAACGAATTTTAAGCAGCTTTGAATGTGTTTAAGATTTAAAGATTCAAACTTTATGCACGTTTCTCATGATGCATCGTAACTTTAAAATTTGAATGACAAGTAATACCAAAGATTAAGTGGTTTTGAATGTGTTTAAGATCTAAATATTAAAATATTACGCATGTTTCTCATAATGTATCATAAATTTTAAAATTTGAATGATATGTAATACCTAAATTTAAGTAATTTTGAATGTGTTTAAGATCTAAATATTTCAAATTTATCAAAAATTTCTCATGATGCATACAAATTTAAAATTTGAATGATATGTAATATTGAATCTTAAAATGTTTTGTACATTTTTAAGATATAAAGATTCAAAATTTATATATATATTTTTCATGATACGTCACAACTTTAAAATTTGAATGATATGTAATACCAAAGCTTAAGTGATTTTAAATATATTTAATATCCAAAAATTTAAACTTTATGACCATTTATCATGATGCATCATAACTTTAAAATTTAAAAGATGTAACATTGAAGTTTAAGTAGTTTTTAACAGGTTTGAGATCTAAAGATTTAAACTTTATGAGCATTTCTCATGATGCATCATAACT
The DNA here is from genome assembly GCA_037957365.1 of Torreya grandis. NCBI lineage: Eukaryota > Viridiplantae > Streptophyta > Pinopsida > Cupressales > Taxaceae > Torreya > Torreya grandis. The sequence goes on from JARHVA010002684.1 coordinate 207,470, forward strand.
TTGAAATTTGAATGATATGTAATATTAAAGCTTAAGTAGTTTTCAATTTGTTTAAGATCAAAAGATTCAAACTTAATGTGAATCTCTTATGATGCATTGCAACTATGAAATTTAAATAATATGTAATATTGAAACCTAAATGGTTTTGAATGTGTTTAATATCTAAAGATTCAAAATTTATGCATGTTTCTCATGATGTATCATAAATTTGAAGTTTGAATAATAGCTAATACTGAAGCTTAAGTGATTTTAAATGTGATTAAGATTTGAAGATTTGAAATTTATAAATATTTCTCATAATGCATTGTAACTTTAAAATTTGAGTGATATGTAATACCAAAGCTTAAGAGATTTTAAACATGTTTAAGATCTAAAGATTTAAACTTTATGCATGTTTTAAATAATACCTACAACTTTAAAATTTTAATGATATGTAATATTTAAGCTTAAATAGTTTTTAGTATGTTTAGATCCAAATATTCAAAATTTGTACATATTTCTCATGCTTCATCACAATTTTAAAATTTGAATAATATGTAATATCAAAAGTTAAGTAGATTTGATTATTTTTAAGATCTAAAGATTCAAAATTTATGCATATTTCTCATAATACATCATAAATTTAAAATTTAAATGATATGTAATAACAAATCTTAAGCAATTTTGAGTATATTTAAGATCCAAAGATTTAAACTTTATGCAAGTTTAATATGATGTATTTTTACTCTTAAATTTAAATGATATGTAATACCAAAGTTTAAGATCCAATGATTTTGGTCTAAAAATCAAAAGTCTTGGTTGAAGAATATTTCAAAAACATGCAAATAATAATGTTATCTCTGAGAAGAGATGTTTTATTGCTTAAAATTATAGATATAATAGATGCCTATTTTTATGAAGAGATGTCTCTTTTCTTTTTCTTTTATGTTACATCTTTATTTATACTTATTTTTAAGGTAGAAGGAGGATGTGGAATGTCACCAATCTCGAGGAAGATGAAATGATCCAACTTCTATGAATTATAATAATATAAAATTTGAGAAATTACTATTTTTAGAAACTTACTATTTTTAGACTGTATTACTAATTTAAAATTTGGAGCAATTTTATTAAATTTTTAGAGATCAAAACTACTGATAAAATCTTGCTGCTATCTTACCACATTCATCTCATTCTTAGCTTTCCAACAGTTCAAACGGAGAATAAAATAGAGTTATGGTTCAAAAGTTATGATTCCCAAAAATTCTACCACTAATTGGGGTAGAACCATCACCTAAATTATCCTCTAAAGTGTTATCCAGATCGTTCCTCCCTCCTTGAGAAGTAATGGTCTCTATTACATCAAGATTTATCATCAAGTGTGGTAGTTGTGTTTTGATTCGATTCCTTGTGAGCCACTCACCTTGGTGGCTAATCTTGCCCCTCTTGACCACTAGATAAAGTGGAGTAGAGTGCCCTCTTATTGTTTTCATATAGGTATCTACAATATGATCCTCCTCAAATGGAGAAAAAATTTATGGATCAAGCTCATCAATGTCTAGTTATTCTGCTATGACGGAAGTTTTCAATAGAGATGGATGATATGGAATGACTCCATAATTTAGTGTCATGAGTTAGAATTTGACACATACTTGGAATAGATTATGATTTATGGAGCTATGAAAGGATCGATTGTTTACCATTTTTATTTGACCATCAGTTTTTGGATGGAAGGCCATAAAATTCCTTAGCTTGATATCTATTTGCTTCTATTATTTTGTTGATTATGTAGTCAGGGATGTAACATCAAACCTTTTAGATTTATATGGCTTGACTACCATGAGAATAAATTTATTGACACTAATAGGGGACACAGATGTGGAAGGTAGTACATTTGGTACCCTATAGTGTTGCATTCTAAGAGTGAAGGTAATCTTTCAAGTTCTTAATTCATAGATGCCATATTGATCATACATGAATGACTGACCAAGGAGTATATCACAAACATCTAGATTGACCACATCACATAAGACATCATCTTAGAAAGGTTTTATTGCATATGAAATAAGACACTGGTGGGTGACACAAAGGTTTCTCCTTAGGCTCAACCATCTAATACTATGTGGCTTTGGGTGAGGCTTCATGGACAAATTTAGAATTTTCACAACTTTAGCAAAGATTAAATTTTTTTGACTCTCACTATCAAGAATGAAATGTAGAGGCTTATCTTTCACCTATAACTTAGATTGAAACAACATTTCCCTGTCATCTGGCCTTTTCTTGGGTCTGTGATGAAATAATGATGGCAGGGTGTGTATGAGGTAGCAAAATAAATGTTGAGAATTGTGACTTAGAAAGTAGGGACTTGATGACTCAATATTATTCTTTAGAGTGAGTTCCACTTTTGTGGTAATCACACCATTTTATAGTCTTTACTTTTTGAGGTTTCTTATCTTGGAATTCCCTTTTCCATTTCGAAGGTTGACTCTTCATATTCTTTATTTCATGCTTCTATTCAAACTTCACTGTGAACTTGTACACTTCACCGAGAGTTTTCAAATTAAATATTTAGATTTCCCCTTGTATGTAACATTATACTCCTCCATGGTATTTGAGAACCTTGTGTTTCATACTTTCTTGAATACCCAATCTCACAGATAGAGAATAAAAAATGTCAGTGTAATTTTGAATCGACAATTCCTTACCTTCGTGAAGTTATTGCCACTATATATACAAATCATCATATGCTTTAATAGGGTAATATTCTTCATTTATAGCTTCTATGAAATTATTTTAGGTAGGTTCTACCTCAAGGTCAATATCATCTATACTAAACCTCTTCTTGTACACTTTTCTTCAATTTTTGATATGCAATGATGTTTTTAAAAGAGTAAAAGTGATATTCTTTTCATCAGTGAATTTATTTATAAAAAAATAAGAAGATAATTGATCTAACCAATTTTTTACTACATCAACATTGATTTTGTATTTAAATAGAGAGATATCAAAATTCACCTGAACCTTGAAGGGTGTTAGGGCACTAAAAAGGATGTGGGACTACAGACGAGGATCTAAAATTTTCTATCAAAATTTATTGGAGAATTTAAGTGAATTGTTGTAGCATCTACATTTACTGCTACTAGAGGGATTCATTCATCATTTCTTTGAAAAGATCAGATGTTTTATTATTATTTTCTATTTGAAGTCATTTGGAGTGAATAGGTGGATAGTCTACTAAATCTTGTATTTTTCACCCAAGCTCTTTGTAATCTAACCTCATCCTCAGGATCATACTCTTAAGACAAATCACTCTGATACCACTAATCTAAAACATAGAAGTCTTGGTTGAAGAATATTTCAAGAACATACAAATAATAATGTTATCTCTAAGAAGAAATGTTTGATTTCTCAAAATTATAGATACAACATATGCCTATCTTTGAAATAGATGTCTTTTTTACTTTTTGTGTTACATCTTTATTTATACCTATTTTGAAGGCAGAAGGAGGATGTGAAAGGTCCCCAATCTTGAGGGAGATGAAATGATTCAACTTTCATGAATTACAACAACACAAAATGTAAAAACATTACTATTTTTAGAAACCTACTATTTTTAGATTGCACTACTAAAATTAAAATTCAAGGAACTTCCATTGAGTTTTTGGGGGTCAAAATCTATTGAGTAAATATCATTTCCATCTCATTATGTTCTCTCCATTCTTATCTTTCAAATGGTTTAAACGAGGAGTAAAACAAAGCTATGGTTCAAATGTTATGACTCCTGAAAGTTCTAACCTTTGCTCGAATTGTCACCTGAATTGTTGCTTGGATCATATTTTATTTTTATATAAATTTTCTATAATTAATTATAACTTTTAAATTTGAATAATATGTAATATTAGAGTTTAAAATGTTTTGAACATGTTTAAGATCCAAAGATTCAAACTTTATGTGTATTTATCATAATGATCATAACTTTTAAATTTGAATTATATATAATTTTGAAGCTTAAGTAGTGAGTGTGTTTAAGATTCAAATATTAGAACTTTAAGAAATTTTATCATAATGCATCACAATTTTGAAATTTAAATGATATGTTATACTTTGAAATTTTAATGATATGTAATACCAAAGCTTAAGTGGTTTTGAACGTGTTTAATATTTAAAGAATCAAACTTTATGCATATTTATAATGATACATCACAATTTTAAAGTTTTAAAGATATGTAATACTGAAGATTAATAGATTTTGAACATGTTTAAGATCCAAAGATTTAAACTATATGCACATTTTTCATAATGCATCACAACTTTGAAATTTGAATTATATGTAATACCAAAGTTTAAGAGGTTTTAAACATGATTAAGATCCAAATATTCAAGATTTTTGCATGTTTCTCATAGTTCTCACAACTTTAAAATTTGAATGATATGTAATACTGAAGCTAAAATAGTTTTGAACATATTTAAGATCCAAATATTTGAAATTTACATGCATTTTTCATGTTACAACCTAACTTTAAAATTTGAATGATATGTAATGCCACAACTTAAGTGGATTTGAATGTGTTTAAGATCCAAAATTTGAAATTTATGAATGTTTCTCGTATTGAATTGCAACTTTAAAATTGGAATGATATGTAATACCAAAGCTTAAGTGGTTTTGAGTATGTTTAAGATCTAAAGATTTAAATTTTATATGCATTTTGTATGATGGATTGCTACTCTTAAATTTGAATGATATGTAATACTGAAGCTTAAGTAGTTTTGAACATGTTTAAGATCTAAAGATTTGATTTTTATGTGCATCTCATATTGAATGACAATTTTAAAATTTGAATAAGTTATACTTTGAAATTTGAATAATATATAATACCAAAGCTTAATTAGATTTAAATGTGTTTAAGATCTAAAGATTCAAATTTTATGTACATTTCTTAGAATGCATCACAACTTTAACATTTTTAATGATATAAAACATCTAAGCATAAGAGGTTTTAAACATGTTTAAGATCTGAAGATTCAAACTTTATGCACATTTCTCATGATGCATCACAACTTTGAAATTTAAATGATATGTAATACCAAAGCTTAAGTGGTTTTAAAGCTGTTTAAGATCCAAAGATTCAAACTTTATACACATTTTTCATGATGTATTGCAACTTTCAAATTTGAATGATATTTAATATCGAATCTTAAGTAGTTTTAAATGTGTTTAAGATCCAAACATTAAAACTTTATGCACATCTCTAATGATGTATCACAACTTTGAAATTTAAATTATATCTATTACTAAAATTTTAATAGTTTTAAACATGTTTAAATCTAAATATTAAAATTTTATGTACATTTCATATGATGCATCACAAAATTAAAATTTGAATGATATGTAATACTGAAGCTTAAGCCATTTTAAAAGTGTTTAAGATCCAAAGATTCAAAATTTATGTGCATTTCTCATGTTGTATCGTAACTTTGAAGTTTGAATAATATGTAATATTAAAGCTTAAGCATTCTTAAAGATATTTAAGATCTAAAGATTCAAAATTTATAGGTATTTTTCATGATGCATTACAACTTTGAAGTTTAAATGATCTATAATATCTAAGCTTAAGTGGTTTTGAACGTGTTTAAGATCTAAAGATTTAAACTATATACATATTTCTCATGATGCATTGCAACTTTAAAATTTTAAATGATATGTAATATTATATTTTAAGTAGTTTTTAACATGTATAAGATCCAAAGATTCAAACTTTATACATATTTTTCGTAATGCATCATAACTTTGAAATTTAAATTATATATAATACAGAAACTTAAGTGGTTTTAAAGGTGTAATATCTAAAAATTTGAACTTTATTCATATTTTTATGATGTATCATAACTTTAAATTTTGAATGATATGTAATATTAAAAATTAAGTTGTTCTAAATGTGTTTAAGATCTAAATATTAGATCTTTATGTGTATTTGTATTGATGCATAGCAAATTTGAATTTTGAAAGATGTCATACCAAAGCTTAAGTAGTTTTGAGCATGTTTGAGATCTAACAATTTAAATTTTATAAGTTTTTCTCATGATGCATCACAACTTTAAAATTTGAATGATATTTAATACCAAATATTAATGAGTTTTGAATGTATTTAAGATCTAAATATTCAAATTCCATGTGCATTTCTCATGATGTATCATAACTTTTAAGTTTGAATGATATGTAATACTGAAGTTTAAGAGGTTTCAAACATGTTTAATATCTAAAGATAAAAAAATTATGCCGCAACACAAATTTGAAATTTGAATGATATGTAATACTGAATCTTAAGTGGTTTTGAACATGTTTGATATTCAAATATTTAGATTTTATGTATTTTTTTAAAGATGCATCACAACTTTGAAATTTGAATGATATGTAATACCAAAGCTCAAGTGGATTTGAATGTGTTTTAAATCCAAATATTTTAATTTTATGCACTTTTTTCATAATGCATGACAAATTTAAAATTTTAATGATATGTAATATCAAAGTTTAAGTGGTTTTAAACGTGTTTCAGATCAAAAATTTTAAACTTTATGCATATTTCTCATGATGCATCACAAATTTCAAGTTAAGATGATATGTAATATTGAAGTTTAAATGGTTTTGAACATGTTTAAGATTCAAAGATTTTAATTTTATCCATTTTATCATAATGCATATCAAATTTAAAATATGAATGATATCATAACTTTAAAATTTGAATGATATGTAATACTAAAGCTTAAGTTGTTTTGAATGTGTTTAAGATCTAAAGATTAGAATTTTATGCATGTTTCACATGATGCATCATAAATTTGAAGTCTGAATGATATATAACACAAAATCTTAAGTGATTTTGAACATGTTTAAGATCTAAAGATTTTAAGATTTAAATCATAAAGCTATTCAAAACACATTCAAAACTATTTAATTTTTGGTATTACATATCATTTGAATTTCAAATTTGTGATGCATCATATGAAACATGCATCAAATTAAATTTTTTGATCTTGAACACATTCAAAACTACTTAAGATTTATTATTAAAACATTTAGATTTCAAGGTTGTGATACATTATGAGAAACATGTTCAAAACCACTTAAGATCTTAAACATGTTTAAAACCACTTAAGCTTTTGTATTACATATCATTATGATGTATCATGAGAAACGTACATAAAATCTAAATTTTTGGATCTTAAATATATTTAAAACCACTCAGTCTTCAAAATTACATATCATTCAAAATTCAAAGTTGCAATCCATCATTTGAAATACTCATAAAGTTAGAGTTTTTAGATCTCAACCATGTTTAAATATCTTGAAGCTTTGGTATTACATATCATTCAAATTAAAAAGTTATGATTCATCATAAGAAACATGAATAAAATTTGACACAGATAGATATATAGGCACTAGCATTCTAAAAAAAAAACCTATGGCCCTTCTTAACTAGATAGATAGATGAGGGACTGCCTATTTATCCTATCATATTCAAATCAAGGTCCCTATCTATATTATGCTTTGCCCATATGGGGGACAAAAATCCATCTAAATCTTATAGTAGGGCTAACCACTCAATATTTTTATTGGAGATGTTAAACACATTCAAAATCACTTAAGCTTCAATATTACATATCATTAAAATTTTAAAGTAATGATGCATCATGAAAAATAAGATTAAAATTTAAATGTTAAAAATGTTTAAAACCACTTAAAATTTGGTATTACATATCATTAAAACATCAAAGTTATGATGTATCATGTAAAATATGCATAAAATTTCAATTTTTGGATCTTAAACACTTTCAAAATGCTTAAACTTCAGTACTACATAACAATCAAATTTCAAAGTTATGATGCATCATAAAAAAATACATAAATTTTAAATATTTAGATCTCAAATACTTTCAAAATTACTTAAACATCGATATTATATATCATTCAAATTTCAAAGTTACTATGCATCATGATAAATTTGCATAAAGATTAAATCTTTGGATCTCAAACACATTCAAAACCACTTAAGCTTTTGTATTACATATCATTCAAATTTCAAAGTTTGATGCATCATGATAAATGTGCATAAAGTTTGAATCTTTATATCTTAAATACATTCAAAACTACTTAATCTTTGGTATTATATATCATTCAAATTTTAATGTTGTGATGCATCATGATAAATGCACATAAAATTTGAATATTTAGACCTTAAAAATATTCAAAACTACTTAAGCTTCAGTAATACATCATTCAAATTTTAAAATTATGATGTATCATGAGAAATATACATAAAAATTAAATTTTTGAATCTGAAACACATTTAAAACTACTTAAGCTTTGGTATTACATATCATTCAAATTTTGAAGCTATGATGCATCATGAAAAACATGCATAAAGTTCATATATTTAGATTTTAAACACCATCAAAATCACTTAAACTTTGATATTATATATCATTCAAATTATAAATTTGTGATTCATCATGAGAAATGCACATAAATTTCAAATAATTAGATTTCAAACACTTTCAAAACCATTTAAATTTTAGTGTTACATATCATTCAAATTTAAAATTTTTAATACATAATAAAAACACACATAAAATTTGAATCTTTAGATCTTAAACATGTGTAAAACTATTTAAACTTTGGTATTGCATATCAATAAAATTTCAAAGTTGTGATCATCATGAAAAATATGTATAAAATTTAAATTTTTAAGATTTTAAACACATTCAAAACCACTTAAGCTTCAGTATTACATATCATTCAAATTTTAAAGTTGTGATGCATCATGACAAATACACACATTTCAAGCTCATTTTCATAGTGATAAAAGAGGTTAAATCTTATTTAAATTTCTTATAGTGATAGATAAATATCATTAGAGTGCAATGAGAAAGATAATATGTGCATATTAGATATGTGCAAAATTTACAGCTATTAAATTAAGTTTTTGTGTTGAGTTTTACTTACTCAATTTCTATATCTCTTAGTTGCTAAATCTATCCAATGAGCACTTTTAAATCCTATTTATATAGAAAAAAATGAATTTAAAATTATATGAATATTTATATGATTGTACCTATATGGCATAAAAATGTAATTCAATTATTTTCATAGCTATTAGAGTTTCTAGTGAAAAGTTATGATGGTGCAAAGTGAGCCTAGTAAAAAGATTTATCACTCAACCAAGTTTTCACTAGACAAAACTCAGAGGGCAAGTCATAGTGGTTAATTTGATTCTTTCAAAAAATTAAAAATATATTTTTGAGTGTATTTTTAAGATAATTTTGAAAATATAAGATATCTCATATATTGCTCATAATTTTCTACTTTTTCATGTTTTGAATGTGTTGATGCAAGAGTGTATTGGTTTTTTAGCCATATTTTTTGATCTACAACTTCATTTTTGATACCACTGATTGCATTGAAAAGCTAATTTCTCTTTTTTTGTAATGATGTTAATTTAAAATTTAAAAAATTTATATTTAAAATTAATTAATTTGATAGTTGAAATGGTGGTTAATAGCACTCAAGAAGCCTTTTTAGGTTATGGTGTGAGAAAAGCTTCAAATTATAGATCTAATATAGCTATAAATAGTTTTAAGAGTGTTTTTAAAGTAATTTATCATCAATAATGGTTGAATAAGGTAATAAAAGTCACCCTCAAGGTCTTTAATATTAAATGCTAATGTGACAAGACTTCACAAAGTGTCTAGAGACTTCTAGATGACCAAGTGGGAGATGTGATGAATTTAAAGTGAGAGAGGTTAAGTGGAAAGAAGATGCAACTCAAAGTATTTAATAAATTTTATAAAAGAATTAAGACTCACTACATGTAGAGGAGGATGACATCATTCAAGTCATCATCTATTTTTATTTCTTCTCTCTTCCATTTTCTTCAAATTATTTTAAGGTCTTCATGAGATTTTCTCAAGATGGTAACATATGATGTGTCTTATCCAAATCAACCTACACAACATTTTTTGAGAATAAATTTATAAGGATAAATCATGCTCTTTTCTCTCCAAAATTTATTTCATGGTAGTCAAATATCAAGATAATATAATAGTAAAGGTGGTTGTAAAAAATTATTCATCAAATAAAAATATCATAGTCATAAAAATTATCTGGTGCATAGATTTTTGTGTATTTTCAGATGCCAAATCAACCTATGCATCACTTTTCAAACACCATTTCATAGAACCAAATAAATTACAATCACCTTTAATTTTCATATGATGATAGCCAAATGTGATAATAATGTGTAGGTTAAAAAAGGCACAAAAAATTAGCTACCATGTGTGAAATACATAGGGTTAAAAATTAGATTTTGAACTAATTTTTACTTTGTCAATTTATTATTTCTAATTTTTATATCTAGTTAGTACACATGTTTCGAACTTATTTTCAAAGTGTTAAAGGAGTTAAAATATTGTTCAAATTTCTCATGGTAATATATAAATGCCATTAGAGTGCTATGAAAAAGATAATGTCTACATATTAGATATAATGTGTAAAATATGTAGCTATCAAAATTAGTTTTTGTGCTGATTTTTACTTAGTAATTTTTTGCATATTCCAATTGCTAAATCTACCCAATGAGCACTTTTAAATCCCATTTATCTAGAAGAAAATAAAATCTAAATTCTATTAAATATTGTATGATTGACCTATATGACATGATAAAGTAATATACTTTATTTTGTATCTATTAAAGTTTTTAATGAAAAGTTATGATGGTGTGAAGTGACACGACTGGAAAGATTTATCACTCAGCTAACTTTTCACTAGAAAACGCTCAGAGGGAAGGTCATAGTGGTTAGTTTAATTATTTTTAAAAATAAAAAATACCTTTCTAAGTGTCTTTTTAGGATCTTTCTATAAATATAATATATAATGGGTTTTATTCATATCTTGCTCTATAATTTTATTCTTTTTCATGTTTTGAAGGTGTTGATGTGACTGTGTTGGGTTTTTAGCTATATCTATTGATCTACAAATCCATTTTATATGCCAATGGTTACATTAGATATATTATTTCTCTCTCTTTATAATGATGTTGATTTAAAATTAGAGAAATTTATATTTAAAATTAGTCAATGTTGCAGCTGAAATTGTGGTTACTAGCCCTCAAAAAGCTTTTTTAGGTTATGTTGTGAGAAAAGCTTCAAGTTACAAGTCTAATAAAATTATAAATGATTTTAAGAGTATTTTTTAAGTTATTTATCATCAATAGAGGTTGAATAAGGTAATCAAATTCACCTTTAAAGTCTCCAAGCTTTAAATGCTAAGGTGACAAGCCTTCACAAAGTGTCTATTAATTTTGAGAAAACCAAGTGGAAGATGTGATGAGTTTAAAGTGGGAAAGATTAAGTGAAAAAAAAATGCAAATCAAAGAATTTAATAATCCTTTTATAAGAATGAAGACATTCTTCATGTAGAGAAGGATGACATCACTTAAGTCATCATCTATTTTCCCTTCTTCTCTCTTCCATTTTTTTTCTATATATCTCTTCCATTTAAAACTTTCATATGGCATGTTTGAAAGCAATGCCTTGGTAATATTGATTTTATTATCAAGGTTTCAAGTGTTAAATTATTTCAATGTCTCAGTGAAATTTTTCCAAGAGGGTAAGATATGATGTGTCTTGTCCAAATCAACTTGTGCAACATTTTTTGAAAATAATTTTGCAAGGCTAAATCATGATCTTTTCTCTCAAAAATTTGTTTGATGGTATTAAAATATCAAGATAATACAATGGTAAAGGTGGTTTTAGATAACTATTCATCATGTGAAAATATCATAGCCATGAAAACTTCTTAGTGCATAGATTTTTATGTATTTCCAAGTGCTAAATCATCATATGTAGCACTTTTCAAATAATATTTCACAGTACCAAATAAAGTCCAAAAACTTTTAATTTTTATATGAGGGTATCCAAATGCGAGAATAATGTGTAGGTAAAAAAAAAAACATAAAATTTTATTCAAACTCGTTTTTGTAGTGGTAAAGGAGGTCAAATCTTATTAAAATTTATCATGGTGATATTTAAATGTCATTATAGTGAAATACGAAAGATAATATTTACATATTATATATAATATGTAAAATGCACAACTATTAAAATCAACTTTTACATTGATTTTTACTTAGTCATTTTTTACATCTCTCAATTACTAAATTTGTCTAGTGAGCACTTTTGAATCCCATTTGTGTAGGAGTAAATGAATTCTAAATTTCTTAAAATTTTGTATGATTATACCTAGATGGCATGATAAGAAAATGCACTTGGTCTTGTAGTTATTGAAATTTCTAGTGAAAAGTTATGATAGTACAAAGTGACCCTCTTGGAAAGATTTATCACTCAGCTAATTTTTCATTAAAAAACGACTCAAAGAGCAGGTCACGGGTAAATTTGATTATTTAAAAAAATTAAAAATACCCTTTTTAGTGTCTTTTCAATATATTTTTGTAAATATAAGATATGATGAGTTTTATTCATATGCTCTACAAATTTTTTTTCATGTTTTAAAAATGTTGATGCGACTGTGTGCAACTATGCGTTGGTTTTTAAGCTATATTATTTGATTCACAACTACATTTATGATACCAATATTTGTGTTAAAAATTTAGTTTATCCTTTTTTATGATGATATTGATTTCAAATTTTTTTTAAAATAAATTAAAATTAGTTAATGTTCTATTGAAATGGTGGTTATTAGCCCTCACAAAGTCTTTTAAAACTATGTTTTGAGCAAAATTTTAGTTTTCAAGTCTAATAGAGTTAGAAATGGTTTTAAGAGTGTTTTTAAAGTTATTATTCATAAATTTAGGTTGAATAAGGTAATCAAAGTCACACTCAAGGTCTCTAAGTATTAAATGTTAAAGTGATAAGCCATAACAAAGTGTCTAAAAGTTTTTAAAAGATCAATTGGGAGATGTATTTAATTTGAAGTGGGAGAGGTTAAGTGGAAAGAAGAGAAAAATAAAAACATTTAATAATCTTTCTAAAAGAATGAAGTCTTTCTCCATGTAGAGGAGGATGACATCACTCAAGTCATCATCTACTTTTCCTTCTCTTTTCTATTTTCTTCTATATATCTCTTCTATTTCAAACTTTTATGCAGTATTGCCGAGAGTCATGCCTTGGTAATATTGATTTTATTATCATGGTTTGAAGTGTAAAATTATTTCAAATTCTTAGTGAGGTTTTCTAAAGAGGGTAAGATATGATGTGTCTTGTCCAAATCAACCTCCACAATAATTTTTTAGAACAATTTTATTGGGCTAAATCATGCTCTTTTCTCTTTAAAACTTATTTGATGGTATTAAAATGTCAAGAGAATACAATGATGAAGGTGGTTATAGATAATTATTCATCACATAAAAATAAAAGTCATGAAAACTACCTAGTGTGCATATTTCTATGTATTTTTAAGTGCCAAATCATACTGTGCAACACTTTTTAAATACTATTTCATAGAACTAAATAAAATCCAATCATCTAAATTAAATTTTTATATGATGGTATCTAAATTTTATAATAATGTGCAGATCAAAAAATACATATAAAATTATCTCCCACGTGTGAAATGTATAGGGTTAAAAATTAGCTTAAGTGTTGATTTTAACTTAGCCAAATAAAGTTCAATTAGCTTTAATTTTTATATGATGGTAGCTAAATGTGAGAAGAATGTGTAGGTTAAAAAATGTAGAAAAAACTATCTTCCATGTGTTAAATTCATAGGGTTAAAAATAGGCTTAAGAGTTGATTTTTATTTAGTCAATTTTTTGAGTTATTTTTAGTTTTTAGATCTGGTCAGTACGCATGTTTCAAAATCATTTTTGTAATGGTATAAGAGGTAACATTTTAAAAAAAAAATTCATGGTGACAGATAAATATCATTAAATTGAAATGGGAAAGATAATATGCATATATTAGATATAATATATAAAATACATAGCTATTAAAATCAACTCTTATATTAATTTTTACTTAGTCATTTTCTACATCTCTCAATCATTAAATCTACCTAGTGAGCACTTTTGAATCCTATTTATGAAGGAGAAAAGAAAGTCTAAATTATATGAAAGTTTTTATTATTGTACCTAGATGGCATGATAAGGTAATAAAATTGGTTTTGTATCTATTGGAGTTTTGAGTGAAATATTATGATGGTGTGAAGTGACCTTTTTAGGAAGATTTATCACTCAACCAACTTTTCACTAGAAAACACTTAGAGAGTAGATTACAAAGTTAATTTGATTATTTAAAAAAAATAAAAATACACTTTTGAGTGTCTTTTAAAGATATTTATGTAAATATAAGATATGATGGGTTTTGCTCATATCTTACTCTGTAATTTTCTATTTTTCCATGTTTTGAATATGTTGATGCGACTTGGTGTTGGTTTTTAGCCATTTCTGTAACTCTATTTTTGATACCATTGGTTGAGTTAGAAATAATATTTATCCCTATTTTTAATGTTTTTAATTTCAAATTAGATAAATTTATATTTAAAATTAGTCAATATTATAACTGAAATAGTGGTTATTATCCCCCAAGAAGTCTTTTGAAGCTATCTTGTGCGAAAATCTTCTATTTACAAGTATAATCGAGTTAAAAATTATTGTAAAAGTGTTTTTTAAGTCATTTATCATCAATAGAAGTTGAATAATATAATCAAAGTCACCTTAAAAGTCTTCCAGTATTAAATTCTAAGGTGACAAGCCTTCACAAAGTATCTAAAGGCTTCTAGAAGACCAAGTGGGAGATGTAATGAATTTAAAGTGAGAGAAGTTAAGTGGAAATATGAGGTATCTAAAATAATTTAATAAGCCTTCTCTAAGAATGAAACTTTTTCTATGTAGAGGAGGATGACATCACTCAAGTCAGCATTCATTTTCTCTTCTTCTCTCTTCCATTTTCTTCTATATATCTCTTCCATTTCAAAATTTCATGTGGTCTCATTAGGAGTAATACCTTGGTAATATTTATTTGATTATCATGGTTTCAAGTGTCGAATGATTTCAAGGTCTCAGTGAGGTTTTCTCAAAAAAGTAAGATATGATGTGTTTTATCCAAATCAACCTATGCAACATTTATTGGGAATAATTTTATAGGGTTAAATCATGCTCTTTTCTCTCTAAACTTTATTTGATTATAGTCAAATGTTAAAAGAATACAATTGTGAAGGTGGTTGAAAATAATTATTCATAAAGTGAAAATATTTTAGTCATGAAAACTATCCAGTGTGTAGATTTTTTTTATTTCTAGTACCAAATTAGCCTATGCAACACTTTTCAAACATCATTTTACAGAACGACATAGAGTCCAATCACCTTTAGTTTTCATATTATGGTAGTCAAATATGAGAATAATGTGTAATTTAAAAAATTCATAAAACTTAGATCTTAAATGATAAATTCATATGGTTATAAATTGGCTTCTATGCTAATTTTTACTTAGTCAAATTTTTGGGTTGTTTTCAATTTTTAGATTTGGTCAGTGCACACGTATCAAGCTTATTTTTATAGTGATAAAAAAGGTAAAATATTATTCAAATTTATTATGGTGATATATAAATATAATTAGAGTGAAATGATAAATATAATGAACATATATTAGATATAATGTGTAAAATTTATATCTATTAAAATCAGCTTTTGTGGTGATTTTTACTTAGTCATTTTTTGCTTCTCCTAGTTGCTAAATTTTTTCACTAAGCACTTTTGAATCTTATTTTTGTAAGAGAAAATTAAGTTAAAATTATATGAAATTTTGTATTATTGTACACATTGGCACAATAAGGTAATGCACTTTGTTTCATATTTATTAGAGTTTCTAAAAAAAAGTTATGATGGTGTGAAGTGACCCTCTTAAGAAGATTTATCACTTAGCCAACTTTTCACCAGAAAACACTCAGATGGTAGATCATAGGGGTTTATTTTATTATTTTTAAAAAATAAAAATAATATTTTGAATGTATTTTAAATATATTTCTATAAGTATAATATATGAAGAATTTTACTCATATCTTGCTCTATAATTTTTTATTTTTCTATGTTCTGAAGGTGTTGATGCGATTATATGAGACTATGTGTTGATTTTTTAGCCATATATTTTGATCTAAAACTCTATTTTTGATACCTATAGTTGAATTTAAAATATTATTTCTTCCTCTTTTTAACGATGTTGATTTTAAATTGAAAAAATGTATATTTAAAATTACTCAATGTCATAGTTGAAATAGTGGGTATTAGCCCTCAAGAAGCCATTTTATGTTATGATATGAGCAAAATTTTAAGTTAAAGGTATAATAAAGTTATAAATGGTTATAAGAGTGTTTTATAGGTCATTAATTATCAATGAAAATTAAATAATATAATCAAAGTCACCCTTAAGGTCTCTAGACATTAAATGATAAGGTGACAAGCTTTCATAAAGTGTTTAAAGGATTATAGAAGACCAAGTGGTAGATGTGATGAATTTAAAGTGAAAGAGGTTAAGTGAAAAGAGGAGGAAAATCAAATTATATAATAATCCTTTTAAAATAATGAAGACTTTCTCCATGTCATGGAGGATGACGTCAATCAAGTCATCAACCATTTTCCCTTCTCATTATTTTCTTCTATATATCTCTTTCATTTCAAAATTTTATATGGTCTTATCAAGAGTCATGTATTTATGATATTTATTTGAGTATCATAGTTTCAAGTGTTAAATTATTTCAAGGTGTCAATGAATTTTTCTTAAGAGGGTAAGATATGACATGTATTGTCTAAATTAGTCTGTTCAACATTTTTTATGAATAATTTTGTAGGACTAAATCATGCTCTTTTCTCTCAAAAAATTGTTTTATGGTAGTTAAAGGTTAGGGAGATACATTGGTAAAAGTAGTTATAGAGAATTATTAATCATGTAAAAATATCATAGTCATGAAAACTATCTAGTGTAGAAATTTTTGGGTATTTCTAGGTATCAAATCAATCTGTGTAGCACTTTTCAAACACTATTTTACATAACTAAATAAAGTCTAATCACCTTTTATTTTTATATGATGGTATATAAATGTAAAAAAATGTTCAATTAAAAAAATGCATAAAAAATTATCTCCCACATGTAAAATGTGCAGGGTTAAAAAGTGGTTTTTAAGTTGATTGTTACTTTGTCAAATTTTGGGGTTATTTTCAGTTTTCTCATTTTTGTAGTGGTAAAAGAGGTCAAATATTGTTTAAATTTTTCATGATGATAGATAAATGTTATTAGAGTGAAATGAGAAAGATAGTGCAGATATATTAGATATAATATGTAAAATAGATGGCTATTAAAATCAGCTTCTACACTGATTTTTAATTAGTCATTTTTTACATCTTTTGGTTGTTAAATCTACTTAGTGAGCACTTTCAAATCTCATTTATAGAGAAGCAAATGAATTATAAATTCTATGAAAGTTTGTATGATTTTACCTTAATGTCATGATAAGTTAATTCATTTGATTTCATAGCTATTGAGTTTTCAATAAAAAGTTATGATGGTGCAAAATGACCCTCCTGAGAATGTTTATCACTCAGCCAACTTTTCACTAGAAAACACTTAGAGGGTAGGTTATAAGAGTTAATTTGAATATTTAAAAAAACTAGAAATATCTTTTCGAGTGTCTTTTCAAAAAAAAAATTAAAAAATAAGATATGATGGGTTTTTCATATCTTGCTCTATAATTTTTTATTTTTCTATGTTCTGAAGGTATTGATGTGACTATGCAACTGAGTGTTAGTTTTTTGACCATATCTTTTGATCTGCAGCTCCATTTTCGATGTCATTGGTTACGTTGAAAAAAAAATGTTTTCTCCCTATTTGTAACTATGTTGATTTTAAATTATAGAAATGTATATGAAAAATTACTCAATGTCATAGCTAAAATGTTGGTTATTAGTCTTCAAGAAGCCTTTATAAGCTATATTGTGATCAAAGTTTCAAATTACAGATATAATGGAGTTAGAAATGATTGTAAGAGTGTTTTATAAGTCATTTATCATCAATGAAAGTTGAATAAGGTAATCAAACTTACCTTAAAGGTCTCCAAGGATTAAATGCTAAGGTGGCAAGCCTTCACAAAATGTCTAAAGGCTTTTATAAGACCAATAGGAGATGTGATGAATTTGAAGTGGGAGAGGTTAAGTATAAAGAGGAAGTAACTATGGATGCATCCCAACTTTACAATTTGAATGATATGTAATACCAAAGTTTAAGCAATTTTAAACTTATTTAAGATCTAAGATTTAAATTTTATGCACATTTCTCATAATGCATCATAACTTTAAAGTTTGAATGATATGTAATACCAAAACTTAAAATGTTTTTAAATATGTTTAAAATTCAAAGATTCAAACTTTATTTGCATTTATCATAACACATCACAACTTTGAAACTCGAATGATAGAATACTAAAGCTTGAATGATTTTGAATGCATTTAAGATACAAATATTTAAATTTTAAGGGCATTTATCATAATGTATTTAAATGATATGTAATACTGAAGCTTAAGTGGTTTTGAACATGTTTAAGATCAAAATTTTTTAATTTTATATATGTTTATCATAATGCATCATAAATTTGAAATTTAAATAATGTAATATTGAAACTTAAGTGGTTTTGAACATATTTAAGATCTAAATATTCAAATTTTATGTAAGTTTTTCATGATAAATTCCAACTTTAAAAATTGAATGACATGTAATATTGAAGCTTAAATAGTTTTGAATGTGTTTAAGATCAAAATATTTTAATTTTATATGCATCACAACTTTAAAATTTGAATCATATGTAATACCGAAGATTAAAATAATTTTGAATGTGTTAAATTTAGATCAAAACATTCAAATTTTATGCACATTTATCATGATGCATCAAAACTTTTAAATTTGAATGATATGTAATACCATAGCTTATATAGTTTTGAATATGTTTAAAATATAAAGATTAAAAATTTATGATCTTTTATTTTTATGCATCATAACTTTAAAATTTGAATGATATGTAATATTGAAGATTAAGCAGTTTTAAAAGTGTTTAAAATCTAAAGATTTAAATTTTATGTGTTTCTCATGATGCATCACAACTTTGATATTTGAGTGATATGTAATATTAAATCTTAAGAGATTTTGAATATGTTTAAGATCAAAATATTCAAATTTTATGCACATTTATTATAATACATCAAAATTTTGAAATTTGAATAACATTTAATACAAAAGTTTAAATAGTTTAAAATATATTTTAGATCTAAAGATTTAAAATTTATCCATATTTGTCATGATGCATCACAACTTTGAAGTTTAAATGATATATAATACCAAAGCTTAAGTGATTTTGAAGGTATTTAAAATCTAAATATTTGAATTTTATGTGTATTTCTCATAATATCTCACAACTTTCATGTTTGAATGATATGTAATACTGAAGATTAAGATATTTTGAACATGTTCAAGATCTAAAGATTCAAATTTTATGTAAATTTATTATAATGCATCGTAAATTTGAAATTTGAATGATATGTAATACTAAAGATTAAATAATTTTGAATGTGTTTAAAATCTAAATATTTAAATTTTATGCACGTTTCTCATTATGCATATTAATTTTTAAATTTGAATGATGTAATACTGAAGCTTAGGTAATTTTAAATATGTTTGAGATTCAAATATTCAAAATTTATCAACATTTTTTATTATGCATCACAACTTTGAAATTTGAAGGATATGTAATACCGAAGCTTAAACAATTTTGAACGTGTTTAAAATCCAAAGATTCAAACTATATGCATGTTTCTCATGATGCATTACAAATTTGAGATTTGAATGATATGTAATATGATGTTTAGGTGGTTTAAAACATTCTTAATATCCAAATATTTGAAATTTATATGTATTTATCATGATACATCATAAATTTAAAGTTTGAATGATATGTAATACAAAAGCTTAAGTAGTTTTGAATATGTTTAAGAACTAATTTTTTTTATTTTTATGCAAATTTCTTATAAGAGATCACAACTTTGAAATTTGAATAATATTTAATATCAAAACGTAATATGTTTTAAGTATTTTTAAGATCTAAAGATTTAAACTTTATGTGAATTTCTCATAATGTTCATAGATTTGAAAATTAAATGATAAGTAATATCAAAGTTTAAACGGTTTTGAGCATGTTTAAGGTACAAATATTTGAATTTATGCACATTTTTTATGATGCATCACAACTTTGAAATCTGAAAGATATGTAATATTGAAGCTTAAGTAGATTTGAGCGTGTTTAAGATCAAAATATTTAAATTTTATGCACATTTTTTATGATGTATCTCATGATGCATCACAACTTTAAAGTTTGAATGATATGTAATACCAAAACTTAAGTAATTTTTAAAGTATTTAAAATCTAAAAATTTAAATTTTATGTGTATTTATCATGATACACCATAACTTTTATATTTAAATGATATGTAATAATGAAGCTTAAACATGTTTTGAACATGTTTAAGATCCAAGATTCAAACTTTATGTATGCCTCATAATGCATTATAATTTTAAAATTTCAATGATATATAATACTAAATTTTAATTAGTTTTAAACATGTATAAGATCCAAAGATTTAAACTCTATGTATGTTTTTCATGATGCATTATAAATTTGAAATTTGAATGATATGTAATATCAAAGCTTAAGTAATTTTGAATGTGTTTATCTAAAGATTAAATTTATTTGTATGTTTCTCATGACGCATTATGACATTGAAATTTAAATTATGTAATACCAAAGCTTAAGTGGTTTTGAATATTTTTGAGATCTAAAAATTTAAATTTTATGATCTTTTTTCATGATGCATTACAACTTTAAAATTTGAGAAATATGTAATACCAAAACTTAAACAATTTTAAACATGTTTAAGATTACAAGATATGAACTTTACGTGCATTTATCATTATGCATCTCAACTTTAAAAAATGAATGACATGTAATACTGAAACTTGAGAAGTTTAGAACATGTTTAAGATCCAAAGATTTAAATTTTATGCATATTTATCATGATGCATCATATCTTTAAATTTTGAATAACATGTAATATAAAAACTTATAAAATTTTGAATGTGTTTACGATCCAAATATTTTATCTTTTTGCACATTTTTTATAATATATCACAAATTTAAAATTAGAATAATATGTAATACTGAAGCTTAAGATATTTAAGATATAAAGATTCAAACCTTATGAATATTTCTCATAATGCTCACAACTTTAAAAATAGATGATATGTAATACCAAAGCTTAAGTTGTTTTGAGCATGTTTAATATTTATCATGATATATCGTAACTTTGAAATTTGAATGATACGTAATATTGAAAATTAAGTAGATTTGAATATGTTTAAGATCTAAAGATTAGAACTTTATGTATATTTTTCATAATGCATCATAACTTTGAAATTTGAATGATATGTAATACTGAAACTTAAATGGGTTTGAGTGTGTTTAAGATCTAAAGATTGAAACTTTATGTGTATTTCATATGATGCATCGTAACTATTAAATTTAAATAATATGTAATACTAAAGTTTAAATGATTTAAACATATTTAGGATCTTAATATTTTTTATGTGCATTTCTCATAATGTATTTTGATTTTGAAATATGAATAATATAATACCGAAGCTTAAATAGTTTTGAATGTATTTAAAATTTAAAGATTCAAACTTTATGTATGTTTATTTTTATGTATCGTAGCTTTAAAATTTGAATGTTGAAATATCAAAGCTTGAGTATGTTTGACTATATTTAAGATCCAAAGATTCAAACTTTATGTAAGTTTATCATGATCATCTCAAATTTGAATGTGTCTAATATCTAAAAATTCAAACTTTATACCCATTTTTTATGATGCATCATAACTTTGAAGTTTGAATGATATACAATAACAAAGTTGAAGTAGTTTTAAAAATATTTAAGATCTAAAGATTTAAATTTTATGCACATTTTTGATGATACATCACAACTTTAAAATTTGAATGATATATAATTTTGAAGCTTAATCACATTTTAAATATATTTAAGATTTAAGATTTAAATTTTATACATATTTTTTATAATGCATCACAACTTTAAAATTTTAATAATATATAATATTGCAGCTTAAAGGGTTTTAAACATGTATAATATCTAAATATTCAAATTTTATGTGCATTTTTCATAATACATTATAATTTTAAAATTTAAATGATATATAATACTGAAGCTTAAGAAGTTTTGAAGGTGTTTAACATCTAAAAATTTAAATTTTATGCATTTTTCTCGTAATACATCATGAATTTGACATTTAAATGATATGTAATACTAAAACTTAAGAAGTTTTGAATGTATTTAAGATCTAAAGATTCAAACTTTATGCACATTTATCATAATACATCACGAATTTAAAATTTAAATGATATGTAATATTCAAGCTTAAATAGTTTTAAACATGGTTAAGATCTAAAGATTTAAACTTTATGTTCATTTCTTATGATGCCTCAAAATTTTGAAATTTGAATGATATATAATGTCGAAGCTTAAATAATTTTGAATGTGTTTAATATCTAAATATTTAAATTTTATGCATATTTATCATGATGTATTGTAACTTTAAAATTTAAATGATGTAATACCAGAACTTAAATATTTTTGAATGTGTTTAAGATCTAAAGATTCAAATTTTATGAGCATTTCTCATGATACATCACAACTTTAAAATTTGAAAGATATGTAATACCGAAGTTTAAATAATTTTAAAAATGTTTAAGATTTATAGATTCAAATTTTATGCATATTTTTCATGATGCATCATAACTTTTAAGTTTGAAATATATGTAATATCGAAGCTTGAGTAGTTTAAAATATGTTTCAGATCTAAATATTTGAAATTTATGCACGTTTGTCATGATGTATCACAAATTTAAAATTTGAATGATATGTAATATAGAATATTACTTAGTTTTTAATGTGTCTAAGATCTAAATATTTGATCTTTATTTATGTTTTTCATAATGTATCATAGCTTTAAAATTTGAATAATATGTAATACCAAAGCTTAATATGTTTTAAGTGTGTTTAAGATTCAAAGATTTAAACTTTATGTGTATTTTTAATAATGCACATAGTTTTGTAAATTAAATGATATATAATACTAAATATTAAGAGGTTTTAAGTATGTTTAAGATCAAAATATTCAAATTTTATGCATATTTTTCATGATGCATTTATGGTTTAGAAATTTGAATGATATGTAATATTGAAGCTTATGAAGTTTTGAGTGTGTTTAAGATCTAAATATTTAAATTTTATGCACATTTCTCATGATGCATCTCAACTTTAAAATTTGAATGACATATAATACTAAAGCTTAAGTAGATTTAAAAGTGTTTAAGATATAAAGATTTAAACTTTATGCATATTTATTATGATGCATCTCAATTTTAAAATTTATTGACATGTAATACTAAAGCTTAAGTAGTTTAGAACATGTTTAAGATCTAAAGATTTAAGATTTATATGCATTTTTTATGATGCATCATAACTTTAAAGTTTGAATGATATGTAATACAAAAGCTTAAGTGGTTTTGAATGTGTTTAAGATCTAAAGATTTGAACTTTATTCATATTTTTTATGATGCATTACAACTCTAAAATTTAAATGATATGTAATACTAAATCTTAATTGGTTTTGAACATGTTTAAAATTTAAATATTCAAACTTTATACCCATTTCTCATGATGCATCATAACTTTGAAATTTCACTGATATGTAATACCAAAACTTAAGTAGTTTTGAATATGTTTAAGATTCAAATATTTAAATTTTATACATATTTTTCATAATACATTACAACTTTAAAGTTTGAATGATATGTAATATTGAAGCTTAAATAGTTTTGAATATGTTTGAGATCCAAAGATTCAAACTTTATTTGAATTTCACATGATACATCAAAACTTTAAAATTTGAATGATATAAAGTACCAAAGATTAAGCAATTTTGAACGTATTTAATATTCAGAGATTTAAATTTTGTGTTTTTTATAAAGCATCATAACTTTGAAATTCAAATGATGTAATACCAAAAATTAAATGGTTTTGAATATGTTCAAGATCTAGAGATTCAATCTTTGTGCACATTTCTCATAACACATCATAACTTTAAAATTTAAATAAAAAAATATCAAAGATTGAATCGTTTATAATGTATTTAAGATCTAAAGACTCAAAATTTATGCACATTTATCATAATACATAGCAACTTTGAAATTTGAACGATATGTAATACCAAACTTTAAGTGGTCTTAAACATATTTAAGATCTAAAATTTTGAATTTTATGTATATTTATCATAACACACCACAATTTTAAAATTTAAATAATGTAATACCAAAGTTTACGTAGTTTTGAATGTGTTTAAAAATTAAATATCTAAATTTTATGCATGTTTCTCATAATACGTCTCAATTTTTAAACTTAAATGATATGTAATACTAAAGCTTAAGCGATTTTAAACATATTTTTCAAGATGCATTATAACTTTAAAATTTGAATAATATGTAATACCAAATATTAAGTAGCTTTGAACATATTTCAAATCTAAATATTAAAATTTTATGTATGTTTCTCATGATGCATCACAGCTTTAAAATTAAAATGATATCTAATATCAAAGCTTAAATAGTTTTAAAAGTGTTTAAGATCTAAATATTTGAAGTTTATAGACATTTTTCATGATGCAACTCAACTTTGAAGTTTGAATGATATGTATTACTAAAGTTTAAGTAGTTTTAAATATTTAAGATTCAAAATTTATTCACATTTTTCATGATACATTATACTTTTAAAGTTGATATGTTAAACTGAAGTATAAAAAAAATTTAAACGTGCTTATTATCTAATATTTAAACTTTATGTGTCTCTTATAATGCATAAAATCTTTAAAATTTCAATGATATATAATACCAAAGTTTAAGTAGTTTTGAACGTGTATAAGATCTAAAGATTTAAATTTTATGTATATTTCTCATGATACATCATAACTTTGAAATTTGAATGATATGTAATAATAAATTTTAAGTAGTTTTGAATGTGTTTATGATCTAAAGATTTGAATATCATATACATTTCTCATGAGGCAACATAACTTTGACATTTGAAGTATATGTAATATCAAAACTTAAGTAATTTTGAAAGTGTTTAAAATCTAAAGATTTAAACTTTATACATATTTTTCATAATACATCATAACTTTAAAATTTGAATTAAATATAGTATCAAAGCTTAAGTGATTTTAAATATGGTAAAGATCTAAAGATTTAAACTTTATACATATTTTTCGTGATGCATTATAACTTTAAAATTTGAATGATATGTAATATCAACGTTTAAGTAGTTTTAAATGTGTTTAAAATCTAAAGATTATAACTTTATGCATGTTTCTTATGATGCATTGAAACTTTAAAATTTAAATGATGTAATATTGAAGTTTAAGTAGTTTTAAATGTCTTTGAAATCTAAAAATTTAAAATTTATGAGAATTTATCATGATACATCGTAACTTTAAAAATTGAAGGATATGTAATATCAAATTTTAAATAATTTTTAACGTATTTAAAATCTAAAGATATGAACTTTATGTGCATTTTTCATGATGTATATCAACTTTAAAATTTGAATGACATGTAATACTGAAGTTTAAGTGATTAAAATATGTTTAAAATTTAAATATTTAAATTTTATACATGTTTTTCATTTTGTATCACAAATTTGATGTTTAAATGATATGTAATACAAAATCTTAAGTAAATTTTAATTTATTTAAGATACTAAGATTTGGTCTTTATACATGTTTACCATAATACATTACATCTTTGATGTTGGAATAATATAAAATATTAAAGTTTAAGATGATTTGAACATATTTAAAATCTAAAAATTCATACTTTATGTATTTCTCATGATACATTACAACTTTTAAATTTGAATGATGTTTAATACCAAAGCTTAAACATGTTTTGAACATGTTTAAAATTCAAGATTCAAACTTTATATGCATATCTCATAATGAATCATGATTATACTAAAGCTTAAGTAATTTTGAAGGTGTTAAAGATCAAAATATTTGAATTTTAAGCACGCTTATCATTATACATCAAATTTTTTATGTTTGAATGATATTTAATACCAAAATTTAAGTATTTTTGAATATATTTATAATCCAAATATTATAATTTTATGCACATTTATCATAATAAATTATAACTTTAAAATTTGAACTATATGTAATACTGAAACTTAATCAGATTTAAATATATTTAAAATCTAAACATTAAAATTTTATGTGCATTTCTTATAATGCATTGTAACTCTAAAATTTGAGTGATATATAATATTGAAGCTTAAATAATTTTGAGCATGTTTAAAATTTAAATATTTGTAATTTATGCCTATTTCATATGATGCATCATAATTTTTAAATTTGAATTATATGTAATACTAAAACTTTAGTGGTTTTAAACGTGTTTAAGATCATAAGATTTAAACTTGATGTGCATTTCTCATAATGCATTAAAACTTTGAAATATGAATGATTTAATACCAAATCTTATGTAGTTTTGAATGTGTTTAGGATTTTAAGATTCAAATTTTATGAGCAATTCTCACAATGCATTGTAACTTTGAAATATAAATGATCTAATACCAATGTTTAAATATTTTTAATGGGTTTAAGATATAAAGATATTAAATTTATATTTTTTTCTCATGATACATCACAACTTTGAAATTTAAATGGTTTGTAATAGTGAAGCTTAAGTGGTTTTGAATGTGTTCAAGATCTAAAGATTCAAATTTTATGAGTATTTCACATAATGCATCACAACTTTAAAATTTAAATGATTTATAATACCAAAATTTAAGTTGTTTTAAATGTGTTTAAGATCTAAAAATTCAAATTTTATCCATATTTTTAATAATCATCATAATATTAAAATTTGAATGATATGTAATACTGAAGATTAAGTGGTTTTGAACATGTTTAAGATCCAAAAATTTAGATTTTATGCCCATTTTTTATGATGTATTGTAACTTTAAAATTTGATTGATACGTAATACCAAAACTTTATGCATATTTTGTGTAATGCATCACAACTTTAAAATTTGAATGATATGTAATATGAAAATATAAGTAGTTTTGAACACATTTAAGATCAAAATATTTGAAATTTATGTGCATTTTTCATGATGCAACATAATTTTAAAGTTTAAATGATGCAATACCAAAGCTTAGTTAGTTTTAAACATGATTAAAATTCAAATGTTTAAAATTTATATGTATTTATTATGATGTATTATAATTTTAAATTTTTATTGATATGTAATATTAAAGCTTAATCAATTTTGAATGTGTTTAAGATTCAAAAATTCAAACTTTATGCATATTTTTTATGATACATCACAACTTTTAATTTGAATGATACATAATACCAAAACTTAAGCAGTTTGAAACATGTTTTAGATAAAAAAATTCAAAATTTATTTATGTTTATCATGATGTATCATAACTTTAAAATTTGAATGATATATAATACCAAAATTTGAATGGATTTAAATGTGTTTAATATCCAATGATTTAAAATTTATGTGCATTTTTAAGATGCATCATAACATTAAAATTTGAATGATATATAATACTAAAATTTGAGTGATTTTAAATATTTTTAAGACTTAAAATTTTAAATTTTATATATATTTTTCATGATGTATTACAACTTTAAAATCTGAATGATATGTAATACCAAATTTTTAGTGGTTTTGAAAGTGTTTAAGATCTAAAGATTCAAACTTTATGCACATTTATAATGATGCATTGCAACTTTAAAATTTGAATGACATCTAAAACCAAAGCTTAAATATTTTTGAACATATTTAATATCTAAAGATTAACACTTTATGTATATTTTTTATGATGCATAATAATTATTAAATTTGAATAATATGTAATACTGGAGTTTAAGCAATTTTAAACTTGTTTAATATATAAATGATTCAAATTTTATGCATATTTATCATAATGTGTCACAACTTTGAAATTTGAATGATATGTAATAATGATGCTTATTCTATTTTAAACATGTTTAAAATCTAATAATTTAAATTTTATGTTCATTTATTATGATGCATCACAACTTTAAAATTTGAATGATATGTAATACCAAAGATTGAAAAGTTTTGAACATTTTTAAAATCTAAATATTGAAACTTTATGAGAATTTCTTATTATTCATAAAAATTTTGGAGTTTGAAAGATATTTAATTTTGAAGCTTAAGCAGTTTTGAACGTGTTTAAGATCTAAAAATTTTAAATTTATGTACATTTTTTATGATGAATTATAAATTTAAAATTTGAATGATATGTACTACTAAAATTTAAGTGGTTTTAAACATGTTTAAGACTCAATGATTTAAAATTTAAGTCAAATTCTTATGATGCAACATAAATTTAAAATTTAAATAATATGTAATACTAAAGCTTAAGTGGTTTTAAAAATATTTAAGATCTAAATATTCAAATTTTATGCATATTTATCATGATGCGTACTAATTTTGAAATTTGAATGATATACAATATTCAAGTTTTAATAATTTTAAATATGTTTAAGATTCAAAGATTCAAAATTTTTATAAATTTTTCATGATGCATTGTAAGTTTAAAATTTTTAAGGTCAAAATATTCAAACTATATACTCATTTACCACAATGCATTACAACTTTCAAATTTTAATGATATGTAATACCAAAGTTAAAGTGGTTCTAAATATGTTTAATATCTGAAGATTGAAATATTATGCATGTTTTTATAATATATCATAACTTTAAAATTTTAATGATATGTAATACCGAAGCTTAAATAATTTTAAACATATTTAAGATCTAAATATTTAATCTTCATGTATGTTTCTCATTATGTATCATAACTTTGAAATTTTAATTATATGTAATAACAAGTTTAAGCAATTTAAAATATGTTTGAGATATAAAAATTCAAATTTTATACGTATTTTTTATGATGCATCATAACTTTGAAATTTGAATGAGATGTAATATCAAAGATTAAATAAATTTGAATGTGTTTAAGATCTAAAGATTTAAAATTTATGCACATTTCTTATGATGCATGATAATTTTGAAATTTAAATGATATGTAATAATAAATCTTGGGTGGTTTTGAATGTGCTTAAAATTGAAATTTTATAAATTTTTTTAATGATGCATCACAACTTTGAAATTTAAATGATATATAATATCAAATCTTGAATGTTTTTGAATTCATTTAAAATTTAAATATTCAAAATTTATGCATGTTTGTCATGATACAACATAACTCTAAAATTTGAATGATATATAATTTGAAAGCTTAAATAGTTTTGAAGGTGTTTAAGATCTAAAGATTTAAAATTTATGCATGTTTTTCATGATGCATCAAAACTTTAAAATTTAAATGATATATAATATTGATTCTAACATACTTAATATCTAATGATTATAATTTTATGTACATTTTTCATAATGCATCGTAACTTTAAAATTTGAATGATATTTAAAATCAAAGCTTAATTAGATTTGAATGTGTTTAAGATCTAAAGATCAAAAATTTATGTGTATTTTTTATGATACATTGCAACTTTAAAATTTGAACGATATATAAAATTGAATTTTAAGTAATTTTAAATATTTTAAAAATTTAAAGATTCAAATTTCATGTATATTTTTCATGATGTATCATAACTTTGAAATTTGAATGATATGTAATACCAAATCTTGATCAATTTTGAATGTGTTTAAGATCTAAATATTTAAATTTTATGTGCATTTGTCATGATGTATCACAACATTAAAATTTGAATGATATATAATACCAAAGCTTAAGTAGTTTTGAATATGTTTAAGATCTAAAGATTTAAACATAATGTACATATGTTAACATGCAACATATCTTGATGTTTGAATGATATGTAATATCTAAGTTTAAGTAGTTTTGATTATGTTTAAGATTTAAAATTTTGAATTTTATGTGAATTTCTCACGATGTGCCACAAATTTAAAATTTGAATGACATGTAATACTAAAATTTAAGTGGTTTTAAACATGTTTAATATCTAATAATTTGATCTTTATACATATTTCTCATGATGCATCTTAATTTTTAAATTTGAATGATATGTAATACTAAATTTTGAGTAGATTTGAATCTATTTAAAATCCAAAAATTTAAATTTTATACAAAATTTTCTTGATATTATCACTTAAAGTTTAATATTATGATATCATTAATATTTCAAAATTATGATACATTGTGAGAAACATGCATAAGGTTCAAGTATTTGGATCTTAAACACATTTAAAATCACTTATACTTTAATATTATATATCATTCAAATTTAAATTTTTTGATACATCATAAAAAATGTGCATAAAATTTAAATATTTAAATCTTAAACATGATTGAAATAATTTAAGCTTCAATATTACATATCATTAAAATTTTAATGTTATGATGCATCATGATAAATATGCATAAAATTTGAATCTTTAATTCTCAAACATGTTCAAACGGTTTAAGCTTTGGTATTACATATCATTCAAATTTTAAAGTTGTGATGCATCATGATAAATGTGCATAAAGTTTATATCTTTAGATCTCAAACACGTTTAAAACTACTTAAACTTTGATATTACATATTATTCAAATTTCAAGCTTATTTTTCATCATGAAAAACATGCATAAAGTTCAAATATTTAAATCTCAAACATATTTGAAACTACTTAATTTTTTATATTACATATCATTTAAATTTAAAAATTATGATGCATCATGAAAAATGTGCATAAAGTTTGAATCTTTGGATCTTACACACATTAAAAATTACTTAAATTTTGGTATTATACATCATTTCTAATGATACATCACAACTTTAAAATTTGAATGATTTATAGTATAAAATTTTAAGTAATTTTGAATGTATTTAAGATCTAAAAATTTAAAATTTATGCATATTTTTCATGATGCATCACAACTTTAAAATTTAAATGATACATAATATGAAAGATTAAGTGGAATTAAACATGTTTGAGATCCAAAAATTAAATTTGAATGATATGTAACATTTTTTATGAGCTTTAGTATTACATATCATTCAAATTTTAAAATTGTGATGCATCATAAAAAATACGTATAATCTCAAATCTTTGGATCTTAAACATGTTCAAATCCTTTCAAGCTTTGAATTACATATAATTCAAATTTCAATATTGTGATGCATCTTAAAAAATATGCATAAAAATTAAATTTTTAGATCTCAAACATGTTCAATTTCACTTAATCTTTCATATTAAATATCATTTAAATTTTAAAGTTGTGATGCATCATGAAAAATATGCATAAATTTTAAATTTTTAGATCTTAAATACATTCAAAACTACTTAAGATTTTATACTATAAATCATTCAAATTTTAAAGTTGTGATGTATCATTAGAAATGATGTATAAAATTTGAATTTATGGATGTTAAATACTTTTTAAACCACTTAAGCTTTGATATTACAAATAATTTAAATTTCAATGTTGTGATGCATCATGAAAAATGTACATAAAGTTTAAATATTTAAATCTCAAACACATTCAAAATTACTTAAGCTTCAGTATTTTATATCATTCAAATTTTAAAATTGTAATGCATCATAAAAAATGCACATAAATTTTGAGTCTTTGCATATTAAATATATTTAAAACCACTTAATCTTTAGTATTATATATTAGTTAAATTTTAGAGTTATGATGTATCATGAAAAATGTGTATTATAAGAAATACAATCAAAACCACTTAAACATCAGTATTACATATCATTCAAATTTTAAAGTTATAATGAATTATGAGAAACATGAATAAAATTTAAATCTTTAGATCTTAAACACATTCAAAACAACTTAAATTTTGGTATTACATATCATTCAAATTTAAATGTTGCGATGAATCATAAAAACACGTATAAAATTTAAATATTTAGATCTTAAAAATGTTTAAAATTATTTAAACTTTAGTGTTACATATCATTCAAATTTAAAAGTTTTGATGCATCATAAAAAATATGCATAAAATTTAAATCTCTAGATATTTAACATATTCAAAACTAGTTAAGCTTTAGTATTACATATCTTTTAAATTTTAAAGTTCTAATACATTATGATAAATGCGCATAATGTTTAAATTTATAAATACTAAATACGTTTAAAATCACTTAAATTTCAGTAGTATATATCATTTAAATTTTAAAGTTATGATGTATTATGATAAATTGCATAAAATTTGAATCTTTAGATCTTAAACATGTTCAAAACCACTTAAACTTCAGAATTACATATCATTTAAACTTTAAAGTTATGATGTATCATGAAAAATATGCATAAAATTTAAATTTTTAGATCTTCAATACCTTCAAAACTACTTAAGCTTCAAGATTATATATCATTCAAATTTTAAATATGATGTATTATGAGAAATACACAAAAAAATTAAATATTTAGATATTAAACACATTCAAAACCTCTTAAGCTTTGATATTACATATCATTCAAATTTTAAAATTACGATTCACTATGATAAACGAACATAAAATTTAAATTTTTAAATCTTAAACTCTTTTTAAACTGATAAAGCTTCAGTATTACATATCATTCAAATTTAAAAATTGTAATGCATCAAGAAAAATATGTATAAAGTTTGAATATTTGAATCTTAAACACATTTAAAACCATGTAAGTTTCAATATTATATATCATTAAAATTTTAAAGTTGTGATGCATCATGAGAAATACAAATAAATTTGAAATCTTTGAAACTTAAATATGTTCAACACCACTTAAGCTTCGATATCACATATCATTTAAAGTTCAAAGCTATAATGTATCATAATAAATGTATATAAAATTTAAATATTTGAATCTTAAATACGTTCAAAACCACTTAAGCTTTAATATTACATATCTTTCACATTTCAAAGCTATGATGCATCTTGAAAAAACATTCAAATATTTTTGATCTTTGGTATTACATCATTCAAATTTTAAATTTACAATACATTATGATAACCATGCATAAAATTTAAATATTTAAATCTTAAACATGTTTAAAATTATTTAAGCTTTGATATTACATATCATTCAAATTTTAAAGTTGTGATGCACTATGATAAATATGCATAAAGTTCTAATATTTAGATCTTAAATTTATTCAAAACTATTCAAGCTTCGGTATTCTATTAGTTAAATTTATGATGCATCATGAAAAATGTGCATAAAATTTAAATTTTTGAATCTTATACACAATCAAAACCATTTAATATTTGATATTACATATCATTCAAACTTTAAAGTTATGATGCATCATAAGAAATAGGCATAAATTTTAAATCTTTAAAATTTAAACACCTTCAAAACTATTTAAGCTTTGATATTACATATCATTCAAATTTTAAAGTTGTGATTCATCATGAAAAATTATTATAAAATTTAAGTTTTTAGATCTAAAACAAGTTCAAAATTGCTTAAGCTTTGATATTAAATATCATTCAAATATTTAAGATCTAAATATTTGAAATTTATATGTGTTTCTCGTAATCCATTATAATTTTGATGTTTAAATGGTATGTACTAAAGCTTAAATTTTTTTTAATGTATTTAAAATCTAAAGATTCAAACTTTATTCATATTTTTTATAATGTATCAAAACTTTAAAATTTGAATGATATATAATATCAAAGCTTAAGGGGTTTTGAATGGATTTAAAATTTAAAGATTTAAATTTTATGTGAATTTTTAATAATGCTCATAATTTTAAAATTTAAAAGATATGTAATACCAAAGTTTAAGTGGTTTTAAAGGTATTTAAGATTTAAAGATTCAAATTTTTTGTGTTTCTCATGATGCATCACAACTTTAAAATTTGAATGATATGTAATACCAAAGCTTAAGTAATTTTTAAAATATTTAAGATCTAAAGATTCAAGTTTTATGTGTATTTATCATGATACATTAAAACTTTTAAAATTAAATGAGATGTAATAATGAAGCTTAAACATGTTTTGAACATATTTAAGATCTAAAATTTAAGCTTTATGTGTGTATCTCATAATGCATTGCAATTTTAAAATTTCAGTGATATGTAATACCAAATCTTAAGTAGTTTTAAATATATATAAGATCTAAAGATTTAAACTTTATGGATGTTTATCATGATGCATTTTAACTTTAAAATTTGAATGATATGTAATATCAAAGCTTAAGTAATTTTGAATGTGTTTATTTGAAGATTAAATTTTTTTACATGTTTCTCATGATGCATCATAACTTTGAAATTTGAATTATGTAATACCAAATCTTAAGTGGTTTTGAATATTTTTGAGATATAAATATTCAAATTTTATAATTTTTTTTCATGATGCATAACAATTTTAAAATTTAAAGAATATGTAATACCAAAGCTTAAATAGTTTTAAACGTGTTTAAGATTGAAAGATATGAACTTTACGTATATTTATCATTATGCATCTCAACTTTAAAAAATGAATGGCATGTAATACTGAAGTTTAAGCGGTTTAGAACATGTTTAAGATCTAAAGATTCAAACTTTATACATATTTATCATGATGCATAATAGCTTTGAATTTTAAATAATATGTAATATAAAAGTTTATAAAATTTTGAATGTATTTAAGATCTAAATATTTGATCTTTTTACACATTTTTCATAATGTATCACAACTTTAAAATTAGAATAATATGTAATACTGAAGCTTAAGACGTTTAATATATAAAAATTTAAATTTTATGTATATTTCTCATAATGTTCACAACTTTAAAAATTAAATGATATGTAATACTGAAGTTTAATTTATTTTGATCACGTTTAGATCCATCATGATACATCGTAATTTTTAAATTTGAATGATATATAATACTAAAATTTAAGTAGATTTGAATGTGTTTAGATCTAAAGATTAAAATTTTATATGTATTTTTCATAATGTATCACAACTTTGAAATTTGAATGTTATGTAATATTAAAGATTAAATGGTTTTGAGTGTGTTTAAGATCTAAAGATTTAAACTTTATATGTATTTAATATGAAGCATCACAATTTTTAAATTTGAATAATATATAATACCAAAGCTTAAGTGGTTTTGAACGTATTTAAGATCTTAAGATTTTTTATGTGCATTTCTCATAATGTATTTTAACTTTTAAATATGAATGATCTAATACCGAAGCGTAAGTGGTTTTAAATGTATTTAAAATTCAAAAATTCAAACTTTATGTATATTTTTTTTTGTATCGTAGCTTTAAAATTTAAATGATGAAATATCGAAGCTTAAGTAGTTTTGACCATGTTTAAGATCTAAAGATTCAAATTTTATGTAAGTTTTTCATGATGCATCTCAAATTTAAAATTTAAATGACATAAAATATCGAAGCTTAATATCTTTTGAATGTGTTTAATATATAAAGATTCAAATTTTATGCTTATTTTTTATGATGCATCATAACTTTAAAGTTTGAATGATATGTAATAACAAAGCTGAATTAGTTTTAAAACAATTTAAGATCAAAAGATTTGAACTTTATGCACATTTTTTATGATACATCACAACTTTAAAATTTGAAAGATATGTAATTTTTGAGCTTAATTACATTTTAAATATGTTTAAGATCTAAGATTTAAACTTTATACACATATTTTATAATGCATTGCAACTTTAAAATTTTAATGATATATAATACTAAAGCTTAAAAAGGTTTAAAAATGTATAATATCTAAATATTCAAACTTTATGCACATTTATCATGATGCATCAAAATTTTAAAATTTAAATGATATATAATATCAAAGCTTAAAGAGTTTTAAAGGTGTTCAAGATCTAAAGATTTAAATTTTATGCACTTTTCTCATGATGCATCATGACTTTGACATGTGAATGATATGTATACCAAAATTTAAAAAGTTTTGAATGTATTTAACATTGAAAGATTTAAAATTTATGCATATTTATCATAATACATCACAAATTTAAAATTTGAATGATATGTAATATGGAAGCTTAAGTGGTTTTAAACATGGTTAAGATCTAAAGATTTAAATTTTATGTACATTTTTTATGATGCATCAAAACTTTGAAATTCGAATGATATGAATACTGAAGCTTAAATAATTTTGAATATATTTAAAATTTAAAGATTTAAATTTTATGCATATTTATCATGATGTATTGTAATTTTGAAATTTAAATGATGTAATACCAAAACTTAATCAGTTTTGAATGTGTTTAGGATCCAAAGATTCAAACTTTATAAACATTTCTCATGATGCATCACAACTTTAAAATTTGAAGGATATGTAATACCAAAGTTTAAATAATTTTTTAACATGTGTAAGATCTAAAAATTTAAATTTTATACATATTTTTCACGATGCATCATAACTTTGAAGTTTGAAAGATATGTAAGACTGAAGTTTCAACAGTTTGAAATGTGTTTTAAATTTAAAGATTTGAAATTTATGCACGTTTGTCATGATGTATCACAAATTTAAAGTTTGAATAATATGTAATACAGAAGCTTAAATAATTTTTAATGTCTTTAAGCTCTAAATATTTAATCTTTATTCATGTTTCTCATAATGTATCATAACTTTGAAATTTAAATAATATATAATAACAAAACTTAAAATATTTTGGGTGTGTTTAAGATCCAAAGATTTGAACTTTATGTGTATTTTTTATAATACACATAAATTTAAAAATTAAATGATATATAATATGAATATTAAGTGATTTTAAGCATGTTTAAGATTAAAAAATTCAAACTTTATGCATATTTTTCATGACGCATCTATGATTTTAAAATTTGAATGATATGTAATATTAAAGCTTATGTGATTTGAAGTATGTTTAAGATTCAAATATTCAAATTTTTTTCACACTTTTCATAATACATCTCAACTTTAAAATTTAAATGACATATAATACTAAAGTTTAAGCAGATTTAAAAGTGTTTAAGATATACAAATTTAAACTTTATATGCATTTATCATGATGCATTTCAATTTTGAAATTTTAATGACATGTAATACTAAAGTTTAAGTAATTTAGAACATGTTTAAGATTCAAAGATTCAAACTTTATATGAATTTCTTATGATGCATAATAACTTTGAAGTTTAAATGATATGTAATATAAAATTTTAAGTGATTTTAAATATGTTTAAGATCTAAAGATTTGAAATTTATTCATGTTTCTCATGATGCATTGCAACTCTAAAATTTAAATGATATGTAATACTAAAATTTAAGTGGTTTTAAACATGTTTAAGATTTAAAGATTTAAACTTTATAACTATTTATCATGATACATCATAATTTTAAAATTTTACTAATATGTAATACTAAAATTTAAGTGATTTTAAACATGTTTAAGATCTAAAAATTTAAATTTTATACTTCTTTTTCAAAATACATTACAACTTTGAAGTTTGAATGATATGTAATGTTGAAGCTTATATAGTTTTAAATATGCTTAAGATCTAAAGATTCAAATTTTATTTACATTTCACATGGTACATCAAAGCTTTAAAATTTGAATGATATATAATACTAAAGCTTAAGAAATTTTGAACGTATTTAATAATCAAAGATTCAAATTTTATATACATTTTTTAATAATACATCATAACTTTGAAATTTAAATGATGTAATATAAAAAATTAAATGGTTTTGAATGTGTTTAAGATTTAAAAATTTAATCTTTGTGTGCATTTCTCATAACGCATCACAACTTTGAAATTTAAATGATTGAATATTGAAGATTGAATAGTTTACAATGTATCTAAGATCTAAAGACTCAAATTTTATGCACATTTATCATAATACATAGTAACTTTAAAATTTAAATGATTTGTAAAATAAAAGCTTAAGAAGTTTTGAACATGTTTAAGATTCAAAAATTTAAGTTTTATGTATGTTTATCATAACACACAAATTTGAAATTTAAATAATGTAATAACAAAATTTAAGTGGTTGTAAATGTGCTTAAGATCTAAATATCTAAACTTTATGCATATTTCTCTTAATGTATCTCAATTTTTTAATTTGAATGACATGTCATATTGAAGCTTAAGTGATTTTAAACATGTTTTTTAAGATACATCATAACTTTAAATTTGAATAATATGTAATATCAAAATTTAAGTGATTTTAAACATGTTTAAAATTTGAATATTAAAATTTTATGCACATTTCTCATAATGCATCACAGCTTTAAAATTTAAATGATATGTAATATCAAAGCTTAAATAATTTTAAAAGTGTTTAAGATCTAAAGATTCAAATATTATACACATTTCTCATAATGCATCTCAAATTTAAAGTTTAAAAGATATGTAATACTAAAGTTTAAGTGGTTTTGAATATTTTTAAGATCTAAAGATTTAAATTTTATACACATTTCTCATGATACATCATAACTTTTAAATTTGAATGATATGTAATATTGAAGCATACAATTTTTTTGAATATACTTATAATCTAAGATTCAAACTTTATATGTATCTCTCATAATGCATAAATTTTTTAAAATTTTAATAATATGTAATACCTAAGTTTAAGTAGTTTCGAACATATATAAGATCTAAAGATTTAAATTATATATATATTTCTCATGATGCATCATAATTTCAAAATTTAAATGATATGTAATAACAAATTTTAAATAGTTTTAAGTGTGTTTATGATCTAAATATTTGAATTTCATGTACACTTTTCATGAAGAAACACAACTTTGACATTTGAAGTATATGTAATATCAAAGCTTAAGTAATTTTAAATGTATTTAAGATTCAAAAATTTGAACTTTATACGTATTTTTCATAATGCATCGTAACTTTAAAATTTGAATAAAATGTAATACAAAAATTTAAGTAGTTTTAAATATGATAAAAATTTAAAAATTTAAATTTTAGGCATGTTTTTCATGATGCATTATAATGTTGAAATTTGAATGATATGTAATATCAATGCTTAACTAATTTTAAATGTGTTTAAAATATAAAGATTAGAACTTTATGCATGTTTCTCATGATGCATTGAAACTTTAAAATTTAAATTATTTAATATTGAATTTTAAGAAGTTTTAAATGTGTTTAAAATTTAAAAATTTAAATTTTATGAGCATTTATCATGATGCATCATAACTTTTAAATTTGAAAGATATATAATATTAAATCTTATATAGTTTTGAACGTGTTTAAAATTCAAAGATATAAAATTTATGTCTATTTTTTATGATGTAAATCAACTTAAATTTTTTAATGACATGTAATACTGAAGCTTAAGTTGTTAGAATGTGTTTAAAATTTAAAGATTTAAACTTTATACATGTTTCTCATTTTGTATCACAAATTTGAAGTTTAAATGATATATAATATAAAAGTTTAAGTGATTTTTAATTTGTTTAAAATACTAATATTTGGTATTTATACATGTTTACCATAATACATTACACTTTTGATGTTCGAATAATATGAAATATTGAATCTTAAGATGTTTTGAACATATTTAAAATTTAAAGATTTAAATTTTATGTGTATTTTTCATGATACATCACAACTTTCAAATCTGATTGATGTCTAATATTGAAGCTTAAGCATGTTTTAAATGTGTTTAAGATTTAAGATTCAAATTTTATACACATGTCTCATAATGCATCATGATTATACTAAAGATTAAATAATTTTGAAGGTGTTAAAAATTTAAAAATTTGAATTTTATGCACGTTTCTCATGATGCATCAAATTTTTAAAGTTTGAATGATATTTAATACCGAAGCTTAAGTAGTTTTAAATATTTTTAAGATATAAATATTATAAATTTATGCATATTTATCATAATAGATTGTAATTTTAAAATTTGAATTATATGTAATACCAAAACTTAATCAAATTTAAATATGTTTAAGATCCAAATATTATAACTTTATATGCATTTCTCATAATGCATTGTAACTTTAAAATTTGAATGACATGTAATATTGAAGATTAAATAGTTTTAAGCATGTTTAAAATCTAAATATTTATAATTTATGTCAATTTCATATGATGCATCATAAATTTTAAATTTAAAAGATATTTAATATTAAAGCTTTAGTGGTTTTAAACGTGTTTAAGATTTTGAGATTTAAACTTTATATGCATACCATAATGCATTGAAAATTTGAAATATGAATGATTTAATACCAAAGCTTATGTGATTTTGAATGTGTTTAGGATCTTAAGATTCAAATTTTATGCATGATTCTCAAAATGCATTACAACTTTGAAATATGAATGATCTAATACTAAAGTTTAAATAGTTTTTAATAAGTTTAAGATCTATAGATTTGAATTTTATACATATTTTTCATGATATATCACAAATTTCAAATTTGAATAATTTGTAATAGTGAAGTTTAAGTGGTTTTAAATATGTTTAAGATCTAAAGATTTAAATTTTATGAGTATTTCACATAATACATCACAACTTTAAAATTTAAATGATTTATAATACCAAAGTTTAAGTAATTTTAAATGTATTTAAGATCAAAATATTCAAAATTTATTCATTTTTTTCATAATCATCATAACTTTAAAATTTTAATGATATATAATATCAAATATTAAGTGGTTTTAAACATGTTTAAGATCTAAAGATTCAAACTTTATGTATATTTTTTATGATGCATTGTAACTTTAAAATTTGATTAATACGTAATACTAAAATTTTATGCACATTTTGTATAATGCATCATAATTTTGAAATTTAATTAATATGTAATATCAAAATATAAATAGTTTTGAACATATTTAAGATCAAAAGATTTGAAATTTATGTATATTTTTTATGATGCATCACAAGTTTAAAGTTTAAATGATGTAATATCAAAGTTTAATTAATTTTAAACATGTTTAAGATCTAAATATTTAAAATTTATATGTATTTATCATGATTCATTGTAATTTTAAAATTTGATTGATATGTAATATTAAAATTTAATCAATTTTGAATGTGTTTAAGATTCAAAGACTCAAATTTTATACATATTTTTTTTATCATATATCACAACTTTTAAATTTGAATGATATATAATACTAAAATTTAAGTAGTTTTGAACATATTTTAGATACAAAGATTCAAAATTTATTCACACTTATCATGATGTATCATAACATTAAAATTTGAATGATATGTAATACCAAAGTTTGAATGGATTTAAATGTATTTAAAATTCAATGATATAAAAATTTTATGCATTTTTAAGATGCATCACAACATTAAAATTTGAATGATATGTAATACTAAAGCTTGAGTGATTTTGAATATTTTTAAGTATTAAATACTTAAACTTAATACATGTTTCTCATGATGTATTACAACTTTGAAATTTGAATGATATGCAATACTAATGCTTTAATAGTTTTGAACGTGTTTAAGATTTAAAGATTCAAATTTTATGCACATTTGTAATGATGCATTACAACTTTAAAATTTGAATAACATTTAATACCAAAGCTTAATAATTTTTTAACATGTTTAAGATCCAAAGATTAAAAATTATATATATTTTTTTCATAATGCATAATAATTATTTAATTTAAATAATATGTAATATTAGAGTTTAAACAGTTTTGAACTTGTTTAAGACTCAATGATTCAAATTTTATGCACATTTCTCATAATGTGTCACAAATTTAAAATTTTAATGATATGTAATAATAAAATTTATTCTATTTTAAACATGTTTAAGATCTAATAAGTTGAATTTTATGTACATTTTTTATGATGTATCATAACTTTAAAATTTAAATGATATGTAATACTAAATATTGATAAGTTTTAAACATGTTTAAGATTTAAAAATTAAAAATTTATGAGCATTTCTCTTTATGCATAATTTTTTTAAAATTTGAAGGATATTCAATGTTGAAGCTTAAGTAGTTTTGAACATATTTAAGATCTAAACTTTTAAATTTATATGTATTTTTTATGATGCATCACAATTTTAAAATTTGAATGATATGTAATACTAAAGCTTAAGTGGTTTTAAACATGTTTACGATCTAATGATTCAAAATTTAAGTATAATTTTCATGATGTAACATAAATTTAAAATTTAAATAATATGTAATACCAATATTCCCCCTAACCTAACCCCCCCTCCGGGGGGATATAAACTAAACTAAACTAAACCGAGAGGAGAGTGCCTCTACTCACTAAACTAAACCTGTGCTAATTCAATACGAATTGGTACTGGGAAGCATGTGCCCATCACTCCAGCAACGGCATCGAAGATTGAATGGAGAGTCCCTATATCCTTGTGGTTAGTGGGGAACAACCATCAAACCAAATTATGTGTCGTAAACTCATTCTTTCGTTTCATTCCTTATCAGAGACAAGCAAAATTTAAATAGTTTTAAACATGTTTAAGATCTAAATATTCAAAATTTATACATGTTTATTATGATGCATACCAATTTTGAAGTTTGAATGATATATAATACTAAAGTTTCAATGGTTTTAAACATGTTTAAGATTTAAAGTTTTAAATTTTATGTAAATTTTTCATGATACCTCGTAACTTTAAAATATTTAAGATCAAAAGATTTAAATTATATGCTCATTTACCATAATGCATTACAACTTTTAAATTTGAATGCTATATAATACCAAATCTAAAGTAGTTTTAAATGTGTTTAATATTCAATGATTCAAATATTATGCATATTTTTATAATGTATCATAACTTTAAAATTTGAAGAATATGTAATACCAAAGTCTAAATAGTTTTGAACATATTTAAGATCCAAATATTTGATCTTCATGCATATTTTTTA
Organism: Torreya grandis; assembly: GCA_037957365.1. Lineage (NCBI taxonomy): Eukaryota > Viridiplantae > Streptophyta > Pinopsida > Cupressales > Taxaceae > Torreya > Torreya grandis. The sequence continues at coordinate 250,521 of JARHVA010002684.1, forward strand.
TGATGTATCATAACTTTTAAATTTTAATGATATGTAATACCAAAATTTTAAAAAATTATAATGTGTTTGAAATCTAAACATTTAAATTTTATTTGTATATCTTATGATGAATCATAACTTTAAAATTTGAATGAGATGTAATTTCAAAGATTGAGTAAATTTGAACGTATTTAAGATCTAAATATTTGTAATTTATGCATATTTCTTATAATACATCATAATTTTAAAATTTGAATGATATATAATAATAAAATTTGAGTGGTGTTGAATGTGCTTAAAATTAAAATTTTATGAATATTTTTAATGATGCATCACAACTTTGAAATTTAAATGATATGTAATACCAAATTTTGAATGCTTTTAAATGTGTTTAGAATCTAAATATTCAATATTTATGCATGTTTATTATGATACAATATAACTCTAAAATTTTAATGATATGTAATTCTAAATCTTAAGTAGTTTTGAAAGTGTTTAAGATCTAAAAATTTAAATTTTATGCATGTTTCTCATGATGCATCAAAACTTTAAAATTTAAATGATATATAATACTGATCCTAATATGTTTAAGATCTAATGATTATAATTTTATGTGTATTTCTCATAATGCATCATAACTTTAAAATTTGAATGATATTTAAAATCAAAGCTTAATTATATTTGAACATGTTTAAGATTTAAAGATTAAAAATTTACATGCATTTATCATGATGCATTACAACTTTAAAATTTGAATGATATGTAAAATTAATGTTTAAGTAATTTTAATCATCTTAAAAATCTAAAGATTCAAATTTCATGCATATTTTCCATGATGCATCATAACTTTAAAATTTGAATGATATGTAATACCCAAGCTTGATCAGTTTTAAATGTATTTAAGATCTAAAGATTTAAATTTTATGTGTATTTGTCATGATGCTTCACAACATTAAATTTTGAATGATATATAATACCAAAACTTAAGTAGTTTTGAATATATTTAAGATCTAAATATTTAAATATAATATACATTTGTTGATATATATCATAATTTGATGTTATAATAATATATAATATCAAAGCTTAAGTAGTTTTAAGTATGTTTAAGATTTAAAAATTTAAATTTCATATAAGTTTCTCATGATGTGTCACAAATTTAAAATTTAAATGATATGCAATACTAAAGTTTAAGTGATTTTAAACATATTTAAGATCTAATAATTTGATATTTATACATATTTTTTATGATGCATCTTAATTTTTAAATTTGAATGATATGTACTATCAAATTTTAAGCAGATTTAAACTCTATTTAAAATTTAAATATTTGAATTTTATTCAAATTTTTTATGATATTATCATTTAAATTTTAAAATTATGATATCATTAAAATTTTAAATTTGTGATACATTAGGAAAAATATGCATAAATTTTAAGTATTTAGATCTTAAACACATTCAAAACTACTTATGCTTTAGTATTACATATCATTCAAATTTAAAAAATTTGATGCATCATAAAAAATATGCATAAAGTTTAAATATTTAAATCTTAAACATGATTGAAATAAATTAAGATTCAGTATTACATATCATTAAAATTTTAATGTTATGATGTATCATGAGAAATGTGCATAAAATTTAAATCTTTGATTCTCAAATATGTTCAAAATATTTAAGCTTTAGTATTACATATCATTCAAATTTTAAAGTTGCGATGCATCATGATAAATGTACATAAAATTTATATTTTTAGATCTCAAACACGTTCAAAACCACTTAAACTTTGATATTACATATTATTAAAATTTTAAAGTATTATTTCATCATGAGAAACATGCATAAAGCTCAATCTTGAGATCTCAAATATATTTAAAAATACTTAAGTTTAGGTATTACATATCATTTAAACATAAAAATTATGATGTATCATAAAAAATATGAATAAAATTTAAATTTTTAGATCTTACACACATTAAAAACTATTTAAGATTTGGTATTACATATCATTCAAATTTTAAAGTTGTGATGAATCATGAGAAACACTCATAAAGTTAAAATATTTAGATTTTAAACATGTTTAAAATCTTTTAAGCTTCAATATGATATCATTCAGACTTATAATTTTTTATGACTCATGAAAAATAAATATAAAATTTAAAATTTTAGATCTTAAATATGTTCAAAACTATTTAAACTTTGATATTACATATCATTCAAATTTTTAAGTTATGATGCATCATGAGAAACATGCATAAAATTTAAATTATTAGATCTTATATATATATATTTAAAATCACTTAAAATTTTAGTATTACATATCATTCAAATTTTAAATTTGTTATGTATCATAAAAAATTTATATAAATTTTTAATATTTATATCTTAAACACCTTCAAAATTTACTTAAATTTTGGTATTACATGTCATTCAAAATTTAAAGTTACAATATATCATGATAAACGTGCATAAATTATGAATATTTAGATCTTAAACTTATTTAAAATTGTTAAATACATATCATTCAAATATCAAAGTTATAAATTATTATAATAAATTTACATAAAATTTAAATCTTTATATCTTAAATATATTTAAAATTATTTCAAATTCAGTATTACATATCATTCAAATTTTAAAGTTATAAAGTATCATGAAAAATGTGCATAAAATTTAAATCTTTTGATCTTATTCATGTTAAAAATTACTCAAAATTTAGTATTATATATCATTCAAATTTTAAAGTTGTCATGCATCATAAAATTAAAATATTCAGATCTTAAACATATTCAAATCCCCTCAAGCTTTGATATTACACATAATTCAAATTTCAATGTTACAATGCATCTTAGAAATATGCATAAAAATTAAATTTTTAAATCTCAAACATATTTAATTTCATTTAATCTTCCATATTATTTATCATTAAAATTTTAAAGTTGTGATACATCATGAGAAACATATATAAAATTAAAATTTTTAGATCTTAAACACATTCAAAACTGCTTTAGATTCTATATTATAAATCATTTAAATTTTAAAGTTGTGATGCATCATTAAAAATGCATATAAAATTTAAATTTATAGATATTAAACACTTTTGAAACCACTTAAGCTTTGATATTACAAATCATTCAAATTTTAATTTTGTGATGCATCATGAAAAATAAACATAAAACTTTAATCTTTGAATCTTAAACATATTCAAAATTATTTAAGTTTCTGATTTCATATCATTAAAATTTTTAAGTTGTAATACATCATGATAAATACACATAAATTTAGTCTTTGGATATTAAAAATATTCAAAACTACTTAATTTTTAGTATTATATATCAGTTAAATTTTAGAGTTATGATATATCAAAAAAATATGTATTATAAAAATACATTCAAAACCACTTAAACATCAGTATTACATATCATTAAAATTTTAAAGTTATAATGTATTATGAGAGATGCATAAAATTTAAATCTTTAGATCTTAAACACATTTAAAACAACTTAAATTTTAGTATTATATATCATTCAAATTTGAATGTTACGATGAATCATAAAAATACCTATAAATTTTAAATATTTAGATCTTAAATATGTTCAAAATTATTTAATCTTAAGTGTTACATATCATTAAAATTTTAAAATTATGATACATCATAAAAAATGTGCATAAAATTTAAATCTCTAGATATTTAATATATTCAAAATTACTTAATCTTTAGTATTACATATTTTTCAAATTTTAAAGTTTTAATATATTATAATAAATGTGCATAATATTTAAATATATGAATACTAAATACATTTTAAATTACTTAAGAATCAGTATTACATATCATTTAAATTTTAAAGTTATAATGTATTATGAGAAATGTGCATAAAATTCAAATCTTTAGATCTTAAACATTTTAAAAACCAATTAAACTTTAAAATTACATATCATTCAAGCTTCAAAGTTATGATGTATTATGATAAACATGCATAAAATTTAAATTTTTAGATCTTAAATACCTTAAAATAATTAAGTTTTGATATTACATATCATTCAAATTTCAAATGTGATGCATTATGAGAAATATACAAAAAATTTAAATATTTAGATATTAAACATATTCAAAACCTCTTAAACTTCGATATTACATATTATTAAAAATTCAAAGTTATGATGCATCATGATAAATAAACATAAAATTTGAATATTTGAATCTTAAACACCTTTTAAATTACTTAATTTTTGGTATTATATATTATTTAAATTTAAAAATTGTAATGCATCATGAGAAATATGTATAAAATTTGAATCTTTAAATATTAGATATATTTAAAACTATATAAATTTTAGTATTATATATCATTCAAATTTTAAAGTTGTGATGCATCATGAGAAATGTAAATAAATTTAAAATCTTTAGATCTTAAATATATTCAACACCAATTAAGTTTCGATATCATATATCATTTAAATTTTAAAATTATGATGCATCATAATAAATGTGCATAAAATTTGAATGTTTGGATCTTAAACACATTCAAAACTATTTAAGCTTTCATATTATATATTTTTTACATTTTAAAGCTATGATCTATTTTAAATTTTTTTTATGATATTACATCTTTCATATCTTTCTTAAACATGTTCAAAATCACTTATCCTTTGATATTACATATCATTCAAATTTTAAAGTTGTAATACACTATGATAAATATGTATAAAATTTAAATATTTTTATCTTAAATTTATTTAAAACTGTTCAAACTTCGGTATTTTATCATTCAAATTTTAAATTTATGATGCATCATGAGAAATATGCATAAAACTCAAATTTTTAGATCTTAAACACATTCAAAACCATTTAATCTTTGATATTACATATAATTTAAACTTCAAAGGTGTGATACATCATAAAAAATAGGGATAAAGTTTAAATCTTTAAAATTTAAACACATTCAAGATTGTTTAAGCTTTGATATTACATATCATTCAAATTTCAAAGTTGTTATTCATTATTAATTTTTTTTATAAATTTTAAGTCTTTAAGATTTAAATAAGTTCAAAACTACTTAAGTTTTGATATTACATATCATTTAAATTTCAAAGTTCTGATGCATCATAACAAATAAGTATAAAATTTAATTTTTAGATCTTAAACACATTTAAAATTACTTCACATTTGGTATTACATGTCATTAAAATTTCAACTTTAGTATTACTATTTAAGCTTTGATATTACAATCATTCAAACTTTAAAGTTATGATGCATCATGACAAATGTACATAAAATTTAAATCTTGAGATCTTAAACACATTAAAACTATTTAATCTTTGGTATTACATATCACTTAGATTTAAAAGTTACGATACATCATAAAAAATATATATATAATTTTAATTATTAGATTTTGAGCATGTTAAAATTTGCTTAAGCTTTGGTATTAAATATCATTCAAACTTTAAATTTATGATACATCATGAAAAATAAAAATAAACTTTAAATCTTTAGATCTCAAAACACCTTCAAAATCACTTATATTTTTATATTACATATCATTCAAATTTCAGTTATAATGCATTATACGAAATATGCCTAAAATTTGAATCTTTAGATCTAAAACACGTTCAACCGTTTAAGCTTTGGTATTACATATATTTCAAATTTAAAAATTATGATGCATTATGAGAAACACACATAAATTTTTAATTTTTAGATTTTAAATACGTTTAAAATTGCTTAAGTTTTAAAATTACATATCATTCAAATTTTAAAGTTATGATGCATCATGAAAAATATGGATAAAATTTAAATCTTTAGATTTTAAACATATTCAAAACTCTTTAATCTTCGATATTACATATCATTTAAATTTAAAAGTTGTGATGTAAAATAAAAAATGTACATAAAGTTTGAATCTTTAGATCTTAAATACATTCACTACTTAAGCTTCGGTATTACATATAATTCAAATTTAAAATTTATGATGTATCATAAAAAATATAGATAAATTTTAAATATTTAGATATTAAACACTTTCAAATCTATTTAAGATTAAATATTACATATCATTAAAATTTTAAAGTTATGATGCATCACGAAAAATATGAATAAAATTTAAATCGATGAAATTAAACACATTTAAAACCACTTAACCTTTGGTATTACATATTATTCAAAACTTAAAGTTTTAATACATCATGAGAAATGTACATAAAATTTTGAATCTTTAGATTTTAAACATATTTGAAATTGCTTAAACTTTGATATTACATATCATTAAAATTTTAAAGCTACTATGCATTATGAAAAATATGCCTAAAAATTGAATCTTTAGATCTTAAATATAATCAAAATTATTTAAGCTTTAATATTACATATCATTTAAACATCAAAGTTATTATGTATTATGAGAAATGCTCATAAAGTTCAAAGCTTTGAATCTTAAACACATTCAATATAACTTAAATTTTAGTATTACATATCATTCAAATTTATATCTTAAACACATTCAAAACTATTTAAGCTTTAGTATTACATATCATTCAAATTTTAAAGTTAGGATGTATTGTGAAAAATATGCATAAAATTCAAAAATTTAGATCTTAAATACATTCAAAACAACTTAATCTTAGATATTACATATCATTCAAATTTCAAAGTTACAACACATTATGAAAAATATATATATAATTCAAATCTTTAGATGTTAAACACCTTAAAAATCACTTAAGCTTCAGTATTACGTTTTATTCATATTTAAAAGTTGTAATGCATTATGATAAATATGTATAAATTTTAAATTTTTGAATTTTAAACATGTTCAAAACATTTTAAACTTCATTATTATATATTATTTAAATTTTAAAGTTGTGATGCATTATGAAAAATATGCATAAAAATAAAATTTTTAAATATTAAATATATTTAAAATTACTTAAGCTTTGATATTATATGTCATTTAAATTTTAAATTTTTAATAAATTATGAGAAACATGTATAAAGTTTAAATATTTGGATCGTAAACACGTTCAAAACTACTTAAGTTTTAGTATTACATACCATTCAAATTTTAAAGTTACGATGCATTATAAGAAATACACAAAGTTTAAATCTTTGAATTTTAAATAAATTTACATGTCATTTAAAATTACCACTTAAACTTCATTATTACATATCATTTAAATTTTAAATTTGTTATGTATCATAAGAAATATATACAAAATTTAAATCTTTATATCTTAAATATGTTTAAAATAGATTAACCTTTAGTGTCACATATCATTCAAATTTTAAATTTGAAATAAATTATGAAAAACATGCATAAAATTTAAATTTTTAGATATTAAATATAATTGAAACCATTTAAACATTGGTATTACATATTCAAATTTCAATATTATGATATATTATGAAAAATATATATAATGTTTGAATCTTTAGATCTTAAATACATTTAAAACTACTTAAACTTCATTATTATAAATCATTTAAATTTAAAAATTGTGATGCATAAAGTTTAAATTTTTAGATCTTAAACATGTTTAAATCTATTCAAGTTTTGATATTACATATCATTTAAATTTTAAAATTATAATGCATCATGAGAAACATAAATTTTAATTAATTAGATCTTAAACATGTTTAAAGTTACTTAAATTTTAGTATTAAATATCATTTAAATTTTAAATTTATAATAAACTATAAAAAATAAGTATAAATTTTAAATCTTTAGATCTTAAACATGTTCAAAACTACTTAAACTTTGATATTACATATCATTTAGATTTTAAATTTATGATACATTATGACAAACATACATAAAATTTGAATTTTTTAATCTTAAATATATTCAAAATGACTTAAACTTCATTATTGCATATCTTTTAAATTTCAAAGTTGTGATTCATCATAAAAAATGTGCACAAAAATTGAATCTTTAGATCTTAAACATGTTCAAAACCATTTAACCCTAGGTATTACATATTATTTAAAATTCAAAGTTATGATACATCATGATAAACATGTATATAATTTGAATATTTAGATATGAAGCATTTTCAAAATTGTTTAAGTTTTTGTATTACATATCATTTAGATTTCAAAGTTATGATGTATCATTAAAAAAAATTAAATCTTTGTATTTGAGTCATGTGCATAACCACTTTAATTTTTTGTTTTACATATCATTTAAATTTTAAATTTATAATGTATTATAAAAAATACAAATAACCTTAAAATATTTGCATTTTAAACATGTTCAAAATATTTATACTTTGGTATTACATATCATTCAAATTTTAAAGTTACAATGCATCATAAAAAAATGTGCATAAAGTTAGAATCTTTAGATCTTAAACACTTTTAAAACCACTTAAAATTATGTATTTTATATCATTCAAATTTTAAATTTATGATGCATGATGAGAAATATTTATAAAATTTGAATCTTTAAATTTTAAACACCTTTAAAACTACTTAAATTTTTGTATAACATATAATTCAGATCTAAAAATTGAGATGCATTTTGAAAAACACATAAAATTTAAATATTTAAATCTTAAATATATTCAAAACTATTTCACTTCTGGTATTACATATTATTTAAATTTCAAAGTTGCCATGTATTATGAGAAATGTACATAAAATTTGAATCTTTAGATCTTAAACACATTTAAAACTTCTTAAACTTCTATATTATATATCATTCAAATTTTAAAATTACAATGTATCGTGACAAACACATATAAAGTATAAATCTTTAGATCTCAAACACCATCAATATTACTTAATCTTTGGTATTACATATCATTTAAATTTTAAAATTGTGTTACATCATGAGAAACATGCATAATATTCAAATCTTTATATCTTAAATATGTCTAAAACCATTTAAGCATTGGTATTACATATCATTAAAATTTTAAAGTTGTGATACATCATGTAAAATATGCATAAAGTTTGAATATTTAGATCTTAAATATATTTAAAATTATTTAACCTTTGGTATTACATATCATTTACATTTTAAAGTTACGATGTATCATAATTTTTTTTATAAATTTTAAATCTTTAGATCTTGACTACGTTAAAATTTACTTAAGTTTTAATATTACATATCATTTTAACTTCAAACATGTGATGCATCTTGATAAATATATATAAAATTAAAATATTTGGATCTTAAATATGTTTAAAACTACTTAAGCTTCAGTATTACATATCATTCAAACTTCAAAATTGTCATACATCATGAGAAATACACATAAATTTCAAATTGTTAGATCTTTAAGATGTTCAAAATCATAAATGTTTTAGTATTACATATCATTTAAATTTTAAAATTATGATATATCATGAGAAATGCATATAAAGTTTAAATATTTTGATATTAAATTTGTTCAAAACCACTTAAACTTCAGTATTACATACTAATTATACTTCAAAATTATGATGCATCATGATAAACATGCATAAATTTTAAATCTTTGGATCTTAAACATGTTTAAAATAATTGAAAATTTATTATTAAAATTATTCAAACATAAAATTTATGATGCATCATGATATATTTAGATAAATTTTGAATATTTAGATCTTAAATACATTTAAAACAATTTAAAATTTGGTATTACATATCATTTAAATTTAAAAATTATGATGCATAAATTTTGAATAAATAAATCTTAATCATATATAAAACAACTTAAGTTTTGGTATTACATATCATTCAAATTTTAAAGTTGTGATGCATCATGAGAAATGCACATAATATTCAAATCTTTAGATCTTAAACACTTTCAAAACTTTTTAAGTTTCAATATTATATATCATTCAAATTTTAAAATTATGATGTATCATAAAAAATATGTAAAATTTTTAAATCTTTAGATATTAAACATATTCAAAATCACTTAAGCTTCAGTATTACATATCATTCCAACTTTAAAGTTATTATGTATCATGAGAAATATTTATAACATTTAAATTTTTAGATCTTAAACACATTTAAAACTGCTTAAGCTTTGGTATTACATATCATTTAAATTTTAAAGTTATAATGCATTGTCATAAACATACATAAAGTTTAATTTTTTTGATCTTATACACATTTAAAACTACTTAAGCTTGGGTATTGCATATAATTCAAATTTCAAATTTATGATGCATTATGAGAAATGTGTATAAAGTTTGATTTTTTAGATCTTAAACACGTTTAAAATTACTTAAATTTTGGTATTATATTTCATTCAAATTTGAAATTTGTGATGCATTATGATAAATGTATATAAATTTTAAATCTTTAGATCTTAAACATATTTAAAATTAAATAAATTTCAGTATACATATCATTCAAATTTAAAAATTGTGATGCGGTATGAGAAATGCGAATAAAATTTTAATATTTAAATATTAAACACATTCAAAATTACCAAAAATTTAGTATTACACTATCATTCAAATTTTAAATTTATAATAAATTATGAAAAATGTGCATAAATTTTGATTCTTTAGATCTTAAACATATTCACAGCTATTTAAGCTTCAGTATTACATATCATTTAAATTTTAAAGTTATGATGAATTATGATAAATACATATAAAATTTGAATATTTGAATCTTAAATACATTCAAAATAATTTAAATTTATTATTACATATCATTTAAATTTTAAAATTATGATATATCATGAAAAATGTACACAAAATTTAAATCTTTACATTTTAAACACATTCAAAACAATTTAAGCTTTTGTATTATCTATTATTCAAATTTAAAAATTGTGATATATCATGATAAATATGCATAAAATTTAAATTTTTAAATTTAAAGCATGTTTGAAATTATTTAAGCTTTGATATTACATATCGTATAGATTTTGAAGTTGTAATGCATCATAAAAAATGTGAAAAAATTTAAATCTTTATATTTGAATCATGTTCAAAACCACTTTAAACTTTGGTACTATATATCATTCAAATTTCAAGGTTGCGATGCATTATGATAAATGCACTAAAGTACAAATATTTACATCTTAAACATGTTTTAAATGCTCATACTTTGGTATTACGTATTATTCAAATTTTTAAATTACAATGTATCATAATAAAATTATATAAAATTTAAATATTTAGATCTTAAATACATTCAAAACTAAATAATCTTAAGTATTACATATCATTTAAATTTTAAAGTTATGATGTATCATGAGAAATATGCATAAAATTTGAATCTTTGAATCTTAAACACCTTCAAAATTACTTAATATTTAGTATTACAGATCATTCAAATACTAAAGTTGAGATGCATTATGATAAATGCATATAAAATTCAAATTTTTAGATTTTAAACATATTTAAAACCACTTAAACTTTATTATTACATATTACTCAGATTTCAAAGTTGTCATGTATAATAAAAAAGGTTCTTAATTTTTGAATCTTTAGATATCAAACACATTCAAAATTACTTAAGATTCTATATTACATATAATTTAAATTTTAAAATTACAATGCATCAAAATCATGCATAAAATTTAAATCTTTAGATTTCAAACACCATTAATACTACTTAAGCTTTGATATTACACATCATTCAAATTTTACAGTTATGATGCATTATTAGAAATATTAATAAAATTTAAATTTTTTAATTTTAAACACATTCAAACCAACTTAAGCTTTGGTATTTCATATCATTCAAATTTTAAAATTGAGATGTATCATGCGAGATGTGTATAAAATTAAAATATTTAGATCTTAATATGTGTAAAAAATCTTAAACTTTGGTATTACATATCACTTAAATTTTAAAATTGTGATGCATCATGAAGAATGTGCATAATTTTGAATCTTAAACATGTTCAAAATCGCTTAAGATTTAGTATTACATATCATTATAATTTAAAATTTATGATGCATTATGAGAAATACACATAAAATTTAAATAGTTATATCTTAAACATATTTAAAACTGCTCAAATTTTAGTATTTTATTATTAAAATTTTAAAATTTTGATGCATAATGAGAAACATGCATAAAATTTGAATATTTAAATATTTAACACATTCAAAACCACTTAAGCTTAGATATTACATCATTTATATTTAAAAGTTAAAATATATTATGAGAAATGTGCATAAAATTTATATCTTTAGATCTTAAACATGTTCAAAACCATTTAAGTTTCAATATTACATATAATTCAAATTTAAGAATTATGATGTATCAAACAAAACGTGCATTAAGATTAAGTATTTAAATCTTGAACATACTCAAAACTATTTCAGCTTCAGTATTACATATCATTTAAATTTTAAAATTACGATGCCTTATTAAAAATATAAAATAACTTCTAATTTTTGAAACACAAAGACATTTAAATTTAATTAAAATTTAGTATTACATATCATTCAAATTTTAAAGTTACGATATATCATGATAAATATACATAAAATTTGAATCTTTAGATCTTAAATACAGTCAAAACCACTTAAATTTTAGTATTACATATCATTCAATTTTTAAAATTGTGAGCATTTTAAGAAATACACATAAAATTTAAATATTTGAATCTAATTTTAAAGTTGAGATGTTTCATTCAAATTTTAAAATGACATGTATTATAAGAGATGCATTTAAACTTTGATATTATATATCATTTAAATTTTAAAGTTGAGATGTATCATAAGAGACACATTTAAGCTTCGATATTACATATCATTTAAATTTTAAATTTATGATGTATCAAGAGAAATATACATAAAATTCAAATTTTTAAATCTTAAACATGTTCAAAATTATTCAAATTATAGTATTGCATATCATTATAACTTCAAAATTTTGATGCATCATGACAAACACGCATAATATTTGAATCTTTAGATCTTAAATATATTCAAAACCACTTAAACTTCAAGATTACATATCATTCAAACTTTAAAGTTGTAATGCATCATAAAAAATATGTATTTTATTTAAATCTTAAACATGTTTAAAATCACTTAAATTTTAGAATTTACATATCATTTAAATTTGAAAGATATAATACATTATAAAAAATGTATATAAAGTTTAAATTTTTGTATCTTAAACACGTTTAAAATTAGTTAATCTTTGGTATTATATTTCTTTCAAATTAAAAAGTTGTGATACATTATGAGAAATGTGCATAAATTTTAGATATTAAACATGTTTAAAATTGTTTAAACTTCGATATTACATATCATTCAAATTTTAAATTTATGATGCATGATAAGAAGTAAGCATAAAATTTAAATATTTAGATCTTAAATATGTTTGAAACTACTTAAGATTTGATATTATATGTCATGATGCAGTTTGAATATTTAGATCTTAAACATATTTAAAACTTTATTACATAAAGTTTAAATATTTAGATCTTAAACATGTCTAAATTTATTCAAGCTTTGGTATTCTCATAATGCATCACAAATTTAAAATTTAAATGATATATAATATTAAAGCTTAAGAGGTTTTGAATGTGATTAAGATCCAAAGATTTTATATTTATATGTATTTCTCATGATGCATCGTAATTTTAAAATTTGAATTATATGTAATATCAAAGCTTAAGTAATTTTGAATGTGTTAAAATTTAAGGATTGGAATTTTATGTATGCTTCTCATGATGCATTGTAACTTTAAAATTTGAATGATGTAATATTAAAATTGAAGTAGTTTTTAACATGTTTGAGATATAAATATTCAAATGTAATATAGAAGCTTAAACTATTTTAAATATGTTTAAGATATAAAGATATGAATTTTATATGCATTTTTCATGATACATATCAAATATAAAATTTGAATGACATGTAATACTGAAGCTTAAGTGGTTTAAAACATGTTTAAATTTTAAATATTTAAATTTTATGCATATTTCTCATGATGCATCACAACTTTAAAGTTTGAATAATACGTTATTATTTTAAATATATTTAAGATCTAAATATTTAAATTTTATGCATATTTTTCATAATACATCACAACTTTAAAATTTAAATAATATGTAATACTAAAAGGTAAACACATTTTAAACGTGTTTTAAAAAAATTAGAATCTATTTGCATCTCTCATTATGCATCACAATTTTAAATTTAAATGATATGTAATATCAAAGTTTAAGTAATTTTGAAAGTATTTAAGATACAAAAATTTTAACTTTATGCATATTTCTTATAATGCATCAAACCTAAACATTTGAATGATATGTAATACCAAAGTTTAAATGGTTTTGAACATATTTACGATCTTAATATTTAAAAATGTATTTAAAATCTAAAGATTAAAATTTTATATGTATTTCTTATAATACATCGTAACTTTAAAATTTGAATGATATATAATACTAAATCTTTAATAATTTTTAACATATAAATATTTGAACTTTATACTTATTTCATATGATATATTACAAATATTAAATTTAAATGATATGTAATATCGAAGCTTCAATGGTTTTAAAAATATTTAAGATCTTAAGATTCAAATTTTATGTGATTTCGTATAATGCATTATAGCTTTGAAATATGAATAATCTAATACCAAAGCTTATGTAATTTTAAATGTGTTTAAGATCTTAAAATTCAAATTTTATTCACATTTTTTATTATACATTGCAACTTTGAAATATGATTGATCTAATACAAAAATTTAAGTAGTTTTTAAGATCTAAAGATTCAAATTTTATGCATATTTCTCATGATACATCACAACTTTTAAATTTAAATGAAATGTAATAATGAAGTTTAAGTTATTTTAAATGTATTTAAGATCCAAAGATTTAAATTTTATACATATTTCATATGATGCATCACAATTTTAAAATTTGAATGATTTATAAATACCAAAGTTTAAGTGGGTTTAAACATGTTTAAGATCTAAATATTCATACTTTATCCATGTTTCTCATAATCTATTACAACTTCAAAATTTGAATGATATGTAATACCAAAGCTTAAGTGGTTTTGAACATGTTTAAGATCCAAATATTTAAACTTTATATGCATTTTTTATGATGCATCATAACATTGAAATTTGATTGATATGTAATACCAAAAATTAATTGATTTTGAACATGATTAAGATCTAAAAATTTAAAATTTATTCTCAGATTAGGGGCATACCAAAGCTTAAGCGATTTGAATGTGTTTAAACATCGTAACTTTAAAAATTGAATCATATGTAATACCAAAGCTTAAGCGATTTGAATGTGTTTAAGGTCCAATGATTTGAACTGTATGTGCATTTATCAAAATAAATCACAACTTTCAAATTCAAATTATATGTAATACCAAAGATGGAGTAGTTTTAAAAGTGTTTAACATCTAAAAATTCAAAATTTATGCATGTTTATCATAATGCATCTGATATTTATAATTTGCATGATATGTAATGCTAAAAATTAAGTAGTTTTGAATGTGTTTAAGATCTAAAGATTTAAAATTTATGTATATTTCTCATTATGTATTGTAACTTTAAAATTTGAATGATACATAATAATGAAGCTTATGTAGTTTTAAACATGTTTAAGATTTAATGATTCAAATTTTATGCACATTTATAATGATGCATCATAACTTTTTAATTTGAATGATATGTAATACTAAAGTCTAAATAGTTTTGAACATATTTAATATCTAAATATTTAAATTTTATTCATATTTCTCATGATGCATTATAGCTTTAAAATTTGAATGATATGTAATACTAAAGCTTAAACGATTTTAAAAATATTTAAGATCTAAATATTTAATCTTTATACTTTTTTTAATGATACATTTTAACTTTGAAATTTTATTGATATATAATATCGAAGCTTAACTAGTTTTGAACATGTTTAAGATCAAAAGATTCAAACTTTATGCTCATTTATCATAATATATTATAACTTTAAAATTTGAATGATATGTAATACTGAAGCTAAAGTGATTCTAAATTTATTTAAAATTTAAAGATTTAAATTTTATGCACATTTATTATGAATTATCACAACTTTAAATTTTGAATGACATGTAATATCTAAGCTTAAATAATTTTGAATGTATTTAAGATCCAAAGAATTGAATTTTATGCACATTTTGCATAATGCATCACAACTTTAAAATTTGAATGATATGTAATATGGAAGCTTAAATGGTTTTGAATATTTTTAAGATCTAAAGATTTAAATTTTACGCATATTTCTCATGATGCATTCAAACTTTAAAATTTGAATGATGTAATACCAAAGCTTAAATAATTTTAAACATGTTTAAAATATAAATATTTAAACTTTATGTATGTTCCTCATGATGAATCATAGCTTTGAAATTTGAATGATATGTAATATTGAAGCTTAATGAATTTTGAATGAGTTTAAGATCCAAAATTTTAAACTTTATATATATTTTTCATAATGCAATGTAACTTTAAAATTTAAATGATATATAATACCAAAGCTTTAGTGGTTTTAAACGTATTTAAAATAGAAAGATTAAAAATTTATTTATATTTCTAATGATGCATCACAATTTTTAAATTTTAATGATATGTAATATTGATGTTTAAGCAAATTTAAATATGTTTAAGATCCAAAGATTTAAAATTTATGCATATTTTTCATGATACATGATAACTTTAAAATTTAAATGATATGTATTACCTAAGTTTGAGTGGTTTTGAATGTGTTTAAGATTCAAATATTTGAATTTTAAAAATATTTTTTAAGATGCATTGTAACTTTAAAATATGAGTAATACGAAAGCATGAATAGTTTAGAACATGTTTAAGAATGAAAAATTCAAACTGTATTCATGTATGTCATGATGCATCATAATTTTAAAGTTTGAATGATATTTAATACCAAAATTTTAGTGGTTTTGAGTGTGTTTAAAATCTATTTTTTAAAATTTTATTCACATTTATCATAATGCAACGTAACTTTGAATTTTGATCAACATGTAATATTGAACCTTAAATGGTTTTGAACGTGTTTAAAATTCAAAGATTCAAAATTTATGTGCATTTCTAATCCATCATAATTTTTAAAATTGAATAATATGTAATAGCATATCTCAAGTAGTTTTAAATGTGTTTGAGATCTAATGATTCAAAATTTATATATATTTATCATAATGCATCATAACTTTAAAATTTAAATGATATGTAATACGTAAACTTAAATAATTTTGAAGTGTTTAAGATCTAAATCTTTGAGATTTATGAAAATTTATTGTGATGCATCACTATTTTAAAATTTGAATGATATGTAATACTAAATATTGATTAATTTTAAACGTGTTTAAGATCTAAAGATTCAAATATTATGCACATTTTTTATGACGTATTAAAATTTTAAAATTTGAATCATATGTAATGTTGAAGCTTAAGTAGTTTTTAATGTGTTTAAGATCTAATGATTCAAACTTTATCCATGTTATCATGTTGCATCACAAATATGATATTTGAATGATACATAATATTGAAGATTAAGTAGATTTTAATGTGTTTGTAATTCAAAAATTTAAATTTTATGCACATTTTTAATGATACATTAAAATTTTGAAATCTAAACGATATGTAATACTAAATATTGAGTGGTTTTGAACATGTTTAAGATCTAAATACTCAAATTTTATGCATGTTTCTCATGATGTATCATAATATTAAAATTTAAACGATATGTAATATCAAAATTTGAGTGGTTTTGAATGTATTTAAGATCCAAAAATTTAAACTTTATGCATGTCTATCATGATGCATCACAATTTTTATGTGTGAATGATATGTAATACTCAAGATTAAATAGTTTTAAACGTATTCAAAATCTAAAGATTTAAATTTTATGCATATTCGTAATGATACATCACAAATTTGATGTTTTAATTATATGTAATATTGAATCTTAAATAATTTTGAATGAGTTTATTATCAAAATATTTAGACTTTATGTGCATTTATCATGATGCATCACAATTTTAAAGTTTGAATGATATGTAACACTAAAGTTTAAGCAGTCTTTAACATGTTTAAGATTTAAATATTCAAATTTTTTGTATGTTTCGTATGATGCATTACAATTTTAAAATTTGAATGATATGTAACACTGATGCTTAAATAATTTTGAACATGTTTGAGATCTAAAAATTTAATTTTCATGCATATTTCTCATAATGTATCATAACTTTAAAATTTTAATGATATGTAATATCAAATATTAAGCAATTTTGAATGTATTTAATATCTAAATATTCTAAATTTATGTATATTTATCATAATACATCATAGCTTTAAAATTTAAATTATATGTATTACTAAAACTTAAATGGTTTTAAACATTTTTAAGATATAAAGATTCTAAATTTATGTACATTTCTCATTATGTATCAAAACTTTAAAATTTGAATGATATGTAATACCTAAGTTTAAGTAGTTTTGAATGTTTTTAAGATTCAAATATTTAAAATTTATGCATCTTTTTCATAATGCATTGTAACTTTAAAATTTGACTGATATGTAATACTAAAGCTTATGTGGTATTTAACATGTTTAAGATCTAAAAATTTAAATTTTATGCACGTTTCTCATAATGTATAATAATTTTAAAATTTAAATGATATGTAATACCATAGTTTAAGTGGTTTTAAATATATTTGAAATCTAAACATTTAAATTTTATGCACATTTCTCATGATGCATCATAACTTTAAAATTTAAATATTATGTAATTTCAAAGCTTAAGTAATTTTGAACATGTTTAGGGTCCAAATATTTAAACTTTATGTATGTTTCTCATGATGCATGATAGTTTTTAAATTTAAATTATATGTAATATTTAAGCTTAATTAGTTTCTAAAGTGTTTAAAATCTTAAGATTTAAAATTTATGTACATTTTTCATGAGAAATGTTTAATCATTATGTGCATTTCTTATGGAAACATTAAATTTTAAATAATATATAATATCGATGTTTGAGTGGATTTGAACTTATTTTAAATCTAAAGATTTGATATTTATGTGAATTTTTTATGATGCATCACAACTTTGAATTTTGAATGATATGTAATGCCAATGCTTGAGTGGTTTTGAACATATTTAAGATCCAAAGATTTGAATTTTATGAATATTTTTCATGATGTATCACAACTTTAAAATCTAAATGATATGATGCATCATGAATAAAATTTGAATATTTGAATCTTAAACACCTTCAAAATCTCTTAAGCTTAAAGTATTACATATCATTCAAATTTTAAAGTTGAGATGCATTATGATAAATACATATAAAGTTTAAATGTTTGAATTTTAAACACATTCAAAATTACTTAAGCTTTGGTATTACATATCATTTAAATTTTTAATTTACCATGCATTGTGAGAAATATGTATAAATTTTAAATTTTTTGATCTCAAATACATTCAAAACTACTTAAACTTCTATACTACATATCATTCAGATTTCAAAATTATAATACATCATAAAAAATATACATAAAGTTCAAATATTTGGATCTCAGACACCATCAAAATTTCTTAATATTTGGTATTACATATCATTCAAATTTTAGAGTTATAATGCATCATTAGAAACATGCATAATATTTAAATCTTTGGATCCTAAACACATGTAAAACTACATAAGCTTCGGTATTAGATATCATTCAAATTTTAAAAGTTGAGATGTATCATGAGAGATGCAAATAAATTTTTTGTATTTTAATCTTAAACATATGTAAAACAACTTAGAATTTAGTATTATATATCATTTAAATTTTAAAATTGTGATGCATCATGAAAAATGCAAAAAAAAATCATATATTTAAATTTTAACACATTCAGAAACATTCAAGTTTAAGTAGTTCATATCATTCAAACTTTAAAATTGTGATACATCATGAAAAATATGCATAATATTTAAATATTTGGATCTTGAAAATGTTTAAAACCACTTATACTTTACTATTACATATCATTCGAAATTTAAAGTTGTGATGCATCATGAGAAATATGATATTTGATTCTTTGGATCTTAAACATGTTCAAAACCACTTAAGCTTTAATATTACATATAATTTAATTTTTAAAGTCATGATATATTATGAAAAATATACATAAAATTTAAATTTTTATAGCTTAAACACATTTAAAATCACTTAAAATTTAGTATTATATTTCATTCAAATTTGAAACTTGTGATGCATTATGAGAAATATGCATAAATTTTAAATCTTTATATCTTAAAAATATTTAAAATTGTTTAATATTTGATATTACATATCATTCAAATTTTAAATTTATAATACATGATAAGAAACATGCATAAATTTTAAATCTTTAGATCTTAAATATGTTTAAAATTACTTAAACTTCGGTATTATGTCATTCAAATTTTAAAGTTGAGATGCATCATGAGAATTCTAGATAAATTTTTAATATTTGAAACTTAAACACGTTCAAAATTTATCAAGCTTCGGTATCATCATTCAAATTTCAAAGTTATGATGCATAATGTGAAATGGAAAAAAATACAAATCCTTAGATCTTTATCACACTCAAAACGATTTAAACTTTGGTATTACATCATTCATATTTCAATGTTGAAATGCATTATGATAAATGTGCATAAATTTTAAATCTTTGGATCTTAAACATGTTTAAAATTGCTTACTTTAGTAACATATATAATTTAGATTTAAGAGTTGTGATGTATCATACAAAATGCACTCAAATTTTTAGATCTTAAACATACTTAAAACTATTTAAGCTTTAGTATTACATATCATTCAAATTTTAAAATTGTGATGCATTATGAGAAATACATAAAAATTTATAATCTTTAAAATATAAACACATTCAAATTTTCTTAAGTTTCAGTATTACATATCATTAAATTTAAAATTTGTGATTCATCATGAAAAATATGTATAAAGATAAAATCTTTGGATCTTAAATACACTTAAAAGCACTTAAACTTCAATATTTTATATCATTTAGTTTTTAAAGTTACGAGCATGATGAAAAATGCACATAAAATTTGAATCTTGAGATTTTAAACACATTCAAAACCACTTAAGTTTTAGTATTACATATCATTTAAATTTTAAAGTTGAGATGTATCATGAGAGATGCATATAAAGTTTGAATATTTAAATCTTAAATATGTGTAAAATAATTTAATCTTCTGTATTACATATCATTATAATTTTAAAGTTACGATACATCATGAGAAATATACATAAATTTTAAAATTTTTAATCTTAAACACATTAAAAATTGCTCAAATTTTGGTATTACATATCATTCAAATTTCAAAGTTATAATGCATCATAAAAATCATAGATAATGTTAAATTTTTTAGATATTAAATATGTTCAAAACCACTTAAGATTCAATATTATATATCATTTAAACTTCAAAGTTGTAATGCATCATGAGAAACATGCATAATATTTTAATCTTTGGATCTTAAACATGTTCAAAATTGCTTAAGATTTGGTATTACATATTATTGAATTTTGAAGTTATGATGCACAATGAAAAATACACATAAAATTTAAATTATTTTATCTTAAACATATTTGAAACTACTTAAAATTTGGTATTACATTTCATTAAAATTTTAAATTTGTGATGCATTATTAAAAACTAGCATAAATTTTGAATCTTTAGATCTTAAACATATTCAAAATTATTTAAGCTTCAATATTACATATCCTTTTCCATAACATTATAAACAAAAATCAAGGGATACATCAAGTGTTCATCATGTATATCATATACATCTTCCATTAGCTACATATAGGGCACCTTTAGTTGAGTCACATCCTTTGAGTAACATGATTGGTGTGTATAATTCCAAAGTTCTAGCTAGACCTTCCATCTTCTTAGAGTAAGAGATAATTGAGGATGATTTAGATTATCATGCACTCTTTATCAAATCTTACATTCATAATCATCTTATTTATAGTGTTTTCATAGACAATATATTCAACATGAACATATGAACTATGACATTATTACAATATTTAGGATATTCAAAATAAGATATTACCTTGATGGACATAGTTATTAGTGGATTCAGTGGGCACATACAAATTTCATTAGGTGATATTGTACTTTCTCTATAGGTTGGTCCACCACATGTGGCCACACCATTTACTATTATTCTTAGTGTAAGATTTTTTGATATATTACTTGGTCGACCAAGGATTCAAAAACTTTGAGCAATAGATTTTACAGTTCACAAATGCATGAAATTCATTCACACTAATTAAGTTGTTATAATTGGTGGATTTTTGTATGAGTTACCACTCCCTACTTTAGATCCATCGACTATTTTGCAGTCACTAGTTTTAGTTTTTCTACTAGTTTCAATTTCTCCACCAGTTTTAGTTCTTCCTCTAGTTTAGATTTAGACATAGTCATGGCCTCCATCACCAACATAGAGAGTCCATACACTTCCACAGAGATATCTTTTATAGCAATCATAGTTTCAACATTTTAGATAGCTTCTAGCTATAGTATTCACACGTAGGTCAGTATCATTGAGGTCTCATGCCTCTATACATAGAGAACATGTTTAGAGAGATTCTCCTATTAATAGATGGCTCCCTAAAAGACCTATAATTGCATCCACTTCTTAGAGTTACAAGTGGACCCCATAGATGGTTTCTACTTAAGAGATTTTAGAGCATTTACAACATACACAATTTTTAAAGCCACAGTCTTATCCCTTCCATCATGCTTCATGATCACACATGATCTCTCTTCTTGATATAGAAAACCATGATAGGAAGTCTCCCAAAATAATAATTGATTAGTATCATTTCTTCTTATCTTTACTTGTACATAGTTTTTTTTATGATTTATTATACATAGCTTATATCAAAATACCAAAAAAACATAATATTTTAAAATACAAAAACATTCAAATATACCAAAAATACCAAAAATAATACAAAATTTAAAAAATATCAAAAACATTCAAATAAATCAAAAAATAAAAAAACATTTTAATTGTATGCATCATCCATACTTTACATTTATACTACAATGCTAGACTTATATTTACTATTCTATGCTATTATTTGTTAATTTATCTACATTACCATGCTTCACTTGATCTTTTGAATGTGTGTATTAAAATTTTAGATCTTTGATTACTTCACTCCACCCATTAAGGGGGCATCCTACTCCTACATTCAAGACATACATC
Source organism: Torreya grandis (assembly GCA_037957365.1). Taxonomy (NCBI): domain Eukaryota; kingdom Viridiplantae; phylum Streptophyta; class Pinopsida; order Cupressales; family Taxaceae; genus Torreya; species Torreya grandis. The sequence continues at coordinate 273,710 of JARHVA010002684.1, forward strand.
GATATACCTACCACTTGGGGCATCTTCTACATGAATATACCATCCAAGTTATGTCATTCTTACATCAAACACTCTAGTTATCATGTTGATTTATATTAATTACTAACATACACATTAATTTATTGACACTCACCAATATATAGCACTTGTGTATTTATTAACATATACATAGTCTTGTACTACATGTCTTGCATACATTCACTTTATGATTTTATTAGTTAGATGTGATTATATTTCTATTATATTAACATGCTTTCCTTTTTTGATTTGCGTAGTTAGATGTGATTAATTTTTTCAATTCCTATTGGTCTTTAATATATGTCTTAAGACATTTGCTAATGTCCTTTGATTTTATTCTTATACATGTCTTAAGACATTTTCCAATATCCTTTGCTTCTATTTTTATGTGTGCCTTAGGATATTTGCCAATGTATTTTGTTTATACTTTTCTAATATGCCTATGGCCCTTGTGTCAACCTTTCTTGTTTTAATTGTATATGTTTGTGGCATTTGAACATGCCTTATATGTTGCTTTTTAGTTTGAGTGACATGTGCCCATGTCCCTTGTTTGCTTGGCTCTTTGGCCACTATTGTATATTTTTTTCTTCTTACCTTGTGTGCTTGTTACTTGATTAATTTTTAAATGTTTACAAGGCCATGATATACATCATGTATTATCTTACTTTCTTGGATGCCATGATGGACATCACGCTCCATCTCTCCATGACAACTAACAACTAACAATTAACTAGACTTTTAATTAAATTCAATACATTGCACATACTATTGCATTGTTATATTTATCTAAGCATACCCTTGTTGATCTAACAATCTCTCATACAAACTATGTTATATCTTGAGATATCTTGTCTATTATCATTGTTATATCATGTATTCTCATAACATAACATACTTACAAAGCTCTTTCTTTCGAGGGAAGTCATTGAGTCTTCATTCCTACTCTTAAAAGAGGAGGCAATAAATAGGAATTTTGTCATAAAGATCAGAGCTCCTACTAGTAAAAAAATTAGCATTTAGAACACCTAAAATAGCAACCAAACTTCAAATTAGGCAGAACAAACCAAGTAGATAGTCAAAATTATACAATAGTCATCAGAATTAGCCCAAGATAATATCACCAAGATTGGACTATGATGCCATATATTAGGGTGTCTATTTTTTATGCTCTTATCAAAATAGCAAAAAAAATATATTTTCTAAAAATAGGAAGAAAAGTAAGTTCAACTATAGTTTTGCACAATTAGACCAGTTCAAAATCAATAGTTTCAGTATAATTTTTCTTAAAAAATATAGATATAGGGGCATCATGTGTGAAATTATGGCTCTCACTTCTATTTTTAGATAAGGTATTTGGTATAAATTCTAAATAAAAATCTATGTTTTAGAAACTTGTGATTGGGGGCAATGTGTATGGCACATTTATCTTCTTTTCTTTTTGAGTTCAGTACATTACTTAGACATTCTCAACAGTTGCATACCTTATTTGATCTATAAGGGTTTGTCATCATTTTTAAATGGCTTTCATACAAACCTAACCTCCACATTTTTGGAATGGATTTCATATAAACCTAGTGCCTAGTTTTGGAGTGGCTTTCATACAAGCCTAATCTCCACCTTTTAGAGTGGCCAAGAGTGGCCTAGTTTCTAGTATATATTCAGTTGTCCATGCCACATTGTTAGATTATAGAACATTCATAAGATTTAGAATCCATCTCATATGACACATATTTAATATCGATATTACTTTATAACTACACTTTACGAGGCAACAATTGAGCCAACAGACTAGCTAGCCTTTATATTCTTAAGCCACATACTCAAAGGGACTGGACACACAACCCAAACATTGATTAACACATGCATGATCACATAACTTCACTTAGTGGGTAAAGATGGAGCCAAAGGGCTAGCCTTTGCATTCTTAAGCCACTTTTAGGGAATTTAACACTCAACTCTATTCATGATATTACTCTTAGTACAACATCATCCAACATTACTCAACATCACAATAAGTTTTATTTTGGTTGGCATACTCGATGAGGTGTATTCATTATTTTCTCTTCCTTTTTTCTCTTACCTAACTTTATATGTTCTTATTTTAGACAAATCATATCTATTAAGAAATAATCTACTCTTTGTTTTCTCTTGCAAATTTATACTTCAAAACATACTCTCTCTATACACACCTCGCATCACATAGCTTCATGAGCTTCACGCTTGTAGGTAAGATCAAGTATACTTTCTATTTTTACTTTATCTTAGTATTTTGATTTGTTACATCACTAAAAAAAAGGGGGATGGTAAATGTAGTCATATAAAATATGAAAATTGATAACTTGAGTGCGGCTAATAACACTCAACCCATAGGTCCCTCTTACTTTCTTTCATAATCTTCATAGACATCTTTTCACTGATTCTCAGTCATATGTAGCCTTCTAGATAGTAATTCCAACTACTCTAGGTAGCATTTTTAGTGATGATTTCATCTCTTAGGTCCCATTTCTTTAGGACTATAGCACCCAACTTGGACTATAGTGCCAGACTTTAGGGTGTCCATTTTCAGTGCTCCTATCTAAGTGTATTTTTAACTCTAATGGTCAGTTCCTTCTAGTTCCTATTCCTCTTCTTATCAACCTAACATGAATACATTCAAACTATGACCAATAAATCCCTATAGAAACCCATTCAAAGTTTATTTAAAAAGGGGTTTGAAAAATATCACAAAGCAATCAAGAATACAAAAAGAGTACTAAGACAATCTTCCCTTCTCTACATATAACTAGCCAATATTACTACATGATTATTCAAATCTTTACATCAGTCCTTAACCACCTCAATCACATCTAGTTTAACATTTTATATCTTCATACACATTATTTTATAAAGCACATCAAGTGGGAGAAGTACACATAGCTTAATCCCTCTTCAAAGTATTGGTTTGTAGCCAACGTGCTCACATAAGGGGTATGGATACATGTTTGTCAAAGCATAATGGAGTCTATAATTTGAAGACTAAATCAGCTCTATAATGAGTTTTGTGGATACCCAATAGTTCAAAATTTTACAAATAAGATCACACATACACAACGAATGAACTTAGAAAGTTTTAATCTTTTAGACAACAATGATAGAAGAGGACTAAAGTGTTGCACCCTAGGGTGTCTTATTTTGATGATCTTGTCCAATCATAGAATGAAGGCCAGATCTTGATTTATGATAGTGTCATAATTTTACACAGTGAATTTCAAACCTTACAATAATTGTCTCAATTAATTTTTAGCTAAGTCTTATTTTTTCTGTCTTATTACTATTTTTAGAAAAATTCAAATTATAGTCAAATTATATAAACCAATAATTTAATTATTATATATTTATTTATTGAGTTCTTATTTCAACTATTTAACTAAATTAGGAATAATATACCAATATTTTTAAAACTATTAAATCAAATACCAAATCTTCAATGGTTTTTAACATGTTTAAGATCAAAAGATTTAAATTTTATGCACATTCTCATGATGCATCACAACTTTGAAATTTTAATGACATATAATATCATATCTTAAGTGATTTTAAACATGTTTAAAATCCATATATTCAAAATTTATATGCATTTATCATGATGCATTACAATTTTGAAATTTGAATGATATATAATATCGAAGCTTAAGAAGTTTTGAAGATGTTTGAGATCTAAATATTCAAATCTTATGTGTATTTATAATGATGTATTACAACTTAAAAATTTTAATGATATGTAATACTAAAGTTTAAGAAATTTTAAACATATTTAAGGTTCAAATGTTTCATCTTTATGTGTGTTTCTTATGATGCATCACAACTTTAAAATTTGAATGATATGCAATATATTGAAGCTTAATAAGTTTTGAAAGTGTTTTACATAAAAAGATTCAAAATTTATGTGTATTTTTATTATGCATCATAACTTTGAAATTTGAATTATATGTAGTAATTATGAAGCTTAAATAATTTTGAACATGTTTGAGATCCAAAGATTCAATCTTTATGTGCATTTCTCATTATATATCGTAACTATAAAATTTAAATGATATGTAATACCAAAGTTTGGGTGGATTTGAATGTGTTTAAGATCTAAATATTTAAAATTTATATGCATTTCTCATGATGCATCATACTTTTTAATTTTGATTGATATGTAATGCTAAAGCTTGAGTGGTTTTGAATGTGTTTAAGATCCAAATATTTAAACTTTATGTATGTTTCTCATGATACATCATGACTTTAAAATTTGAATAATATGGACTACCAAAGCTTGATTAATTTCTTAATATGTTTAAGATCTAAAGATTTACACTTTATGCATGTTATCATGATGATTCAGAACCTTGAAGTTTGAATGATATATAATACTAAAGCTTCACCAGTTTTGAATATGTTTAAGATTAAAAAATTCAAAGTTTATACATATTTGTCATGATACATCATAACTTTGATATTTGAATGACATGTAATACCAAAGCTTGAGTAGTTTTTAGTGTGTTTAAGATATAATGATTCAAATTTTATGTATGTTTCTCATGATGCATCACAACTTTTAAATTTAAATGATATGTAATACCAAAGATTGAATAGTTTAAGATTTAAAGAGTCAAAATTTATGCATATTTGTCATGATGCATCAAAAAATTTAAATTTGAATGATTGAAATAATGAAGCTTAAGTAGTTTTAAACATGTTTAAGATCCAAAGATTAAAACATTATGCATGTTTGTCAAGATGAATCGTAATTTTGAAGTTTGAATAATATGTAATACAAAGCTTAAGTGGTTTTGAAAGTGTTTAAGATCTAAAAATTTAAATTTTATGTGCATTTCTTGTCATACATCGCAACTTTGAAATTTAAATAATATATAATACTGAAGCTTAAATTATTTTGAACATTTTAAAGATATAACAATTCAAATTTTATGTGCATTTCTCATGATGAATCATAAATTTGAAGTTTGAATGATACATAATATCAAAATTTAAGTAGTTTTGAACATGTTTAAGATCTAAATATTATATCTTTATTCACATTTTTCATGATGCATCACAATTTTAAAATTAGAATGATATGTAATACCAAATTCTATGCAATTTTTAATGTGTTTAAGATATAAAGATTTGAACTCTATGAATTTTTTTTATGATGCATCACAAATTTAAAATTTAAATGATATTTAATACTAAGAATTAAGCAGTTTGATCATGTTTAAGATCAAAAGATTTAAATTTTATGCACAACAACTTTAAAATTTATATGATATGTAATTCTGAAGCTTAAGCAATTTTGCATAACTTCAAAATTCAATAATATGTAATACCAAATCTTAAGCAATTTTGAACATGTTTAAGATCCAAAGATTAAAATATTATGCATGTTTCTCATGATGCATTACAACTTTGAAGTTTAAACGATATATAATATTGAATCTTAAGTGGTTTTGAACATATTTAATATCTAAAAAATTTAACATTATGTGTGATTTTTATGATGCATTATAACTTTGAAATTTGAATGATATGTAATACCAAAATTTAAGCAATTTTTAATGTGTTTAAGATTAAATTTTTTGAAATTTATGTATATTTCTCATGATGTATCGTAACTTTTAAATTATAATGATATGTAATATAGAAGATTGAATTATTTTACACATATTTAAGATTCAAATATTCAAACTTTATATGCATCTCTTATGATACATCTCAACTTTAAAATTTAAATGATATGTAATACTAAAACTTAAGTGGTTTTGAATGTGTTTAAAATCTCAAGATTCAAATTTTATGTGCATTTTTCATCATGCTCGTAACTTTAAAAACTAAATGATATAAAATATTAAAGTTTAAGTGCTTTTAAGTGTATTTAAGATCCAAATATTTTATCTTTATACATATTTTTCATGATGCATCACAAATTTTAAATTTAATGATATGTAATACTGAAACTTAAGAAAATTTGAATGTGTTTGTATTTTAAAGATTATAAATTTTTATGTATTTCTCATAATGCATCACAATTTTAAAATTTGAATGATATGTAATACTGAATCTTAAATAGTTTTGAGTATGTTTAAGATCTAAAAAATTTGAGTGCATTTTGTATGATACATCACAACTCTTAAATTTAAATTATATATGCTACTAAAGTAAGCAATTTTAAACATGTTTAAAATCCAAAGATTTAAAATTTATGCACATTTATCATAATGCATTTCAACATTGAAATATGAATGATGTAATACCAAAGTTTAAATGGTTTTGAGTGTGATAAAGATGTAAGGATTTGTATTTTTTTCCATTTCACATTATGCATCACAACTTTGAAATTTGAATGATGATACCGAAGCTTGATAAATTTTGAACGTGTTTAAGTTTTAAATATTAAAAATTTATCTAGAATTCTCATGATGCATCTCAAGTTTAAAATTTGAATGACATAATATCAAAGTTTAAGTAATTTTGAACATGTTTAAGATCTAAAGATTTAAAATTTATGCATATTTTTTTATCATGCATTATAAATTTAAAATTTGAATGATATGTAATATCAAATTTTAAACAATTTTGAATATTTTTAAGATATAAAGATTTAAAATTTATGCATATTTCTCATAATGCATCACAAGTTTCAAATTTGAATGAAATATAATACTAAATTTTAAGTGGTTTTAAATGTGTTTAAGCTATAAAAATTTAAATTTTATTTATATTTTTCATAATATATCATGACTTTGAAAATTAAATTATATGTAATATTAAAGCTTAAGTGGTTTTGAACATGTTTAAGATCCAAAGAATCAAATATTATTCATATTTTTTATGATGCATCACAACTTTAAATTTCGAATGATATGTAATAGTAAAGTATAAGTGGTTTTAAACATTTTCAAGATCCAAATATTTAAATATTATACATATTTTTCATGATGTATCACAGATTTAAAAAATTTTAAAATCCAAATATTTAAATTTTATATGTTTCTCATGATTCATTATAACTTTAAAATTTGAATGATATGTAATACCCAAGGTTAAGTGGTTTTGAACGTCTCTAAAATTTAAAGATTCAAGCTTTAAGCATATTTTATATGATGCATTAAAACTTTAAAATTTGAATGATATTTAATACCGAAGCTTATATAATTTTGAAGGGGTTTAAAATTTAAAGATTTAAATTTTATTCACGTCTCTCATAATGCATCACAAATTTAAAATTTGAATTATATATAATAGCAAAATTAATCAATTTTGAATGTCTTCAAGATCTAAAGATTCAAATTTTATGCACATTCCTCATTATGCATCATAACATAGAAGTCTAAATGATATGTAATACCAAAAATTAAGTGGTTTTGAAAGTGTTGAAGATCTAAATATTTAAATTTTATGTATATTTTTCATGATGCATCGTAACTTTAATGCTTGAATAATATGTAATACTAAAGCTTAAGTGATTTTTAATGTGTTTAAGATATAAAAATTTAAATTTTATATATATTTCTTATGATGCATCATAAATTTAAAATTTGAATGATATGTAATACTAAAATTTAAGTGGTTTTGAATGTGTTTAAGATCTACAAAATTGATTTTTATGTGTATTTTTATGATTCATAAAAAATTTGAAGTCTCACTGATGTCATACCAAAGTTTACATAGTTTTGGGTATGTTTAAAACTAAAGATTTAAATTTTATGAGTGTTTCTCATAATATCACAACTTTAAAATTTGAATGATATGTAATACTAAAACTTAAGTAATTTTAAAAGTGTTTAAGATCCAAATAATTGAACTTTATATGATTTTATCATGATGCATTGTAACTTTAAAATTTAAATGATATGTAGTATTGAAGCTCAACTAATTTTGAAGTGTTTAAGATTCAAAGATTGAAACTTTATGTACATTTATCATGATGCATCACAAATTTGATATTTGAATGATATGTAATTCTAAAGCTTAAATAGTTTTGAATGTGTTTAAGATTAAAAGATTCAAACTTTATGCATATTTTTAATAATGCATCACAACTTTAAAATTTCAATGATATGTAATATCAAACCTTAACTAGTTTTAAACATATTTAAAATATAAATATTTAAATTTTATGTACATTTCTCATGATGCATCATAAATTTTAAATTTAAATGATATGTAATACTAAATATTAAATGGTTTTGAGTGTATTTAAGATCTAAAGATTTGAACTTTATGTGTATTTTTTACAATACATCATAAATTTAAAATGTGAATGATATCATAGCTTTAAAATTTGAATGATATGTAATATTGAAGCTTAAACAGTTTTAGACATGTTTAATATACAAATATTTAAATTTTATGTGCATTTCACATGATCCATCACAAATTTAAATTTTGAATGATAAGTAATATAAAAGCTTATTTAGTTTTGAAGTTGTTTTAGATTTAAATTTTATGCTTGTTTCTCATAATGCATCATAACTTTAAAATTTGAATGATATGTAATACTTTAAGAAGTTTTGAATGTGTTTAAGATTTGAAAATTTTAGATTTATACACATTTCTTAAGATGCATCGTAACTTTGAAATCTAAAAATTTTAATAACAAAGCTTAATCATTTTTAAACATGTTTGAGATCAAAATATTTGATTTTATATACATTTCATATGATGCATCATAACTTTAAATTTTGAATGATATGTACTATCGAATTTTAATCAATTTTGAACATGTTTGAGATTCAAAAATACAAAATTTATGTGCATTTCTCATAATGCTTCACAACTTTTTAAATTTGAATGATATGTAATACCAAAAATTAAAGTGGTTTTGAACTTTGCATAAATTTTAACCATTCAAACTTAATGCATGTTTCTCATAATGTGTGTTTAAGATTTGAATTTTTTTCATAATATATATTTAAGACTTATGTTTTAAGTGCATTTCTTATGATGCATTGTAACTTTAAAATTTAAATGATATAAAATATCAAATCTTAAATGGTTTTAAACATGTTTAAGATCTAAATATTTTATCTTTATGCATGTTTCTCAAAATGCATCACAACTTTTAAATTTGAATGATATGTAATACATAAACTTAAAATATTTTAAATATGTTTAAAATCTAAAGATTCAAATGATATGTAATATCGAAGTTTTAATAGTTTTAAAAATGTTTTAAATTTAATTTTTTTGCATATTTTTTATGATGCATCACAACTCTGAAATTTATGATAATAAAATTTAAGTAATTTTGAGCATATTTAAGATCTAAAATTCAAATTTTATGCACATTTTTTATTATGCATCATAACTTTGAATTTTGAGTGATATTAATACTGAAACATAAGTTATTTTGAACGTGTTTAAGATCTAAATATTCAAAATTTATGCACATCTCTTATGATGCATTGCAATTTTAAAATTTGAATAATATGTAATATCAAAACTTAAGTAGTTTTGAATGTGTTTAAGATCTAAATATTTAAATTTTATGTATATTTTTAATGATATATTTTAACTCTAAAATTAAAATGATATATAATACTAAAGCTTAAGTAGTTTTGAATATGTTTAAGATCTAAAAATTTAAATATTATGTATATTTTGAGTGGTTTTAATATGTTTAAGATCTAAAAATTTAAACATTAATGTAATGATATGTAATACCGAAGCTTAAGTGATTTTAAATATGTTTGAAATTTAAAAATTTAAATTTTATGCACAGTTCTCATAATGCATGAGAACTTTGAAATCTAAATGATATGTAATATTGAAATTTAAGTGGTTTTGAATGTATTTAAAATCTAAATATTTAAATTTTATATGTGTTTTTCATAATTCTTCTTAACTTTGAAATTTGAATGATATGTAATATTAAAGTTTAAGTGATTTTGAAGGTGTTTAAGATTCAAAAATTTAATTTTTATGCATATTTTTTTATGATGCATCACAACTTTGAAATTTAAATGATATGTAATACTAAAATTTAAGTGGTTTTGAACATGTTTAAGATTTAAAAATTCAAATATTATGAATGTTTCTCATGATCAATCATAACTCTGAAATCTAAATGATATGCAATACCAAAGTATAATCAATTTTAAATATATTTAAGTTGTAAATATTTCATATTTATGTGGATTTATCATGATGTATCGTAACTTTGAAATTTAAATGATATGTAATATCAAATTTTAAGTAGTTTTGAATGTGTTTCAGATCTAAAAATTTAAAATTTATTGATATTTCTCATGATACATTAAAACTTTGAAATTTGAATGATATGTAATACCAAAACTTAAATGAATTTAAACATGTTTTAAATTTAAAGCTTTAAAATTTATACAAGTTTTTAATGATGCATTATAACTTTTAATCTTAAATGATATGTAATACTGAATCTCAATAGTTTTGAATGTGTTTAAGATCTAAATATTCAAAATTTGTGTACATTTCTCATGATACATCACAACTTTAAAATTTAAATGATATGAAATAATGAAGTTTAAGTGGCTTTAAATATGTTTAATATCTAAAGATTCAAATTTTATACACATTTCTCATAATATATTATAACTTTAATAAATTAAATGATTTGTAATATTAAAATTTAAGTGGTTTTGAATGTATTTAAGATCTAATAATTCAAACTTTATGCATTCTTTTCATAATTCATTATAAATTTAAAATTTGGATGATATATAATACCAAAGATTAAATGGTTTTGAATATTTTTACTATCTAAAGATTTGAATTTTATGAATGTTTTTCGTAACATATCATGAATTTGAAATTAGAATGATATATAATACTGAAGCTTGAGTAGTTTTGAACATGTTTAAGATCTAAAGATTAAAAATTTATACATGTTTCTCATAATGTATCACAACTTTTAAATTTAATATAAATGTAATACTAAAATTTAAGTTATTTTTTACATGTTTAAGATCCAAAGATTTGAATTTTATGCATATTTTTCATAATGTATTATATCTTTAAAATTTAAATGATATCTAATATCAAAGCTTAACATGTTTTAAACGTGTTAAAGATCTAAATATTTGAACTTCATACATGTTTCTTATAATGCATCATAGATTTAAAATTTGAATAATATGTAATACCAAATTTTAAGCAAATTTAAGATCTAAAGATAAGAAATTTATTCATATTAATTAAAATGCATTACAACTTTGAAATTTAAATGATATGTCATACCAAAATTTAAATAATTTTGAACGTGTTTAAGATCTAAAGATTTAAATTTTATGCATGTTTCTCATGATACATCACAACTTTGAAATTTAAATGATATACAATATTAAAATTTAAGTGGTTTTAAATGTGTTTAAGATCTAAAAATTTAAAATTTATAAGTATTTATCATGATGCATCGTAACTTTGATATTTAAATGATATGTAATACTAAGGCTTCAGCAGTTTTAAATATGTTTAAGATCTAAATATTTAAAATTTATCTACATTTATCATAATACATCATAACTTTAAAATTATAATGATATATAATATTGAAGCTTAAATTTTTTTAAATATATTTAAGTTCTAAATATTTAGAATTTATACATATTTATCATTATACATCACAACTTTAAAATTTAAATGATATGTAATACCAAGGCTTAAATTTTTTTAAATCTATTTAAGATCTAAAGATTTAAACTTTATTCATATTTCTTATAACGAATTATAAATTTAAAATTGTAATGACATATAATATTGAAGCTTAAATAGTTTTGAACATGTTTAAGATCTAAAAATTTAAAATTTATACATATTTTTCATAATGCATCACAACTTTCAAATTTGAATGAAATGTAATGTCAAAACTTAAATTATTTTAAATGTATTTAAGATATAAAGATTTAAAAAAATTATACATTTTTCATAATGTATTGTAAATTTAAAATTTAAATGATATGTAATACCAAAGCTTAAGTAGTTTCAAATGTGTTAAAAATCTAAATATTTAAACTTTATGCATGTTTCTTATAATATATCATAGAATTAAAATTTGAATGATATGTAATACCAAATTTTAAGTGGTTTTTAGTATGTTTAATATATAAATATAAGAAATTTTGCATATTTTTCAAAATGAACTACAACATTGAAATTTGAATGATATGATTTTAAACGTCTTTAAGATTCAAATATTTAAATTTTATGCATGTTTATCATGATACATCACAGCTTTAAAATTTAAATGATATGTAATACATAAATTTTAAATGTGTTTAAAATCAAAAGATTAAAAATTTATGAGCATTTCTTAAAATATGTAATATTGAAGTTTCAATAATTTTGATCATATTGAAATTATAAAGATTTAAACTTTATGCACATGTATCATGATGCATCAAAACTTTAAAATTTAAATGATATGTAATACTAAGGTTTAAGTTATTTTGAATGTGTTTAAGATCCAAAAATTTAAACTTTATGAATGTTTCTCATGATGCATTATAATTTTAAAATTTGAATGATGTAATATCGAAGTTTAAGCGGTTATGAACTTTACATAAATTTTAAAGATTCCAAATTTTTATGCATTTTTAAAAATGCATCATAACTCTTAAATTTGAATTATATGTAATACTAAAGTTTAAACATTTTGAATGTGTTTAAGATCCAAAGATTTAAGTTTTATGCATATTTATCATGAACGATCACAATTTTAAAATTTAAATGATATGTAATATTGAAGTTTTAGTGTTTTTGAACATATTTAACAATCTAAGATTCAAATTTTATGCACATTTCTCAAAATTTATCAAAAATTTAAAATTTGAATGATATGTAATACCAAAGCTTAAGTGGTTTTGAACATGTTTAATATTTAAAGATTAAAAATTTATACACATTTTTCATAATGCATCGTAACTTTGAAATTTGAATGATATGTAATACTGAAGCTTAAGTAATTTTAAACATGTTAAAAATTGAAAGATTCAAAATTTATGAACGTTTCTCATAATTTATCATAAATTTATAATTTTAATGATATATAATACTGAAGTTTAAGTAGTTTTAAATGTGTTTAATATCTAAAGATTATAATTTTATATATGTTTCTCATAATGCATCACAACTTTAAAATTTGAATAATATGTAATACCAAAGTTTAAGCAATTTTAAATGTATTTAAGATCAAAAAATTTAAAATTTATGCATATTTTTAATGCATCATAACTTTCATATTTGAATAAAATATAATACCAAAACTTAAATAATTTTAAATAATTTAAGTTTTAAAGATTTAAAATTTATGTGCATTTCTTATAATGCATCATAACTTTAAAATTTGAATGATATGTAATATTAAACTTTAAGCAGTGTTGAATGTGTTTAAGATCTAAAGATTTAAAATTTTATGTATATTTTTCATAATGCATAATAAATTTAAAATTTGAATGATATTTAATATTGAAGCTTAAGTGGTTTTGAACATGTTTAAGATCAAAAGTTTAAAATTTTATATATGTTTCTCATAACACATCACAAATTTAAAATTTGAATGATATGTAATACTAAAGTTTAAGCAATTTTAAGCATATATCTGATATAGAGATAATAATTTTATGTATGTTTGATATAATGCATTATAATTTTAAAATTTGAATGATATGTCATATTAAAGTTCAAGTAATTTTGACTATGTTTAAGATCTAAAAATTTAAATTTTATGCATATTTATCATGATATATCACAATTGAATTTGAATAATATATAGTAATGAAACTTAAGTGGTTTTGAACATGTTTATGAGATCCAAGAATTTGAATTTTATGTGTTTCTCATGATGTGTTATAATTTTAAAATTTTAATGATATGTAATATCAAAGTTTAAATGATTTTGAATGTGTTTAAGATCCAATGATTTAAAATTTATGTGCATTTCTCATGATGTATCACAAATTTAAAATTTAAATGATATGTAACACCTATTTTTAAGTGGATTTAAATTTTTTTAAGATTCAATGATTCAAAATTTATGTATATTTTTTGTGATACATCATAGCTTTAAAATTTGAAATATATATAATACCAAAGCTTAATCAGTTTAAATGTATTTTAAATATAAAGATTAAAATTTTATGCATGTTTCTCATTATGTATCACAGCTTTAAAATTTAAATGATTATAATACTGAAACTTAAGTGGTTTTAAAAGTGTTTAAGATTTAAAGATTTAAATTTTATGCATATTTCTCATTATGCCTTAAAACTTTGAAGTTTGAATGATATGTAATATCCAAAGTTTAAGAGATTTTGAACATGTTTAAGATCTAAAGATTAAAATTTTATACATATTTTTCATAATGCATCACAATTTTAAAATTTAAAAGATATGTAATATTAAAACTTAAGTAGTTTTGAATGTGATTTAGATCTAAAAATTTAGACTTTATTTGCATTTCATATAATGCATTAAAACTTTAAAATTTGAATAATATATAATAGAGAAACTTAAGTGGTTTTGAAAGTGTTTAAAATCAAAAGATTTAAACTTTATGCATATTTTTCATTATGCATCATAATTTTAAAGTTTGAATGATATATAATATTGAAGCTTAAGTAGTTTTTAACATTTTTAAAATCTAATTATTCAAAATTTATGTATATTTCTCATAATGAATTATAACTTTTAAATTTGAATGATATATAATATCAAAGCTTGAATAATTTTAAATGTGTTTAAGATCTAAAAATTTAAATTTTATGCATATTTGTCATGATGCATCATAAATTTAAAGTTTATATTACTGTAATACTAAAGCTTAAGTAGTTTTAAATGCATTTAATATTTAAAAATTTGAACTTTATACATATTTATCTTGATGCATCACAACATTAAAGTTTGAATCATATGTAATATCGAAGCTTGGATAATTTTGAATGCGTTTAAGATTAAAAAATTTAAATTTTAAATACATTTCTCATGATTTATTGTAATTTTCAAATTTAAACGATATGTAATATCAAAACTTAAGGGGTCTAAAAAGTGTTAAAATCTAATAATTCAAAATTTATGTGTATTTTTTATTATGTATTGTAAATTTAAAATTTAAATGGTATGTAATACCAAATTTTAACTTATTTTAAACATGCTCAAGATCCAAATATTTAAACTTTATGTAGTTTCAAATGATGCATCACAACTTTAAAATTTGAACGATATGCAACACCAAATCTTAAGTAGTTTTAAATATATTTAAGATCTAAATATTCAAATTTTATGCACATTTCTCATAACATATTGCAACTTTGAAATTTTAATGATATCATAACTTTTAAATATAAATGATATGTAATATTAAAGCTTAAGTGGTTTTGAACGTGTTTAAGAACCAAAGATTTAAATATTATGTGTTTCACATGATACATCACAATTTTAAAGTTTGAATGATATGTAATACTGAAACTTAAATAGTTCTAAAAGTGTTTAAGATCTGAAAAATTAAATTTTATGCATGTTTTTTATGATGCATCACAACTTTAAAATTTGAAAGATATGTAATATTAAATTTTGAGTGATTTTAAACGTGTTTAAGATCTAAATATTCTATATTTATACATATTTCTTAAAATGCATCATAAATTTGAAATCTAAATGTTCTAATAACAAAAATGAAGTGCTTTTGAACATGTTTTAGATATAAATTTTTTATTTTATATACATTTCATATGAAACATCATAACTTTGAAATTTGAATAATATGTAATACCAAATCTTAAGCATTTTTGAATGTGTTTGAGATCCAAAGATTTAAACTTGATGCACCTTTCTTATAATGCATTATAAATTATAAATTTGAACTATATGTAAGACCAAAGCTTATGAAAAATTCAAAATAACTTAAAATTTAGTAATATATATCATTTAAACTTCAAAGCTATGATGCATCATGTTAAACATGCATAAAATTTGAATATTTAAATTTTAAACACATTTAGAATCACTTAAACTTTAGTATTACATATCATTCAACTTTTAAAGTTATGATATCATTCAAATTTCAAATATATGATGCATTGTGAGAAATATATTTTAAATACATTTAAAATCACTTAAGTTTTAGTATTATATATCATTCAAATTTAAAAATTATGATACATCATGAAAAATATGAATAAAATTTAAATCTCTAGATCTTAAACCTATTTCCACTTAAGCTTTGGTATTACATATCATTAAAATTTTAAAGTTGTGATGCATCATAAAAAATAGATATAAAATTTGAATCTTTAAATTTCATATATGTTAAGAACCACTTAAGTTTTAATATTAATATCAATCAAAATTCAAAGTTATGATTTATCATGAGAAACATACATAAAATTCAAATATTTAGATCTTAAACACATTTATAACCACCTAAAATTTGGTATTATTTTTAAATTTTAAAGTTACAATACATCATGAGAAACATGCATAAAGTTTGAATCTTTAGAAATTAAACACATTAAAAAATGTTTAACTTTAGTATTACATATTATTTAAAATTTAAAATTACAATACATCATGAGAAATATGCATAATATTTAAATATTTGAATCTTAAATATGTTTGAAATTGCTTAAGTTTCAATATTACATATCATTTAAACATCACAGCTGTGATGCATCATAAAAAATGCATAAAGTTTAAATCTTTGGATCTTAAAAATATTTAAAACTACTTAAGCTTTGGTATTACATATCATTAAAATTTAAAAATTGTGATGCATCATGAAAAATATGTATAAAATTTAAATTTTTAGATCTCAAATTTTTTTAAGCTTTGGTATGACATCAGTCAAACTTAAAATTTGATATGCATCATGAGAAACACACATAAACTTCAAATATTTAGATCTTAAACACGTTCAAAATCACTTAAGCTTAGGAATTACATATCACTTAAATTTTAATGTTATAATGCATCATGAGAAACATGTATAAAGTTTAAATATTTAGATATTATGTATGTTAAAAATAGTTTAAACTTTGGTTTTACATATATCATTTAAACTTCAAAGTTGTGATGCATCATAAAAAAATGAGCATAAATTTTAAATTTTTAGATCTTAAAACACTTTCAAAACCACTTAATATTTGTTATTATATATCATTCAAACTTTTAAGTTATAATGCATAATGAAAAATGTGCATAAAATTTAAATCTTTAGATCATAAATAAGTTCAAAACTTTTTACGATTCGATATTATATATCATTCAAATTTTAAATTTATGATGCATTATGAGAGACGCATATAAATTTTAAAACTTTTGATCTTAAACACATTCAAAACTACTTAAGCATCAATATTACGTATCATTCAAATTTTAAAGTTATGATGAATCATACAAAATATACATAAAATTTAAAGATTTTAATCTTAGATATGTTGTGATGCATTATGAAAAATGCACATAAAGTTTAAATAATTAGATCTTACACATGTCTAAAATCACGTAAGCTTCAATATTACATTCAAAGTTATGATACATTATTATAAACATGCATAAAGTTTTAATATTTAAATTTTAAACATATTCAAAATTACTTAAGCTTTAGTATTACATATCATTCAAATTTTAAATTTATGATGCATCAAAAGAAATATGCATAAAATTTAAATTTTTTGATCGTAAACATGTTAAAAAATACTAAACTTTAGTATTACATATCATTTAACTTCAAAGTTATAATGCATTATAAAAAATATGCATAAAGTTCAAATCTTTGAATCTCAAACATGTTAAAAATTATATAAGCTTCAATATTACTTATTATTCAAATTTTAAAGTTAGGATACATAATAAGAAATATGCATAAAGATCTAATCTTTAAATTTTAAATACGTTCAAAATCTTTAAGCTTCAGTATTATAATAATTCAAATTTTAAAGTTGTGACGCATCATAGCAAATATATATAAAGTTTAAATATTTGTATCTCAAACACATTCAAAACCACTCAAGCTTTGATATTACATATCATTCATATTTAAAAATTTTGATCCATCATGAGAAATATACATTTAATTTAAACTATTACAATATATTTAATATCTAAAGATGTAATATTAAAGGTTAAACGATTTTGAATGTGTTTAAGATTTAAATATTAAAATTTTATGCATTATTCTAATAATACATCACAACTTTAAAATTTAAATGATATATAATACTGAAGCTTAAGCAAATTTAAATGTTTTTAAAATATAAATATTCAAATTTTATCTACATTTAATATGATGCATCATAACTTTAAAATTTGAATGATATGTAATATAGAAGCTTAAACAATTTTAAGTGTATTTAAGATTCAATAATTTAAATTTTATGTATATTTTTCATGATGGATTTCAACTTTAAAATTTGAATTATATGTTATACTAAAGATTAAGAAATTTTGAACGTGTTTAAAATTTAAAAATTTAAAGTTTATGCATGTTTCTCATGATGCATCATAATTTTAAAGTTTGAATGATATCTAATATTGAAGCTTCAATAGTTTTTAATTTATTTAAGATCTAAATAATCAAATTTTATGCACATATCTCATGATACATCACAACTTTGAAATTTAAATGATATATAATACCAAAATTTAATGGGTTTTCAATGTGTTCAAGATCTAAAGATTTGATCTTTAGGCATGTTTGACATGATGCATCATGATTTTGAAATTTTAATGATATGTAATATCGAAGCTTAAATGATTTTGAAAATATTTAAGATCTAAATATTCAACTTTATGCATATTTTTCATCATATATTTTAACTTTAAAATTTGAATGGTATGTAATATCAAAATTTGAGTAGTTTTGAATGTGTTTAAGATCTAAACATTTGAATTTTATATAAGTTTTTCATGATCTATTACAACATTGAAATTTGAATGATATGTAATAATAAAACTTAAGAAGTTTTAAGCATGTTTAAGATCTAAAAATTTAAACTTTATGATTATTTTTAGGATGCATCATAAATTTAAAATTTAACTGATATATGGTTTTAAACATGTCTAAGATCTAAAGATTCAAACTTTATGATCATTTATCACAATGCATTACAACTTTCTAATTTGAATGATATGTAATACATAAATTGATATAGTTTTGAAGGTGTTTAAGATCTAAAGATTTGAATTTTATGAATATTTATTATGATGTATTATAACTTTTAAGTTTAAATGATATATAATACCAAAGCTTAAGTAATTTTAAAAGTGTTTAAAATCTAAATATTTAAACTTTATACACATTTTGTATAATGAATTACAACCTTAAAATTAATGATATATAATATAGAAGCTTAAGTGGTTTTGAACATGTTTAAGATCTAAATATTTAAATTTTATGTGTATTTCTCATGATGCATCATAACTTTGAAGTTTGAATTATATATTACTAAAACTTAAGTGGGTTTCAACATGTTTAAGATATAAATATTAAAATTTTATATGATGCATCACAAATTTAAAATTTTAATGATAAGTAATATTGAAACTTAACAATTTTGAATTTGTTTAAGATTTAAAAATTTAAAATTCATGCACATTTTATTATTATAAATCACAATGTTAAAATTTGAATGATATATACTGTCGAAGCTTAAATGGTTTTAAATGTGTTTAAGATCTATAGATTTAAAATTTATGCACACTTATCATGACTTTGAAGTTTGAATGAAATGTAATATCATGGCTTTACCAGTTTTGAACATGTTTAAAATTTAAAATTTAAAATTTTATGCATATTTATCGTGATGCATCGTAATTTTGAAGTTTGAATTATATGTAATACCAAAACTTAAGAAATTTGAAATATGTTTAAGATCCAAATATTCAAAATTTATGTGAATTTCTCATGATGCATCATAATTTTAAAATTTAAATAATAAGTAATACTAAAGCTTAAGATATTTTAAACATATTTAAGATCTAATGGTTCAAAATTCATGTGCATTTCTTATAATGTATCATAACTTTAAAACTTAAATCATATGTAATACCAAGCTTAAGTGATTTGATTGTATTTAAGATCCAATGATTTGAACTTTATGTGCATTTATCAAAATAAATCACAACTTTGAAATTCAAACTATATGTAATACCAAAGATAGAGTAGTTTTAAAAGTGTTTAACACATAAAGATTTAATTTTATGTATGTTTCTCATAATGTATCTAATATTTATAGTTTGCATGATATGTAATACTAAAATTTAAGTAGTTTTTAATGTATTTAAGATTTAAAAATTTAAAATTTATGTGCATTTCTTATTATGCATCATAACTTTAAAATTTTAATGATACATAATACTAAATTTTATATAGTTTTAAACATGTTTAAGATCTAATGATTGAAATTGTATGCATATTTCTAATGATGCACCATAATTTTTAAATTTTAATGACATGTAATACTAATGTTTGAATAGTTTTAAACATGTTTAATATCTAAAAATTTGAATTTTATTCATATTTTTCATGATGCATCGTAGCTTTAAAATTTGAATGATATGTAATACCAAAGGTTAAACGATTTTAAACATCTTTAAGATCTATATTTTAATTTTTATGCACATTTTTTATGATACATCTTAACTTTGAAATTTTATTGATATGTAATATCAAAACTTAACTAATTTTGAACATCTTTAAGCTCAAAAGATTCAAACTTTATACTCATTTATAATAATGAATTATAATTTTAAAATTTGAATAATATGTAATACCGAAGCTAAAGTGATTCTAAATTTATTTGAAATTTAAAAATTTAAAATTTATGCATATTTATTATGAAGCATCATAACTTTAGATTTTGAATGACATGTAATATCGAAGCTTAAATAATTTTGAACATGTTTGAGATCTAAAGATTTAAATTTTATGCACATTTTGAATAATGCATCACAACTTTAAAATTTAAATTATATATAATATGGAAGCTTAAATGGTTTTAAATATTTTTAAGATCTAAATATTTAAACTTTATGCACATTTCTCATGATGCATTGAAACTTTAAAATTTAAATAATGTAATACCAAAGCTTAAGCAATTTTAAACATGTTTAAAATTTAAATATTTAATCTTTTTGTATGTTCTTTATGATGCATTACAATTTTGAAATTTAAATGATATGTAATATTGAAACTTAATCAATTTTGAATGAGTTTAAGATCTAAAACTTTGAATTTTATGTACATTTTTTATGATGCAATGTAACTTTAAAATTTGAATGATATATAATACCAAAGATTTAATAGTTTTAAACGTATTTAAGATAGAAATATTAAAATTTTATTCATATATATTTTGATGCATCATAGCTTTAAAATTTTAATGATATGTAATACTGATGTTTGAACAAATTTAAACGTGTTTAAGAGCTAAAGATTTGAAACTTATGCATATTTTTCATGATACATTGTAACTTTAAAATTTAAATGATATGTATTACTTAAGTTTGAGTGGTTTTGAATATGTTTAAGATCTAAATATTTAAATTTTATAAATATTTTTTATGATGCATTATAACTTTAAAATATAAGTAATAACAAAATATGAACAATTTTTAACATGTTTAAGAACCAAAGATTCAAACTTTATTCACTTATGTCATTATGCATCATAATTTTAAAGTTTAAATAATATTTAATACCCAAGCTTTAATGGTTTTGAGTGTGTTTAAAATTCAAAAAATTATATTTTATTGACATGTGTCATGATGCATCGTAACTTTAAATTTTGATTGACATGTAATATCAAACTTTAAATGGTTTTAAACATGTTTAAGATCTAAAGATTTAAACTTTATGTGTATTTATAATCTATCATAATTTTAAAAATTGAATAATATGTAATAACATATATCAAATGGTTTTAAATATATTTAAAATCTAACGATTCAAAATTTATGCACATTTCTCATAATGCATCATAACTTTAAAATTTAAATGATATGTAATATCTAAGATTAAATAATTGTGAAGTGTTTAAGATCTAAATATTTAAATTTTATGCACATTTATCATTATGCATCACTACTTTAAAATTTGAATGATATGTAATACTAAAGATTGATTAGTTTTAAACGTGTTTAAGATTTAAAGATTCAAATATTATGCATATTTTTTATGATATTTTAGAACTTTGAAGTTTGAATAATATGTAATGTTGAAGCTTAAGTATTTTTGAATGTGTTTAAAATCTAATAATTCAAAATTTATATATATTTCTCATGATGCATCATAAATTTGATATTTGAATGATATATAATATTGAAGCTTGAGTAGATTTGAATGTGTTTGAGATTTAAAAATTTAAATTTTATGTATATTTTTTATGATGCATTACAATTTTGAAATCTAAACAATATGTAATACTGAAGCTTGAGTAATTTTAAACATGTTTAAGATCTAAATATTCAAAGTCTATACATGTATTGCCCACAACTTTACAATTTAAACGATATGTAATATCAAAATTTGAGTGGTTTTGAATATATTTAAGATCTAAAGATTCAAATTTTATGCATGTCTATCACGATGAATCACAACTTTGATGTGTGAATGATATGTAATACCCAAGCTTAAATAGTTTTAAATGTATTCAAGATCTAAAGATATAAATTTTATGCATATTTGTAATGATATATCACAAATTTGATATTTGAATGATATAATACTGAATCTTAAATAATTTTAAATGAGTTTAAGATCAAAATATTTAGACTTTATGTTTATTTATCATGATGCATCATAACTTTGAAGTTTGAATGATATGTAACATTGAAGCTTAAGTAGTCTTTAATATATTTAAAGTTTAAATATTCAAATTTTTTAATACTAAAGCTTAAGTGGTATTAACATGTTTAAGATCTAAAAATTAAAATTTTATGCATGTTTCTTATGATGTATCATAATTTTAAAATTTAAATGATATATAATACCATAGTTTAAATGGTTTTAAATGTGTTTAAAATCTAAAGTTTTAAAATTTATGCACATTTTTTATGATGCATCACATCTTTGAAATTTAAATATTATATAATATCAAAGTTTAAGTAATTTTAAACATATTTAAGATTTAAATATTTAAACTTTATGTATGTTTTTTATGATGCATTATAATTTTGAAATTTGAATGATATATAATATTTAAGCTTAATTAAGTTTTAAAGTGTTTAAAATTTAAAGATTTAAAATTTATACACATTTTTCATGAAAAATGTTCAATCGTTATGTGCATTTTTTATAAAAATTTTAAATGATATGTAATATCAAAGTTTGAGTGGATTTTAACTTGATTTAGATCCAAAGATTTAAATTTTATGTGCATTTTTTATTATTCATCACAACCTTAAATTTTGAATGATATGTAATGCCAAAGCTTGATTAGTTTTAAAAGTGTTTAAGATCTAAAGATTTGAAATTTATGAATTTTTTTCATGATGCATCACAACTTTAAAATCTAAATGATATGATGCATCATAAATAAAGTTTGAATATTTAAATCTTAAATACCTTCAAAATTATTTATGTTTAGGTATTACATATCATTCAAATTTTAAAGTTGAGATGCATTATGATAAATACATATAAAATTTGAATTTTTGAATCTTAAATACGTTCAAAATTATTTAAGCTTTGGTATTACATATCATTTAAATTTCAAATTTATCATGAATTATGAGAAATATGTATAAATATTAAATTTTTGGATCGCAAACACATTAAAAATTACTTAAGCTTTTATATTCATATCATTCAAACTTCAAAATTGCAATACAACATAAAAAATACACATAAAATTCAAATTTTTAGATCTCAAACACCATCAAAATTGCTTAATATTTGGTATTATATATCATTAAAATTTTAGAGTTATAATGCATCATTAAAAACATGAATAAAGTTTGAATCTTTAAATTTTAAATACATTAAAAACCACTTAAGCTTCGATATTACATATCATTCAAATTTTAAAAGTTGAGATGAATCATGTGAGATGCAAATAAAGTTTTAGTATTTAAATTTTAAATATGTGTAAAATAACTTAAAATCGAGTATTATATATCATTCAAATTTTAAAATTATGATACATCATGAAAAATATAAAAAAATCATATATTTAAATTTTTTAAACATTCATAACCATTCAAGTTTAAGTAGTTCATATCATTCAAACTTCAAAATTTTGATGCATCATTAAAAATATATATAATATTTAAATATTTAGATCTTAAACATATTTAAAACCACTTATGCTTTAATATTACATATCATTTAAATTTTAAAGTTATGATGCATCATAAAAATATGCATAATATTTTATTTTTTGTATTGTAAACATGTTAAATTTTTTTTAAGCTTTAGTATTACATATCATTCAAATTTTAAATTCAATATGCATTATGACAAATGTACATAAAATTCAAATCTTTATATCTTAAATACATTTAAAACCACTTAAAATTTAGTATTATATTTTATTCAAATTTAAAATTTATGATGTATTATGAGAAACGTGTATAAAATTTAAATCTTTAGATTTTAAACATATTCAAAATTGTTTAATATTTGGTATTACATATCATTTAAATTTTAAATTTATAATACATGATAAAAAAAATATGTATAAATTTCAAATCTTTGGATCTTAAACATGTTTAAAATTACATAAACTTCAGTATTACCTCATTCAAATTTTAAAGTTGAAATGTATCATGAGAATCCAAAATAAATTTTTAATATTTAAAATTTAAACACATTCAAAACTTTTCAAGCTTCAATATTTCATCATTTAAATTTTAAAGTTGTGATGCATAATGCAAAAGAGACAGTAAAAATCTTTAGATCTTTATCACATTCAAAACCATTTAAACTTTGGTATTACATCATTTATATTTCAAAGTTAAAATGAATTATGATAAATGTGTATAAAGTTTATATCTTTGAATCTTAAACATGTTTAAAACTATTTACTTTAGTAGTATATATAATTCAAATTTAAGTGTTGTGATGTATCATACAAAATGCACTCAAATCTTTAGATCTTAAACATACTTAAAATTATTTAAGCTTCAGTATTACATATCATTTAAATTTTAAAATTATGATGCATTATGAGAAATACATACAAAATTTTAATCTTTAAAACATAAATAGATTCAAATTTATTTAATTTTCAGTATTACATATCATTTAAATTTAAAATTTATTATGCATCATGAAAAATATGCATAAAGATTGAATATTTGAATCTTAAATACACTCAAAAACACTTAAACTTTAGTATTTTATATCATTCACTTTTTAAAGTTATGAGCATGATAAAAAATGCACATAAAGTTTAAATTTTAAGATATTAAAGCCATTCAAAATCACTTAAGCTTCAATATTACATATCATTTAAATTTCAAAGTTGAGATGTATCATGAGAGATGAATATAAAGTTTAAATATTTAAATCTTAAATATGTGTAAAATAATTTAATCTTTGGTATTATATATCATTCAAATTTTAAAGTTATGATACATCATAAGAAATGTACATAAATTTTAAATTTTTGAATCTTAAACACATTAAAAATTACTCAAATTTTGGTATTACATATCATTCAAGTTTTAAAGTTATAATGCATGACGAAAAATATGTATAATATTAATTTTTTTAGATATTAAATATGTTCAAACCCATTTAAGCTTCAATATTACATATCATTCAAACTTAAAAGCTGTAATGCATCATGAGAAACATGCATAATACTTGAATCTTTAGATTTTAAACATGTTCAACATTACTTAAGCTTTGGTATTACATATTATTGAATTTTAAAGTTATGATGCACTATAAAAAATGCACATAAAATTGAAATTATTGTATCTTAAACATATTTGAAACTACTTAAAATTTGGTATTACATTTCATTTAAATTTTAAATTTTTGATGTATTATTAGAAACTAGCATAAATTTTGAATCTTTGAATCTTAAACATATTTAAAACTTCTTAAACTTCAATATTATATATTATTTAAATTTTAAATTTATGATACATGATAATAAATGCACATAAATTTTGAATATTTAGATTTTAAATATATTTAAAACCACTTAAAATTAATATCACATGTCATTCAAATTTAAAAGTTGAGATGCATCATGAAAAATTTGCATAAAATTTAAATATTTAGATATTAAACATATTTAAAATTTAAATATCATGAGAAATGTACATAAAATTTAAATATTTAGATCTTAAACACATTTAAAATCACCTAAATTTTATAACTACATATCATTCAAACTTTAAAGTTATGATATATGTGACAAATGTGCATAAAGTTTAAATCTTTAGATCTTAAACATGTAAATAATTATTTAAGCTTTGGTATTACATTTCATTCAAAATTTAAAGTTATGATGAATCATGACAAACATGCATAAAATTAAAATCTTTGGATCTTAAATACATTTAAAATCACTCAAACTTCGATATTACATATTACAGATTTGAAAGTTATGATGCATCAAAAAAATATCTATAAATTTGAAATATTTAGATCTTAAATAATTTCAAAATCACTTAAATTTTTATATTACATATCATTCAAATTTCAAAGTTATAATGCATCATACAAAATGTACATAAAGTTTGAATCTTTAAATCTTAAACACATTCAAAATTGGTTAAGCTTTGGCATCACAATTTTAAATTTTTAACAATATGTAATATCGAATCTTAAGTAATTTTGAACTTGTTTAAGATATAAAAATTTAAACTTTATACATATTTTTGATAATGCATCACAACTTTAACAATTTAATGATATTTAATACTAAAATTTAAATAGTTTTGAAGGTATTTAAGATTAAAATATTTAAATTTTATACACATTTATCATGATACATCACAAATTTAAACTTTATTCTTAAGTTTTGAAGGTTTTGAATATGTCTAATATCTAAATATTTAAACTTTATTCTTAGATTTTAAAATATTTTTGCATCACACTTTTATAATTTAAACATGTTAAAAATTGATTAAAATTTGGTATAAATATCATTCAAACTTCAAAGTTGTGATGCATCATGAGAAATATGGATAAAATTAAAATCTTTATATCTTGAACATGTTTGAAATTTCTTAATCTTCATTATTATATTTAATTCAAATTTTAAAATTATAATTTATTATAAAAAATATGCATATATTTAATATCTTTTAATCTTAAATATGTTCAAAACTGCTTAACCTTCAGTATTATATATCATTCAAATTCAAAAAATTGATACATTATGAGAAACATTCATAAAGTCTCAATATTTAGATATTAAAATCATTCAAAACTACTTAATATTTTGTATTACATATCATTTAAATTTTAAATTTGTGATGTATTATAAAAAATGTGCATAAAATTTGAATCTTTGTATCTTACACATATTTAAAACCACTTAAGCTTTTGTATTACATATTATTCAAATTTTGAATTTGAGATGCATCAGAAAAATTTGTATAAAATTTGAATATTTTGATCTTAAACATGTTTAATTTTTTTTAAGATTTAATATTTCATCATTCAAATTTTAATCTTGCAATACATAATAGAAACATACATAAATTTGAAATCTTTAGATCTGAAACATGTTTAAAACCACTTAAACTTTGGTATTAGATCATTCATATTTTATAGTTGTAATTCATTATGAAAAATGCATAATTTTTTTGAATCTTTGGATCTTAATTTCAAAACTATTTATGTTTTGGTATTACATATTATTTAAATTTAAAAATTATGATGCATAATATAAAATCCACATAAAGTTCAAACTTTAGATTTTAAACATGCTAAAAATTATTTAATTTTTAATATTGCATATCATTCAAGTTTTAAAGTTGTAATGTATTATGATAAATGCAAATAAATTTTTAATATTTAGATTTTAAACATATTCAAAACTACTTAAGCTTCAATATTATATATCATTTTAATTTGAAAGTTATGATGATTCATGATAAAGTGCATAAAGTTTGAATCTTTGAATCGCAAATATATTCAAAACCACTTCAATTTTAGTAGTATTACATATAATTTAAATTTAAAAGATAAAATGCATTGTGATAAATGACCATAAATTTTAAATTTTTAAATTTTAAACATGTTCAAAATCATTTAAGCTTTAGTATTATATATTAATCAAATTTCAAAATTACGATGCATCATAAAAAATGCATATAAATTTTGAATAGTTAGATATTAAATACGTTCAAAATTGCTTAAGCTTAAGTATGATATATAATTCAAATTTTAAATTTGTAATAAATCATGAAAAACATAGATAAATTTTAAATATTTAAATCTTAAATACATTTAAAATCATTCAATTTTGATATTACATATAATTTAAATTTCAAAGTTACAATGCATTATGAGAAACATGCATAAAATTTAATTTTTTGGATCTTAAATACGTTTAAAACCACTTCAGCTTTAGTATTACATATAATTAAAATTTAAATTTTTTGATGCAACATGTGAAATATAAATAATGTTTGAATCTTGAACATGTTTAAAACCACTTAAGTTTTGGTATTACATATCATTCAAATTTTAAAATTATAATGTATCATGAAAAATGTGCATAAAGTTTGAATCTATAGATCTTAAACATCTTAAAAATTATTTAAGTTTCAGTATTAGATATCATTTAAACTTTAAAATTATGATGCATTATGTGAAATATGTATAAATGTTAAATGTTTAAATTTTATTCATGTTCAAAACTGATACACCATGAGAAATGTACATAAATTTTAAATTATTAGATCTTAAACACTTTCAAAACCACTTAAACTTTGATATTACATATCATTTAAATTTTAAAGTTATGATTCATCATGAAAAATGCACATGAAGTTCAAATTTTTAGATCTTAAATATGTGCAAAATAGCTCAAACTTTAGTGTCACATATTATTCAAACTTTAAAGTTATGATATATCATGAAAAACATGAATAAGTTTGAATCATTAAATCTTAAACACATTAAAAACTATTTAAACTTTAGTATTACATATCATTCACACTTTAAAATTGTAATGCATCATTAGAAACATGTATAAAGTTTAAATCTTTAGATCTTAAAAACTTTCAAAACCACTTAAGTGTTTATATTACATATCATTCAAATTTCAAAGTTGTTATGCATCATATGAAAAATGCATAAAATTTAAATTTTTAGATCTAAAACATATTTAAAACTACTTATGTTTTAGTATTATATATTGTTCAAATTTTAAAATTACGATGCATTATAATAAATGTGCATAAAGTTCTAATCTTTAGATCTTAAACATATTCAAAACCACTTAATTTTTAGTATTATCTATCATTCAAACTCAAAGTTACAATGCATCATGAAAAATATGTATATATTTTAAAATTTTGAATCTTAACCATATTTAAAATTATTTAAGCTTTGGTATTATATATCATTCAAATTTTAAAGTTATTATGCATAATAATAAACACACAAAATTTGAATTTTTATATCTTAAATATATTTAAATTGATTAGGCTTCGATATTATATATAATTTAAATTTTAAAATTATGATATATCATGAAAAATATACATAAAGTTCAATTATTTAAAAATTGAACACTTTCAAATATACTTAAAATTTAGTATTACATATCATTCAAATTTTAAAATTTTTATGCATCATACAAAATGTGTATAAATTTTAAATTATTAGATCTTAAATATTTTTAAAACTGTTTAAAATTTAGTATTATATATCATTCAAATTTTAAATTTGTAATACATCATAAGAAATATTCATAAAATTTAAATCTTTAGATCTTAAATACATTCAAAACCACTTAATCTTCGATATTACATCTCATTTAAATTTTAAAGTTGTGATGTATTATAAAAAATATTCATATAATTTAAATCTTAGATGTTAAACATGTTCAAAATCACTTAAGTTTCAATATTACATATCATTCAAACATAAAAATTGTAATGAATCATGAGAAATACTTATAAATTTCAAATCATATTTAAAATTATTTAAGTTTCAATATTATATATCATTCAAGTTTTAAAGTTACAATGCATCATGAGAAACACACATAAAGTTCAAATTTTTAGATGTTAAAAATGTTTAGAACTTCTTGAGCTTTAGTATGGCATATCATTCAAATTTCAAAATTATAATGCATTATGATAAATATGCATATAGTTTAAATATTTGAATCTTAAACACATTTAAAATTACTTAAACTTTAATATTATATATCATTCAAATTTTAATGTTATGATGTATTATGAGAAATGCGTATAAAGTTCAAATCTTTAGATTTTAAACACATTTAAAACCACTTAAGTTTCATTATTATATTTAATTAAAATTTAAAATTTATGATGTATTTTTAAAAATATATATAAATTTTAAATTTTTAGATCTTAAATACGTTTAAAACTACTTAACCTTCGATATTACATATCATTCAAATTTTAAATTTGTGATGCATTATAAAAAATTCACATAAAGTTCTAATATTTGGTATTACATATGATTTAAATTTTAAATTTATGATACATTATGAAATATATATATATATATATATATATATATATATATATATATATATATATATATATATATATATATATATATATATATATAATTAAAATTTTTGAATCTTAAACACATTCAAAATCACTTAAGATTTAATATTACATATCATTCAAATTTCAAAATTGAGATGCATCATGAAAAAAATTTATAAAATTTGAATATTTAGATCTTAAACACGTTCAAAATTACTCAAACTTTGATATTTCATCATTCAAATTTAAATTTTATAATGCATAATGAGAAACGTGCATAAAATTTAAATCTTTGGATCTTAAACATGTTCAAAACTACTTAAACTTTGGTATTAAATCACTCATATTTCAAAGTTGTAATGCATTATGAGAAATGCACATAAAATTTAAATCTTTGGATCGTAAGTTTAAAAACATTTAAGCTTAGGTATTATATATCTTTAAAATTTAAGAGTTATGATGCATCATATTAAATGCACATAAAGTTTAACTCTTTAGATCTTAAACATACTCACAACTGTTTAAGCTTCAAATTTACATATTATTCAAATTTTAAAGTTGCGATTCATTATAAGAAATGCATATAAAATTTTAATATTTGAATCTTAAACATGTTTAAAATTACTTAAATTTTGATATTACATATCATTCAAATTTAAAAGTTATGATGCTTCATGATAAATGTATATAAAATTTGAATCTTTAGATCTCAAACACATTAAAAAAGAATTCAACTTTATATTAAATATCATTCAAATTTAAAATTTAAAATGCATTGCGATAAATGAGTATAAAATTTTAATCTTTATATCTTAAATATGTTCAAAACCATTTAAGTTTCGATATTACATATCAATCAAATTTTAAAGTTATAATGCATCATAAAATATCTACATAAAGTTTAAATATTTAGATTTTAAACACGTTTAAAATTAATTGAGCTTTAGTATAACATATCATTCAAATTTTAAATTTGTTATAAATTAAATAAATATGAATAAAGTTTAAATATTTTAATCTTAAATATGTTTAAAATGACTCAAAATTTGGTATTACATATCATTCAAATTTTAAATCTATGATGCATTATGATAAACATGTATAAAATTTAAATTTTTAGATTTTAAACATATTTAAAACCACTTAAACTTTAGTATTACATATAATTAAAATTTAAAATTTGTGATGCATTATGTGAAACATGCATAAAATTCAAATCTTTGAATCTTGAACACGTTGATAACCACTTAAGTTTTGATATTATATATTATTTAAATTTAAAAGTTGTAATGTATCATGAGAAACATGTATAAAGTTTAAATTTTTAGATTTTAAACACGTTAAAAATTATTTAATCTTCAGTATTATATATCATTCAAATTTTAAAGTTTTGATGCATTATGAGAAACATGGATAAAGTTAAAATGTTTAGATCTTAAACATGTTTAAAATTACTTAAGCTTCCACATTACATATCATTCAAACTTTAAAATTGTGATGCATTATGAGAAATATGCATAAAATTTAAATTATTAGATCTTAAACACTTTTAAAATCACTTAATATTTAATATTACATATCATTTAAATTTCAAAGTTATAATGAATCATGATAAGTAAATATAATATTTGAATCTTTAGATCTTAAACATGTTAAAAACTTTTCAAATTTTAGTATCACATATTATTTAAAATTTAAAGTTTAGATGCATTATGAAAAATTTACATAAAATTTGAATTATAAGATCTTAAACACATTAAAAACTTTTTAAGATTTGGTATACATATCGTTTAAACTTTAAAGTTATGATGCATCATGAAAAACATGCATAAAATTTAAATATTTGGATCTTAAACACCTTTTAAATCATTTAAATTTTTATATTACATATCATTTAAATTTTAAATTTATAATACATCATATAAAATATGCATAAAATTTAAATTTTTAAATCTTAAACACGTTCAAAACTATTTATGCTTAGATATTATATATCATTAAAATTTAAAAATTACAATGCATTATGAAAAATATGCATAAAATTTTAATTTTTAAATCTTAAGAATATTCAAAACTACATAAGATTCAGTATTACGTATCATTCAAACTTTAAATTTATGATGCATCATGTGAAAATAAATAAAGTTTAAATATTTTGATCTTAAACATATTTAAAATACTTTACATTTAAGTATTACATATAATTCAAATGTTAAAGTTGTGATGCATAATGAGAAACACATAAAGTTCAAATCTTTGAATCTTAAGCATGTTCAAACTAATTAAAATTTGATATTACATATAATTTAAATTTCAAAGATGTGATATATAATAAAAAAATGAGCATAAATTTTAAATTTTTAGATCTTAAACATTTTAAAATATAATTAAGATTTAGTATTACATATCATTTAAATTTTAGAGTTATAATGCATCATGAAAAATGTGCATAAAATTTAAATCATTAGATTTTAAATACATTTAAAATTGTTTAAGCTTTGATATTACATATCATTTGAATTTCAAAGTTGTAATAGATTATGAAAAATATGTATAAACTTTAAATCTTTAGATCTTAAACATGTTTAAAACTATTTAAGCTTTAGTATTACATATCATTTAAATTTAAAAGTTGTAATGTATTATAAAAAATATGCATAAATTTAAAATCATTAGATCTTAAATATATTTGAAACACTTAAGCTTCAATATTACATATCATTCAAATCTCAAAGTTGTGATGCATCAAGAGAAATGGTCATAAAGTTCAAAGTTTTAGATCTTAAACACATTCAAAATTGTTTAAGTTTCAATATTACATATCATTCAAATTTTAATGTTACGATGCATCATGAGAAATAGATATAAAATTTAAATCTTTAGATCTTAAATATGTTTAAATTACTTGAGCTTTGGTATGACATATCATTTAAATTTTAAAGTTGTAATGCATTTTGAAAAATGCATATATAGTTTAAATTTTTTAATCTTAAACAAATTCAAAATCACTTAAGTTTTAATATTACATATGATTTAAATTTTAAATTTGTGATGTATTATGAGAAATGTGTTAAAATTAAATTTTTTAGATATTAAACAAATTTAAAACTACTTAAACTTTGATATTACATATCATTTAAATTTTAAATTTATGATGCATTATGAAAAATGTACATAAAGTTAAAATATTTAGAACTTAAATATAATTGAAACTACTTAAAATTAATTATTACATTTAATTTAAATGTGAAAGTTGTAATGTATTATGAAAAATATGCATAAATTTTAAATTATTTAGATGTTTTGAATATGTTTTAAATCTAAAAATTTGAATCTTATGAATGGTTTTGATGATTTATAACAACTTTAAAATTTTAATGATATGTAATATCAAAGTTTAAGTGGTTTTAAACATGTTAGATATTTAAAAATTTTAACCTTATATATGTTTGAGATTTAAAGATTCAAATTTCAAAGTTGTGTTGCATCATGAGAAATATACATAAATCTTTGGATCTTAAACATGCATAAAGATGAAATATTTAGATGTTAAACACATTTAAAATCACTTAATTTTTAGTATTACATATCATTTGAATTTAAAAGTTATAATGCATTATTAGAAATGTTAATAAAATTTAAATCATTAGAATGAAAATACGTTCAAAACCACTTAAAATTTGATTTACATATCATTAAAATTTCATAATTATGATACATCATATAAAATATACATAATGTTTAAATATTTAGATTTTAAATATATTCAATACTACTTAAGCTTCAATATTACATATCATTCAAACTTCAAAGTTGTGATGCATTATAAGAAATATGCATAAAATTTAAATCTTTAAATTTTAAACAACTTTAAGATTATTTATTTTTTGATATTAAATATTATTCAAATTTTAAATTTATGATGCATATGATAAATGTGCATAAATTTTAAATCTTTAGATCTTAAATATATTCAAAACTACTTAAGTTTAGGTATTACATATCATTCAAATTTTAAAATTTTGATATATCATGAGAAACATGTATAAAGTGCAAATTTTTGGATATTAAACATATCTAAAACCACTTAAAATTCGGTATTATATATCATTTAAATTTTAAAGTTATGATGCATCATGAGATATGTGCATAAATTTCTAATCTTTGAATTTTAAATATATTTAAATTTATTTAAGCTTTAGTATTTCATATCCTTCAAATTTCAAAGTTACGATGTTTCATGAAAAATATGCATAAATTTTAAATATTTAGACTTTAAACACATTCAAAACCACTTAAGCTTTAGTATTACATATCATTCAAATTTTAAATTTATGATTCATCATGAGAAACACGTATAAATTTTAAATTTTTGAATCTTAAACATGTTTAAAAATGCTTAAGCTTTGGTATTAAATATCATTCAAACTTCAAAATTATGATGCATCATAAAAAATATGCATAAAATTTAAATCTTTAGATCTTAAACACTTTCAAAACCACTTAATCTTTAGTATTACATATAATTTAAATTTTATAATTATGACGTATCATATAAAAATCAGATAAAATTTAAATATTTATATCTTGAATATGTTTAAAAATATTTAAGATTTGGTGTTAACCATCATTTAAACTTTAAATTTATGATGCATCATGAGAAAAACACATAAATTTTAAATCTTTAGATTTCAAATATGTTTAAAACTATTTAAGCTTTAATATTACATATCATTCAAATTTCAATGTTGTGATGTATCATATGAAATATGCATAAAATTTGAATTTTTAGATCTCAAACACATTCGAAACTACTTAAGATTTATTATTAAAAATATTTAAATTTCAAAATTATAATGCATCATGAGAAATATGCATAAAATTTAAATCTTTATATCTTAAAATATTCAAAACCACTTATGTTTTTTAATATTACATATCATTCAACTTTTAAAGTTATGGTGCACCATGAGAAATATGCATAAAATTTAAATTTTGGATCTAACATTGAATCTTAAATTTTTTTAAAACTAATTAAAATCTGGTATTACATATCATTGAAATTTTAAAGTTGCAATGTATCATGTAAAATATGAATAAAGTTTAAATATTTAGATTTTAAACATGTTCAAAACCCCTTAACCTTTGGTATTACATATCATTTAAATTTTAAAGTTTTGATATCATTCAGATTTAAAATACGCGATGCATTGTGAGAAGCATGCATAAAATTAAAAATTTTAGATCTTAAATACTTTCAAAATCACTTAAGCTTCAGTACTACATTTCATTCAAATTTTAAATTTGTGATGTATCATTATAAATATGTATAATATTTAAATTTTTAGATCTTAAACACAGTTAAAACTAGTTAAACTTTGGTATTATATATCATTAAAATTTTAAATTTATGATACATCATGAGAAACATGCATGAAGTTTAAATATTTATATCTCAAACACATTCAAAACTACTTAATATTTGTTATTACATATCATTCAAATTTTAAAATTTATATGCGTCATTAAAAATACACATAAAATTATAGTCTTTAAATCTCAAACATGTTCAAAACTACTTAAGATTTAGTATTATAGATCATTCAAATGTCAAAGTTGTATTTTATCACAAAAATATGCATAAAATTTATATATTTAGATATTAAACATGCTTGAAAGTACTTAAGCTTCAGTATAATAACATATCATATAAACTTTAAAATTGTGATACATCATGAAAAATGTGCATAAAATTTAAATTTTTAGATCTTAAACACATTCAAAACCACTTAAAATTTGGTATTACATATCATTTAAATTTTAAAAGTGTGATGCATCATGAAAAATACTTACAAAGTTTAAAGTTTTAGATCTCAAACACGTTTAAAACTGCTTAAACATTGGTATGCCATCATTAAAACTTTTAATTTGATATGCACCAAGACAAATAGACATAAATTTTAAATGTTTGTATCTTAAACTTATTTAAAACTACTTAAGTTTTAGTATTATATATCATTCAAACTTCAAAGTTGTGATACATAATAAGAAATAGGCATAAAGTTTAAATTTTTATATGTTAAACACATTTAAAACTACTTAACTTAAATCTTTAGACCTTAAACACATTCAAAACTATTTAAGCTTTCAGTATTACATATCATTCAAATTTTAAAGTTATAATTCATCATAAAAAATACATAAATTTTAAATCTTTAGATTTTAAACACATTTTAAAATGCTCAAACTTTAGTATTACATATCATTTCAACTTCAAAGTTGTGATGCATCATGAAAAATATGCATAAAATTTGAATCATTGGATCTTAAACACTTTCAAAACTTCTTAATGTTTAATATTATATATCATTTAAATTTCATAGTTATGATGCATCATATAAAACTTAGATAAAATTTTAATATTTGTATTTTGAATATGTTTAAAACTTCTTAAGTTTTGATGTTAACCATCATTTAAATTTCATATTTGTGATGCTCCATGAAAAAACACATAAATTTTAAATTTTTTGATCTCAAACATGTTTAAAATTATTTAAGTTTCAATATTTCATATCATTTAAATTTTAATGTTGTGATACATCATATGAAATGTGCATAAAATTTAAATATTTAGATCTCAAAGACATTTAAAACTACTTAATATTTATTATTAAAAAAATTCAAATTTTGAAGTTGTAATGCACCATAAGAAACATGCATAAAATTTGAATCTTTGGATCTTAAAATATTTAAAACTATTTATGCTTTAGTATTACATATCATTCAACATTTAAAGTTGTGGTGTACCATGAAAAATGTGCATAAAATTTAAATTTTAGATTTAACTTTAAATCTTAAAAACTTTTTAAACCACTTAAAGTCTGGTAGTATATATCATTAAAATTTCAAAGTTGCAATGCATCATGTGAAATGTGCATAAAATTTCAATATTTAGATCATAAACATATTTAAAATCTTTTAAACTTTGGTATTATATATCATTCAAATTTTAAAGTTATGATATCATTCAGATTTTAAATTTTTGATGCATTATAAAAAACACACATAAATTTAGAATTTTTAAATTTTAAATACATTAAAAAATACTTGAGCTTCAGTATTACATATCATTCAAATTTAAAATTTACAATGCATCATTAAAAATTGCTTAATCTTTGGTATTACATATCATTAAAATTTTAAAATTATGATACATCATGAAAAACATGCATAAAGTTCAAATTTTTGAATCTCAAACACATTTAAAATCACTTAATATTTGGTATTACATATCATTCAAATTTGATGCATCATGAAAAATGTTCATAAATTTAAATATTTAAATTTTAAGCATGTTTAAAACTATTTAAGTTTAAGTATTACATCATTCAAATTTTAATGTTATGATGCATCATAAAAAATGTCCATAAATTTTAAATTTTTAGATCTTATACATGTTTAAAATTGCTTAAGCTTCGATATTATGTATCATTTAAATTTTAAATTTGTAATACATTATTAGAGATGTACATAAAATTTGAATATTAAATTTTAAACACATTTAAACCTTGTTTAAGCTTTAGTATTACATATCATTCAAATTTTAGAGTTGAAATGTAAAATAAAAAATGCACATAAATTTCAAATATTTAGATCTTAAACACAATCAAAATTACTTAAATTTTTATATTACATATCATTCAAACTTCAAAGTTTTGATGCATCATGAAAAATGTGCATAAAATTTATATATTTAGATCTGAAACACCTTTAAACCCGTTTAAATTTTGGTATTACATATCATTTAAATTTAAAAGTTATGATGCATCATGAAAAATACTCATAAATTTTAAATCTTTAGAACTTAAACACTTTTAAATTTTTTTTAAGCTTTGGTATTACCTATGATTCAAATTTTAAAGTTACGATGCATTATGATAAACATACATAAAGTTTAAATATTTAGATCTTAAACATGTTTAAAACTACTTAAATTTTGATATTACATATCATTCAAATTTCAAAGTTACGATGCATCTTGAGAAACATATAAATTTAGAATATT
The DNA here is from genome assembly GCA_037957365.1 of Torreya grandis. NCBI lineage: Eukaryota > Viridiplantae > Streptophyta > Pinopsida > Cupressales > Taxaceae > Torreya > Torreya grandis. The sequence goes on from JARHVA010002684.1 coordinate 312,450, forward strand.
TATATTTAAACACATTTAAAATCACATAAGCTTTAGATGCATCATGAAAAATTTAGATAAAATTTGAATCTTTAGATATTAAACACGTTTAAAACTATTTAAGCTTTGATATTACATATCATTTTAATTTTAAAGTTGTGATGCATCTTAAGAAATTATCATAAATTTGAATCTTTAGATCTCAAACACATTTAAAACTTCTTAAGCTTTGATATTATATCATTCAAATTTTAAAGTTACAGTACATCATGATAAATACACATAAATTTTAAATTTTTAGATCTTAAACACCTTCAAAATTGTTAAAGATTTGATATTACATATCATTCAAATTTCAATGTTGTAATGCATGATGAGAAATATGTATAAATTTTAAATATTTAAATCTTATACACATTTTAAAAAATTTAAGCTTTGATATTACATATCATTAAATTTTTTAAGTTGAGATGGATTATGAGAGATGCACATAAAGTTTAAATCTTAGATTTTAAACATGTTTAAAATGTGTTTAAGCTTCAATACTACATATAATTCAAATTTTAAAGTTGTGATGTATAAAAAAAATATGCATAAAATTTGAATCATTAGATCTTAAACATATTTAAAACCACTTAAACTTTGATATTACATATCATTCAAACTTTAAAGTTATAAGCATTATGAAAAATATGCATAAAATTTAAATCTTTAGATCTTAAACACTTTTAAATATGCTTAAACTTTGGTATTACATATCATTCAAATTTTAAATTTATAATGCATCATAAAAAAATACTCATAAATTTTAAATCTTTAGATCTTAAATATATTTCAAATCTCTTAAGCTTTGATATTACATATAATTAAAATTTTAAAGTTATGATACATCATGAGACACATGAATAAAGTTTGAATATTTAATTTTTAAATATTTTTAAAACCACTTAAATTTTTGTATTACATATCATTCAAATTTCAATGTTGTGATGTATTTTGAGAAACACATAAATTTAAAATATTTAGATCTTAAATACATTTAAAATCACTTAATCTTTAGTATTACATATCATTCAAATTTAAAATTTGAGATGTATCATGAGAAACTGACATAAAATTTGAATCTTTAGATCTTAAACACCTTCAAAACCACTTAATCTTTATTATTATATTATTCAAATTTTAAAGTTATGATGCATTATGATAAACATGCATAAAATTTTAGTTTTTAGATCTTAAACACATTCAAGACCACTTAAGCTTCAAGATTACATACCATTCAAATTTTAAAGTTACTATGAATTATAATAAATATGCATAATATTTGAGTCTTTAGATCTTAAACACGTTAAAAACTACTAAAATTTCAATATTTCATCATTCAAATTTCAATGTTGAAATACATTATGAGAAATGCACATAAAAATTAATTCTTTAGATCTTAAATATGTTTAAAACACTTAAGCTTTGAGCTATTACATCATTTAAATTTTAAATTTATGATGCAATATGAGAAATGCACATAAAATTTAAATATTTTAATCTTAAATATTTTTAAAATTACTTAAGTTTCAAGAATATGTATCATTCAATTTACAAAGTTTTGATGCATCATGAAAAACACAAATAAAATAAATTTTTTTAAAAATTATTTAAGCTTAAGTACTATATATCATTCAAATTTTAAGGTTAGGATGCATCATAAAAAACACTTATAAAATTTAAATCTTTAAATTTTAAACACATTTAAAACTATTTAAGATTTAATATTACATATCAATTAAATTTTAAATTTGTAATGCATCATGAAAAATGTGCATAAAATTCAAATTTTTGAATCTTAAACATGTTTAAAATCACTTAAGCTTTAGTATTACATATCATTCAAATTTTAGAATTATAATGCATCATGAAAAATATGCATAAAATTTAAATGTTTGAATCTTAAACATATTTAAAATCACTTAAGCTTCTATATTACATATCATTCAAATATCAAAGTTTTGATGCATCATGAAAAATATGCAAAAAGTTTCAATCTTTAGATTTTAAATACATTTTAAACTGATTAAATTTTAGTATTACATGTCATTCAAATTTTAAAGTTAAGATGCATCATAAGATATGTCCATAAATTTTGAATCTTTGAATTTTAAGTACATTTAAAACTAATTAAGCTTCAATATTATATTTCATTTAAATTTTAAAGTTGATATGCATCATGAAAAATACATAAAATATGAATATTTAGATCATAATTGCTTAAGCGTCAATATTATATATCATTTAAATTTTAAAGTTACAATGTATTATAAGAAATATGCATAAAGTTCAAATTTTTGGAGTTTAAACTTGATCAAAACTACTTAAGCTTTAGTATATTACGTACCATTTAATTTTTAAAGTTACAATCATTATGAAAAATGTGCATAAAATAAAATATTTTAATCTTAAACATGCATAAAATATTTTAAGCTTTGTTATTATATTTAAAGTTATGATGCATTATTGGAAACATGCATAAAAATTAAATTTTTGGATCTTAAACACATTCAAAATTATTTAAACTTTTATATTACATATCATTCAAATTTTAAAATTGTGATGCATCATAAGAAATATGAATAAAATTTGAATCTTTAGATTTTAAATCATATATGCTTCCTTATTACATATGATTTAAACTTCAAAGTTGTCATGCATAAAAAAATATGCATAAAATTTGAATCTTTAGATGTTAAATACATTTAAAATAGTTTAAGCTTTAGTATTATATATCTTTCAAATTTCAAAGTTACGATGCATCATGAGAAACACTCATAAATTTTAAATATTTAGATCTCAAACACATTCAAAACCACTTAAACTTCAATATTACATCATTAAAATTTTAAAATTATGAGGCATATGATAAATTCTATACAATTCAAATATTTGATTATTAAACATATTCAAAACTACTTAAAATTTGATATTAAATATCATAAAATTTTTAAAATTGCAATGTATCATAAAAAATGTGCATAAAAGTTGAATCTTTAGATCTAAACCACATTCAAAATCACTTTAGTTTCAGTATTAGATATCATACAAATTTTAAATTTGTGATGCATTATGATAAATATGCATAATATTTGAATCTTTAAATTTTAAACACATTCAAAATCACTTTAACTTTAGTATTACATATCATTCAAATATCAAAGTTGTGATGCATCATGAGAAATGTGTATAAAATTCAAATTTGCTTAAGCTTCAATATTATATACCATTTAAATTTCAAAATTATGATGCATCATGAGAAATATACATAAAGTTTGAATCATAAATTTTCATATACATTCAAAACTATTTAAGCTTCAATTTTACATTTCATTCAAAATTTAAAGTTGTGATGTATCATGAAAAATGCACATAAAATTTGAATCTTTGGATCTTAAACACTTTAAAAACTACTTAAGCTTTGGTATTACATATCATTCAAATTTCAAAAATTTGATACATCAAGAGAAATGCTCATAAATTTTGATTTTTTAAATCTTAAATATGTTCAAAATAACTTAAATTTTGGTATGACATTTCATTTAAATTTTAAAGTTATGATGCGTCATGACAAATATGCATAAAAATTAAATATTTAGACTTTAAAAAAATTTAAAATCATTTAAACTTTGATATTACATGTCATTACAAATTAAAAGTTGTGATACATCTTAAAAAAATACATAAATTTTAAATTTTTAGATCTTAAACACATTCAAAATCACTTAAACTTTGGTATTACAAGTCATTCAAATTTTAAAGTTGAGATACATCACAAAAAATTTGCATAAAATTCAAATCTTTTGATTTTAAACATGTTCAAAACTACTAAATCTTTAATAATATATTATTTAAATTTTAAAGATGTGATGCATTATGATAAACATGCATAAAGCTCAAATTTTTAAATTTTAAACACATATTATTCAAATTTTAAAGTTGCTATGCATTATAATAAATGTGCATAAATTTTGAATTTTTAGATCTTAAACATGTTTATAATTATTCAAGATTTGATATTACATCATTTAAATTTAAAAGTTACAATTTATCATGAAAAATAAAAATAAAATTTAAATTTTTAAATCTTAAACATATTCAAAACTATTTAAGTTTTATTATTACAAATCATTCAAACTTTAAAGTTATGATGCAATATCAAAAACATACATAAAGTTCAAATCTTTAAATCTTAAACACATTTAAAATCACTTAAATTTTTGTATTACATATCATTTAAATCACAAAGATGTAATTCATAATTAAAAATATGTATAAATTTTAAATATTTAGATCTTAAACATATTCAAATCACTTAAGCTTTGGTATTACATATCATTTAAATTTTAGAGTTATCATACATCATATGAAATAGGCATAAAATTCAAATCTTTAGATCTTAAACACACTCAAAACAACTTAAGCTTAGATATTACATATTCAAATTTACGAGTTACAATGCATAATGAGAAATACGCATAAAGTTTAAATATTTAGATTGTAAAAATATTTAAAATTATTTGAGCTTAGGTATTACATATCATTCAAATTTTAAAGTTATGATGAATCATGAAAAATATGTATAAATTTTAAATCTTAAAATTTTAAACATGTTTAAAATCATTTAAGTTTTGGTATTACATATCACTTAAATTTCAAAGTTGTGATGCATTATGAAAAATACACATAAAATTTGATTCTTTGGATCTTATACATGTTCAAAACTACTTAAGCTTGGGTATTAGATATCATTCAAATTTTAAAATTACAATGCATCATGAAAAATGTGTATAAAGTTTGAATATTTGTATCTTAAACACCTTCAAAACTACTTAAATTTTGGTATTATATATCATTTAAATTTTAAAATTGTGATGCATCATGATAAATATTTAAAAAAATTAAATCTTTATATATTAAACATATTCATAACCTCTTAAACTTCGATATTACATATCACTCAAACTTTAAATTTATAATGCATCATGGTAAACATGCATAAAGTTTAAATTATTAGATCTTAAACACCTTCAAAACTACTCAAAATTCAATATTACATATCATTTAAATTTTAAATTTATGATACATTATGAGAAATGTTCATAAATTTTAAATCTTTAGATTCTAAACATATTCAAAACCACTTAAGCTTTAACATTTCATATCGTTCAAATTTTAAAATTGTGATCCATTATGAGAAATGTGTATAAAATTTAAATCTTTAGATCTTAAATAGATTCAAAACCACTTAAGACTTGTTATTACATATTATTTAAATTTTAAATTTATGATGCATCATGAGAAATGCGTATAAAGTTTAAATCTTTGTATCTTAAAAATATTCAAAACCATTTAAATTTTAGTATTACATATCATTTAAATTTTAAAGTTACTACGCATCATGATAAATTCACATAAAATTTAAATATTTAGATCTTGAACATATTTAAAATTGTTTAAGTTTTAGTATTATATACCATTTAAATTTCAAAGTTATGATGCATTTTAAAAAATATGCATAAAATTTAAATCTATGATTCTTAAGTATATTCAAAACCACTTAAATTGCAGTATAACATGTCATTCAAATTTTAAAATTGAGGTGCATCATTAAAAATCTACATAAAGTTCAAATCTTTAGATCTTAAATACATTTAAAACCACTTAGATTTTGGTATGTACATCATTCAAATTTAAAAGTTGTAATGCATTATGTTAAATGCCTATAAATATTAAATATTTAGATCTTAAAGATATTCAAAACCAATTAAGTTTTAGTTTTTTATCATTCAAATTTCAAAGTTATGATGCATTATGAGAAATATACATAAAATTTTAATCTTTGGATCTTAAATATATTCAAAACCATTTAAGCCTCAGTATTACATCATTAAAATTTTAATGTTACGATACATTATGAGAAATGCACATAAAGATTGAATCTTTAGATTTTAAATATGCTCAAAACTACTTAAACTTCTATATTACATATCATTCAAATTTTCAAGTTGTGATGCATTATGAGAAGTATACATAAAGTTCAATATTTAGATCTTAAACACATTTAAATCTACTTAAATTTTGATATTACATATCATTCAAATTTTAAAGTTGTGATGAATCATTAAAAATGTACATAAAATTTAAATATCTAGATGTAAAATATGTTTAAAATCACTTAAATTTCAGTATTACATATCATTTAAATTTTAAAGTTACGAGCATTAAAGTAAAATTGAATAAAGTTCAAATCTTTGGATCTTAAAAATATTTAAATCTACTTAAATTTTTGTATTATATATCATTCAAATTTTAAATTTACAATACATCATGAGAAACATGTATAAAATTCAAAATTTTAGTTCTTAAACATAATCAAAACCACTTAAACTTCGATATTACACATCATTCAAATTTTAAATTTGTGATTATTATGAAGAATGCACATGAAGTTTGAATATTTAGATCTTAAACACTTTAAGCTTTAGTATTACATATTATTAAGCTTTAATATTACATATTATTCAAATTTAAAAGTTATAATGCATTATAGAAAATGTGCATAAAAATTTAGATCTTAAATACATGAAAACTATTTAAATACATCTTAGATTAGATCTTAAATACATTGAAAACCACTTAAACTTTCATATTACATATCATTCAAAATTTAAAGTTGTGATGGATCATGAAAAATATGCATAAAGTTCAAATCTTTAGATCTTAAATACTTTTAAAATTGTTTAAGCTTAAGTATTACACATCATTTAAATTTTAAAGTTGTAATTCATCATAAAAAATTTATAAAAAAATGAATCTTTAAATATTAAAGACATTCAAAACCTCTTAAGCTTATTTACTACATATCATTCAAACTTTAAAGTTGTGATGCATTATGAGAAATGTGCATAAATTTTAAATTATTTGATCTTAAATACCTTCAAAACCACTTAAATTTTTGTATTACATATTATTCAACTTTTAAAGTTATGATGCATCATGATAAACACTCAAAAATTTTAAATCTTTATATTTTAAACCTATTCAAAACTGCTTAAATTTAAGTATTATATATATTTTAAATTTTAAAGTTCTATTATATTTTGAGAAATGAGTGTAAAGTTAAAAATTTTAGATCTTAAACATATTCAAAACTACTTAAGATTTGGTATTATATATCATTAAAATTTAAAAGTTGTGATACATCATGAGAAATGTGCATGAAGTGTGAATTTTTTAAATCTTAAACATGTTCAAAACTATTTAAGCTTTCATATCATTTAAATCTCAATGTTGCGATGCATCATAAAAAAGTGCATAAAATTTGAATCTTTAGATCTTAAATATATTTAAAACCACTTAAGTTTTAGTATTACATATCATTCAAATTTTAAAATTTAATGCATCATGAGAAATATGTACAAAGTTTCAATTTTTAGATCTTAAATATGTTAAAAATTGCTTAAATTTTACTATTACATATGATTCAAAATTTTAATTTGTAATGTATCATGAGAAATGGACATAAAGTTTAAATATTTAGATCTTACACACTTTTAAAATTACTTAAAATTCAGTATAACAATTTTTTTAAATTTTAAAGTTGCAATGCATCATGAGAAATATGCATAAAATTTGAATCTTCAGATCTTAAACATGTTTAAAATTACTTAAATTTTAGTATTACATATCCTTCAAACTTCAAAGTTATGATGTATCATAATAAATTTACATAAAATTTAAATTTTTAAAAATTAATCATGTTTAAAATCATTTAAGCTTGGATATTATATATTATTCAAATTTCAAAGTTATGATGCATCATAAGAAATACGTATAAATTTTAAATATTTATATCTTAAACATATTCAAACCCATTTAATCTTTGGTATTACATCATTCAAAATTTAAATTTATGATACATAATGAGAAATGCACATAAAGTTTAAATTTTTAGATGTTAAACATTTTTAAAACCGCTAAATCTTCAATATTACATATCATTAAAATTTAAAATGTTTGATACATCATGAAAAACGTGCATAAAATTTAAATGTTTAGATCTTAAACATGTCTAAAACTACTTAAACTTTGGTATTACATATTATTTAAATTTTAAAAATATGATGTATCTTGATATATATGCATAAAATTTTAATCTTTAGATATTAAACAAGTTCAAAACCACTTAAGTTTCAGTATTACATGTAATTCAAATTTTAAGTTAAGAAGAATCATGAAAATTTTACATAAAATTTGAATATTTAGATCTTAAATACATTTAAAATTATTTAAGCTTCGATATTAAATATCATTTAAATTTTAATGTTGTGATGCATCATGAAAAATAAGCATAAATAAGGTTAAAATCTTTAGATCTTAAACATGTTAAAACCACTTAAGCTTTTATATTACACATCATTCAAACTTTAAAGCTATGATGCTTCATGAAAAATGCACATAAAGTTTAAATATTTATATCTTAAATATGTTTAAAATTATTTAAGCTTCAACAATCACTCAGTTTTTAAATTTGTAATGCATCATGAAAAATGTGCACAAAGTTCAAATATTTAAATTTTAAACAAGTTCAAAACTACTTAAGCTTTGGTATTGCATATACTTCAAAATTTTAAAGTTGTAATTTACTATGAGAAATGCATACAAAGTTTGAATATTTAGATCTTAAATACATTTAAAACCACTCAAGCTTCAATAATTCATCATTCAAATTTTAAATTTTTGATGCATTATGAAAAACATGAATAAATTTCAAATCCTTAGATCTTAAACACTTTCAAAACCACTTAAGTTTTAGTATTACATCATTCAAATTTCAAAGTTGTGATGCATTGTAAGAAATGTTCTAAAAGTTTGAATATTTAGATAATAAACATATTTAAAACTACTTAAACTTTGATATTACATATCATTCAAATTTAAGAGTTGTGATGTATCAATAAAAATACACATAAACTTTGAATTTTTAAATCTTAAACATGTTTAAAACTATTTAAGCTTCGATATTTCATATCATTTAAGTTTGAAAGTTATGATGCATTATGAAAAATGTGCATAAGTTTAAATCTTTGAATTTTATACATGTTCAAATTCACTTATGTTTTGGTATTAAATATCATTCAAATTTTAAAATTGTGATGCATCATGATAAATGAGCATAAAGCTCAAATCTTTAGATATTAAACACGTTTAAAATTGTTTAAGCTTCGATATTACATATTGTTCAAATTTTAAAGTTACGATGCATCATGATGAATGTATATAAAATTTGAGTCTTTGGATTTTAAACACATATAAAACTATTTAAACTTCGATATTACATCATTTAAATTTTAAATTTTTGATGCATGATGAAAAACATGCATAAAATTAAAATATTAAGATATTAAATATGTTTAAAACTATTTTATCTATATTATTACATATCATTCAAATTTTAAAGTTATGATACATCTTTAAAAATGCACATAAAATTTTAATATTTAGATCTCAAATACATTTAAAATTGATTAAGTTTCAGTATTAAATTTTTTAGATTTCAAAGTTGTGATGCATTATGAGAAATACACATAAAATTTGAATCTTTAAATTTGAAGCATATTTAAAATTGTTTAAGCTTTAATATTAAATCATTCAAATTTCAAATTTTTGTTGCATCATGAGAAACATGTATAAATTTTAAATTTTTAGATCTTTAACAATTTTAAAACTACTTAATCTTTGATATTACATATCATTTAACTTTAAAGTTATAATGCATTTTGGAAAATGCACATAAAGTTCAAATATTTAATCTTAAACATATTTGAAACTCTTTAAGATTTGATATTACATATAGTTCAAACTTTAAATTTATAATAAATAATGAAAAATATGCATAAAATTTAAATTTTTAGATCTTAAATATATTTAAAACCACTTAAATATTGGTATTAAATATCATTCAAATTTGAAATATATAATGCATTATATAAAATATGTATAAATATTAAATCTTTAAATCTTAAATACATTCAAAGCTATTTAAGATTTAGTAATATATATCATTAAAATTTTAAAGTTGTGATGAATGATGAGAAATACATAAAAAATTTAAATCTTAAACATGTTTAAAATCACTTCAATTTTAGTATTACATATCATTCAAATTTTAAAGTTGTGATGCATCATGAAAAATGTGTATAAAATTCTAATATTTAGATCATAAACATATTCAAAAGTGATTAAGATTTGATATTACATTCAAATTTTAGATTTTTCACGAACTATGAGAAATGCATGTAAAGATTGAATCTTTGTATCTATAGCACATTAAAAAATACTTATACTTAAGTATTACTTTATTTAAATTTTAAATTTTTGATACATTGTAAGAAATATGTATAAATTTTAAATTTTAAGATCTTAAACACATTCAAAACTGCTTAGCTTTGGAATTACCTATCATTCATATTTCAAATTTGTGATGTATCTTGACAAATACACATAAAATTCAAATCTTTGAATTTTAAACATGTTTGAAATTATTTAAGTTTTAGTATTACATATATTTAAAAATTTAAAGTTGAAATGCATTATGAGATATAAGCATAAAGTTTAAATTTTTGGATCTTAAACATATTTAAAAATACTTAAGCTTTGGTATTATATATCATTCAAATTTCAAAGTTGTGATGCAAAATGAGAAATATTCATAAAGTTTGAATTTTTGAATCTTAAACATATTCAAAACTGATTAAGCTTTAGTATTACATATCAAACTTTGAAGTGGTGATGCATCATGAAAAATATGTTCAAAATTTGAACCTTTAGATCTTAAACACATTCAAATCCACTAAAATTTTTGTATTACACATCATTCAAATTTCAAAGTTGTGATACATCATAATTAACATATAAATTTTAAATTTTTGGATCTTAAATATATTAAAAACCACTCTAATTTCAGTATTACATATCATTTAAATTTTAAAGTTATGATGTATTATGAGAAATATACATAAAATTCAAATCTTTAGACCTTAAATATATTTTAAACCACTCAAAATTTGGCATTACATATCATTCAAAATTCAAAGTTGTAATGCATCATAATAAACCCATATAAAGTTCAAATATTTTGATATTAAATACATTCAAAACCACTTAAGTTTTAATTTTACATATCACTCAAATTTCAAAGTTGTGATGCATCATAAGAAACTCACATAAAGTTCAAATATTTAGATCTTAAACATGATAAAAAAATATTTAAGATTCAATATTACATATCATTTAAATTTCAAAGTTGTGATGCATCATGATAAACATACATAAAGTTCAAATCTTTAGATTTTAAATGTGTTCCAAACAACTTAAACTTTGATATTAAATATCATTTAAATTTTAAAATTGTAATGCATCATGAAAAATACACATAATTTTTAAATATTTCTTTCTTAAACACCACTTAAGCTTTAATATTACATATCAATTAAATTTTAAAATTGTAATGCATCATGAAAAATGTGCATAAAATTTGAATATTTAAATTTTATACACGTTTAAAATTGCTTAAACTTTTGTATTATATATCATTTAAATTTTAAAGTTGTGATGCATCATGAAAAATACACATAAAATTTAAATCTTTTGATTTTAAACATATTCAATACCACTTAACCTTCAGTATTACATATCATTCATATTTTAAAGTTTTGATGTATCATGAGAAATGCATATAAAATTTGAATTTGTGTATCTTAAACACGTTTAAATCACTTAAATTTTGGTATTATATATAATTCAAATTTTAAAATTGTGATGTATTATGAGAAACATGTATAAATTTTGAATATTCAGATCTTAAATACATTTATAATTTCTTGAGATTCAATATTATATATCATTCAAATTTTAAAGCTACGATGCATTATGAGAAACAAATAAATTTTAAATCTTTGCATCTTAAACATATTCAAAATTGCTTAAGCTTCAAGATTACATATCATTTAAACTTGAAAGTTATGATTCATAATGAAAAATGTGCATAAAGTTTAAAGTTTTGGATCTTGAACACATTCAAAACCACTAAATATTTGGTATTACATATCAGTCAAATTTTAAAGTTGTGATGCATCATGATAAATATGCAAGAAAATTAAATTTTTAAATTTTCAACATGTTAAAGACTGCTTAAACTTCAGTATTACATATCATTAAAACTTCAAAGTTATGATGCATCATGACAAACATGTATATAGTCTAAATATTTATATTTTTAACTCATTTTTTACTACTTAAGCTTTGATATTACATCATTTAAACTTTAAATTTTTGATGCATGATGAAAAACATGCATAAAATTAAAATATTAAGATATTAAATATGTTTAAAACTATTTTATATATAGTATTACATATCATTCAAATTTTAAAGTTATGATACATTTTTAAAAATGCACATAAAATTTTAATATTTGGATCTCAAATACATTTAAAATTGATTAAGTTTCAGTATTAAATTTTTTAGATTTCAAAGTTGTGATGCATTATGAGAAATACACATAAAATTTGAATCTTTGAATTTGAAACATATTTAAAACTGTTTAAGCTTCAATATTAAATCATTCAAATTTCAAATTTTTGTTGCATCATGAGAAACATGTATAAATTTTAAATTTTTAGATCTTTAACAATTTTAAAACTACTTAATCTTTGATATTACATATCATTTAACTTTAAAGTTGCAATGCTTTTTGGAAAATGCACATAAAGTTCAAATATTTAATCTTAAACATATTTGAAACTCCTTAAGATTTGATATTACATATAGTTCAAACTTTAAATTTATAATGAATAATGAAAAATATGCATAAAATATAAATTTTTAGATCTTAAATATGTTTAAAACCACTTAAATATTGGTATTAAATATCATTCAAATTTGAAATATATAATGCATTATATAAAATATGTATAAATATTGAATCTTTAAATCTTAAATACATTCAAAGCTATTTAAGATTTAGTAATATATATCATTAAAATTTCAAAGTTGTGATGCATGATGAGAAATACATAGAAAATTTAAATCTTAAACATGTTTAAAATCACTTTAATTTTAGTATTACATATCATTCAAATTTTAAAGTTGTGATGCATCATGAAAAATGTGAATAAAATTTTAATATTTAGATCATAAACATATTCAAAAGTGATTAAGATTTGATATTACATTCAAATTTTAGATTTGTGATGAACTATGAGAAATGCATGTAAAGATTGAATCTTTGTATCTATAGCACATTAAAAAACACTTATACTTAAGTATTACTTCATTTAAAATTTAAATTTTTGATACATTGTAAGAAACATGTATAAATTTTAAATTTTTAGATCTTAAACACATTCGAAACTGCTTAGCTTTGGAATTACCTATCATTTATATTTCAAATTTGTGATGTATCTTGACAAATACACATAAAATTCAAATCTTTGAATCTTAAACATGTTTGAAATTATTTAAGTTTTAGTATTACATATATTTAAAAATTTAAAGTTGAAATGCATTATGAGATATAAGCATAAAGTTTAAATTTTTGGATCTTAAACATATTTAAAAATACTTAAGCTTTGGTATTATATATCATTCAAATTTCAAAGTTGTGATGCAAAATGAGAAATATTCATGAAGTTTGAATTTTTGAATCTTAAACATATTCAAAACTGATTAAGCTTTAGTATTACATATCAAACTTTGAAGCGGTGATGCATCATGAAAAATGTGTTCAAAATTTGAACCTTTAGATCTTAAACACATTTAAACCCACTAAATTTTTTTTATTACACATCATTCAAACTTCAAAAGTTGTGATACATCATAATTAATATATAAATTTTAAATTTTTGGATCTTAAATATATTAAAAACCACTCTAATTTCAGTATTACATATCATTTAAATTTAAAAGTTATGATGCATTATGAGAAATATACATAAAATTCAAATCTTTAGATCTTAAATATATTCTAAACCACTCAAAATTTGGCATTACACATCATTCAAAATTCAAAGTTGTAATGCATCATAATAAACCCATATAAAGTTCAAATATTTTGATATTAAATACATTCAAAACCATTTAAGTTTTAATTTTATATATCACTCAAATTTTAAAGTTGTGATGCATCATAAGAAACTCACACAAAGTTCAAATATTTAGATCTTAAACATGATAAAAAATGTTTAAGATTCAATATTACATATTATTTAAATTTCAAAGTTGTGATGCATCATGATAAACATATATAAAGTTCAAATATTTAGATTTTAAATGCATTCCAAACAACTTAAGCTTTGATATTAAATATCATTTAAATTTTAAACTTGTAATGCATCGTGAAAAATATACATAATTTTTAAATATTTGTTTCTTAAACACCACTTAAGCTTTAATATTACATATCAATTAAATTTTAAAATTGTAATGCATCATGAAAAATGTGCATAAAATTTGAATATTTAAATTTTATACAGGTTCAAAATTTTTTAAACTTTTGTATTACATATCATTTAAATTTTAAAGTTGTGATGCATCATGAAAAATACACATAAAATTTGAATCTTTTGATTTTAAACATATTCGATACCACTTAACCTTCAGTATTACATATCATTCATATTTTAAAGTTTTGATGTATCATGAGAAATGCACATAAAATTTGAATTTGTGTATCTTAAACACGTTTAAATCACTTAAATTTTGGTATTATATATAATTCAAATTTTAAAATTGTGATGTATTATGAGAAACATGTATAAATTTTGAATATTCAGATCTTAAATACATTTATAATTTTTTGAGATTCAATATTATATATCATTCAAATTTTAAAGCTACGATGCATTATTAGAAACACAAAAATTTTAAATCTTTGCATCTTAAACATATTCAAAATTGCTTAAGCTTCAAGATTACATATCATTTAAACTTGAAAGTTATGATTCATAATGAAAAATGTGCATAAAGTTTAAAGTTTTGGATCTTGAACACATTCAAAATCACTAAATATTTGGTATTACATATCACTCAAATTTTAAAGTTGTGATGCATCATGATAAATGTGCAAAAAAATTAAATTTTTGAATCTACAACATGTTAAAGACTGCTTAAACTTCAGTATTACATATCATTAAAACTTCAAAGTTATGATGCATCATGATAAACATGTATATAGTCTAAATATTTATATTTTTAACTCATTTTTTACTGTTTAAGCTTTGATATTACATCATTAAAACTTTAAATTTTTGATGCATGATGAAAAACATGCATAAAATTAAAATATTAAGATATTAAATATGTTTAAAACTATTTTATCTATAGTATTACATATCATTCAAATTTTAAAGTTATGATACATTTAAAAAATGCACATAAAATTTTAATATTTGGATCTCAAATATATTTAAAATTGATTAAGTTTCAGTATTAAATTTTTTAGATTTCAAAGTTGTGATGCATTATGAGAAATACACATAAAATTTGAATCTTTAAATTTGAAGCATATTTAAAATTGTTTAAGCTTCAATATTAAATCATTCAAATTTCAAATTTTTGTTGCATCATGAGAAACATGTATAAATTTTAAATTTTTAGATCTTTAACAATTTTGAAACTACTTAATCTTTGATATTACATATCATTTAACTTTAAAGTTGCAATGCATTTTGGAAAATGCACATAAAGTTCAAATATTTAATCTTAAACATATTTGAAACTCCTTAAGATTTGATATTACATATAGTTCAAACTTTAAATTTATAATGAATAATAAAAAATATGCATAAAATATAAATTTTTAGATCTTAAATATGTTTAAAACCACTTAAATATTGGTATTAAATATCATTCAAATTTGAAATATATAATGCATTATATAAAATATGTATAAATATTGAATCTTTAAATCTTAAATACATTCAAAGCTATTTAAGATTTAGTAATATATATCATTAAAATTTCAAAGTTGTGATGCATGATGAGAAATACATAGAAAATTTAAATCTTAAACATGTTTAAAATCACTTTAATTTTAGTATTACATATCATTCAAATTTTAAAGTTGTGATGCATCATGAAAAATGTGTATAAAGTTCTAATATTTAGATCATAAACATATTCAAAAGTGATTAAGATTTGATATTACATTCAAATTTTAGATTTGTGATGCACTATGAAAAATGCATGTAAAGATTGAATCTTTGTATCTATAGCACATTAAAAAATACTTATACTTAAGTATTACTTCATTTAAATTTTAAATTTTTGATACATTGTAAGAAACATGTATAAATTTTAAATTTTTAGATCTTAAACAGATTCAAAACTGCTTAGCTTTGGAATTACTTATCATTCATATTTCAAATTTGTCATGTATCTTGACAAATACACATAAAATTCAAATCTTTGAATCTTAAACATGTTTGAAATTATTTAAGTTTTAGTATTACATATATTTAAAAATTTAAAGTTGAAATGCATTATGAGATATAAGCATAAAGTTTAAATTTTTAGATCTTAAACATATTTAAAAATACTTAAGCTTTGGTATTTTATATCATTCAAATTTAAAAGTTGTGGTGCATAATGAAAAATATTCATAAAGTTTAAATTTTTGAATCTTAAACATATTCAAAACTGATTAAGCTTTAGTATTACATATCAAACTTTGAAGTGGTGATGCATCATGAAAAATGTATTCAAAATTTGAACCTTTAGATCTTAAACGCATTCAAACCCACTAAAATTTTTGTATTACACATCATTCAAACTTCAAAGTTGTGATACATCATAATTAACATATAAATTTGAAATTTTTGGATCTTAAATATATTAAAAACCACTCTAATTTCAGTATTACATATCATTTAAATTTAAAAGTTATGATGCATTATGAAAAATATACATAAAATTCAAATCTTTAGACCTTAAATATATTCTAAACCACTCAAAATTTGGCATTACACATCATTCAAAATTCAAAGTTGTAATGCATCATAATAAACCCATATAAAGTTCAAATATTTTGATATTAAATACATTCAAAACCACTTAAGTTTTAATTTTATATATCACTCAAATTTCAAAGTTGTGATGCATCATAAGAAACTCACATAAAGTTCAAATATTTAGATCTTAAACATGATAAAAAATATTTAAGATTCAATATTACATATCATTTAAATTTCAAAGTTGTGATGCATCATGATAAACATACATAAAGTTCAAATATTTAGATTTTAAATGCGTTCCAAACAACTTAATCTTTGATATTAAATATCATTTAAATTTTAAACTTGTAATGCATCATGAAAAATATACATAATTTTTAAATATTTGTTTCTTAAACACCACTTAGCTTTAATATTACATATCAATTAAATTTTAAAATTGTAATGCATCATGAAAAATGTGTATAAAATTTGAATATTTAAATTTTATACAGGTTCAAAATTTTTTAAACTTTTGTATTACATATCATTTAAATTTTAAAGTTGTGATACATCATGAAAAATACACATAAAATTTGAATCTTTTGATTTTAAACATATTCGATACCACTTAACCTTCAATATTACATATCATTCATATTTTAAAGTTTTGATGTATCATGAGAAATGCACATAAAATTTGAATTTGTTTATCTTAAACACGTTCAAATCACTTAAATTTTGGTATTATATATAATTTAAATTTTAAAGTTGTGATTTATTATGAGAAACATGTATAAATTTTGAATATTCAGATCTTAAATACATTTATAATTTCTTGAGATTCAATATTATATATCATTCAAATTTTAAAGCTACGATGCATTATGAGAAACACATAAATTTTAAATCTTTGCATCTTAAACATATTCAAAATTGCTTAAGCTTCAAGATTACATATCATTTAAACTTGAAAGTTATGATTTGTAATATCCCTTCGAATATCAAAACAAAGCTCCAAATTGCTTATCTGAATTTTTGCAAAATATCTTCAAATAGATGAATAAATCACAGTATAATTTCTTATTTATTTGCTCATAAGCTTACAATTTGAGATCCTCTGTCAGGTATACAAAGAAAATCGAAAGTTCGGCCTTGTAGCCTGAATATTCCGTGAACTGGGCTGAATCTGGCACGTCTCGGCCTGCTGTGTAAAAAACACAGTCACCGACGTCGGTTATACTGCCGTCGTCAGTCGACCTGTAGTGGTCCCCTTGCCGACGTCGGTGATGAGTCGACCGATGTCGGTCTCTGTAAGTTCCTGTTCGCCGATGTCGGTACCTGAAGTTTATGTAGATGCGTACAGATTTTTCACAGATCTGTACGAAAGTCGTACGGCCGCTGATATAACACACCCTGTATGCCTGATCCTGATCTGTAGAATTATGGGCTGACACAAAAGATCTATATCTGGATAATTCTTGAATCAAAAACCCAAAATAAAGAAAATACCTGTAAACCCTTGTGATAGCTTCTGAGTGAAGTTATCTCTCAAATACCTGTAATACTATGATAACTTCTGGGTGAAGTTATCTCTCAATTCGGCAATAGATCGGCTGATCTTTCACAACCTCTGAATCGCACACAATGAAGAGTTGACGTTCTTCACTGCAATTGGAATCCTGGAACCCTTGGCTCAGTCTTCACAGAAGAATTTCTTAACAAGAATCAATATCAATCATAAGCATAATCCAAACTCTCTCCCATGAGAAACTCTTATACCTTTCCAAAGGTGTGCTTGCTAAAATTAGATTTCCTCAAATTAGAACTTGGGGTTCTAAAATTAGAATTCCTCAAATTAGAACTTGGGCTTCTAAAATTAGAATTCCTCAAATTAGAACTTGGGTCTTAAAATTAGACCAATTAATTAATAATTAATAATTAATTAGTATCTAATTTAAAATTAGACCAAATAATTAATTAATTAATAATTAATTAATATCTCATTTAAAATTAGACCAAATAATTAATATTTGATTAAATCAATCAAATATTAATATCTCCCTCAATACATGTCGGATCCTCGAACCGTCTGAAGCTGGGGAATCAAGGAGTGATTCTGCACATGATCATATCAAAACAAGGGTGCTCTGATGTATGTCAAATATCCCTAAATAATAGGAGCTCAGGCCCAATGTGTCTGAAATAACCTGAATGAGAGCCAACTATAGGAATTCTGTAAATCAAAGCCAAGCCAATCTCCATCATGACCCTCTATCCATCCAATCAGCCTACAAAGGTCGCATAATAGGCTAATCATCAAGCCTGTCAATGTCCACGAAAAAGAGGACATGACAATCCGCCCCTCCTGAAATTGCTTGTCCCCAAGCAATCTCAGAACAATGAACCACTCAATCCTCCTGGATCCCAAATGTAGTTATGCCCTGCACTGCTGTGAATCAATGTGAGTACCTGCAATATCATCAGAAGTAAAATAAAGAGGAACCCATAATCAAATTGGTGAACACAACTCAACCAATCTCTGAAATCACAACTGCCCTGGATGTGTCGATACTGTAAACTATGTACTGGGCAACTGCAAATTCCATCTACAAAAGATGGTGTTAATCCATCCCATAACTGATCCCTCTGTACTGGTGGCACAACCAATTGTACCACACTGTCAAATGTGTGATAAGAATCAATCTAGAGACTTGACTCCACTGGTATCCCAAACCCCTCAGAATTAGGTACTCCCAAGTCCTGAACCGGTGTGTCAGCCTCAACAACATGTTCCTCAGCTACAACTATAGGAACGTACTCACCAACAACACTCAATGTACTAACCTCTGAGTCTGGGGCTGGTGAAGACCGTAAATGCTCTAACTCCATGGTCATCTCAGCCAAATGAAATTGTGACTCCTCATAAGCTAACTGCGTAGTCTCAAGAATCTCAGAAGTCGCCTCTAGCTGCTGAGTAAGCTCACTCACCTTATCTTCCTCGACCAACAATGCATCATATGCTGTGCTACCCCACTCCATAAGATAATCTCTGTCGGCGACCAACTGCATATAATCCTGTCTCAGAATCTGGATAGCCTCCCATAAAGAGTGGATCTCTGTCAAGGACAAATAACTACCTCCCTGCTCGATGCTAGTAGGAGAACCCCATCCATATACTGCTAACAACTGACGAGCATCATCGAAATGCTTGCAAGCGGTAGCAATGTCTCGCTCACTAACTCTCAGCTGACTAGACACATGGTGGCACTGGCTAGACTGTCTCCTACAATCCTCCTCTGATGCATGGTCCAAAAGAGTAGACTCAGAATCACTGATCTCTGGAGTACTACCATCCATACTCTGTGAATCAACTCCATAGCTCATATCAACATACGGAGTATCAACAACTATAGCATCACTGTCTAACTCCTCCATTCTGAGAGAAACCGCTGGTGAAACTAAGTCCTCAAAACTGTCCACTGCATCCTCCTGAGTATCATCTGTAATTAACTGAGAGTCTAAATCCCCATGACTAATCTCATCCACATGTCTAACAATTGGTGTAGCGCTGCCCTCAACCACTGTTGAGACCTCTTGTTTCTCCTTCGTTCTGTTTTGTGATGTGGACCTTTTACGAATGGATGCCATATACCGTAATAATTTGTCTTCAAAAGTAGGATCTGAAAGAGTTTCATTCATCCTCCTCTGGGTTTCAACCAACTGGTTCAAACTTTGTTTCAGCTTCTTCATATCCTTGTCCCACTGTTTCTGAGTACTTGAAGACATCATGGATACTTCGTTGATTCAATCTACCCAACTACCCAACAAGATGGCAGGACATTAGCTCTGATATGCCCAACAGGATGGCAGGAATTTGGCTCTGATACCACTGTAATATCCCTTCAAATATCAAAACAAAGCTCCAAATTGCTTATCTGAATTTCTGCAAAATATCTTCAAATAGATGAATAAATCACAGTATAATTTCTTATTTATTTGCTCATAAGCTTACAATTTGAGATCCTCTGTCAGGTATACAAAGAAAATCGAAAGTTCGGCCTTGTAGCCTGAATATTCCGTGAACTGGGCTGAATCTGGCACGTCTCGGCCTGCTGTGTAAAAAACACAGTCGCCGACGTCGGTTATACTGCCGTCGTCGGTCGACCTGTAGTGGTCCCCTTGCCGACGTCGGTGATGAGTCGACCGATGTCGGTCTCTGTAAGTTCCTGTTCGCCGATGTCGGTACCTGAAGTTTATGTAGATGCGTACAGATTTTTCACAGATCTGTACGAAAGTCGTACGGCCGCTGATATAACACACCCTGTATGCCTGATCCTGATCTGTAGAATTATGGGCTGACACAAAAGATCTATATCTGGATAATTCTTGAATCAAAAACCCAAAATAAAGAAAATACCTGTAAACCCTTGTGATAGCTTCTGAGTGAAGTTATCTCTCAAATACCTGTAATACTATGATAACTTCTGGGTGAAGTTATCTCTCAATTCGGCAATAGATCGGCTGATCTTTCACAACTTCTGAATCGCACACAATGAAGAGTTGACGTTCTTCACTGCAATTGGAATCCTGGAACCCTTGGCTCAGTCTTCACAGAAGAATTTCTTAACAAGAATCAATATCAATCATAAGCATAATCCAAACTCTCTCCCATGAGAAACTCTTATACCTTTCCAAAGGTGTGCTTGCTAAAATTAGATTTCCTCAAATTAGAACTTGGGGTTCTAAAATTAGAATTCCTCAAATTAGAACTTGGGCTTCTAAAATTAGAATTCCTCAAATTAGAACTTGGGTCTTAAAATTAGACC
Organism: Torreya grandis; assembly: GCA_037957365.1. NCBI lineage: Eukaryota > Viridiplantae > Streptophyta > Pinopsida > Cupressales > Taxaceae > Torreya > Torreya grandis. The sequence goes on from JARHVA010002684.1 coordinate 334,294, forward strand.
AATTAATTAATAATTAATAATTAATTAGTATCTAATTTAAAATTAGACCAAATAATTAATTAATTAATAATTAATTAATATCTCATTTAAAATTAGACCAAATAATTAATATTTGATTAAATCAATCAAATATTAATATCTCCCTCAATACATGTCGGATCCTCGAACCGTCTGAAGCTGGGGAATCAAGGAGTGATTCTGCACATGATCATATCAAAACAAGGGTGCTCTGATGTATGTCAAATATCCCTAAATAATAGGAGCTCAGGCCCAATGTGTTTGAAATAACCTGAATGAGAGCCAACTATAGGAATTCTGTAAATCAAAGCCAAGCCAATCTCCATCATGACCCTCTATCCATCCAATCAGCCTACAAAGGTCGCATAATAGGCTAATCATCAAGCCTGTCAATGTCCACGAAAAAGGGGACATGACAATCCGCCCCTCCTGAAATTGCTTGTCCCCAAGCAATCTCAGAACAATGAACCACTCAATCCTCCTGGATCCCAAATGTAGTTATGCCCTGCACTGCTGTGAATCAATGTGAGTACCTGCAATATCATCAGAAGTAAAATAAAGAGGAACCCATAATCAAATTGGTGAACACAACTCAACCAATCTCTGAAATCACAACTGCCCTGGATGTGTCGATACTGTAAACTATGTACTGGGCAACTGCAAATTCCATCTACAAAAGATGGTGTTAATCCATCCCATAACTGATCCCTCTGTACTGGTGGCACAACCAATTGTACCACACTGTCAAATGTGTGATAAGAATCAATCTAGAGACTTGACTCCACTGGTATCCCAAACCCCTCAGAATTAGGTACTCCCAAGTCCTGAACCGGTGTGTCAGCCTCAACAACATGTTCCTCAGCTACAACTATAGGAACGTACTCACCAACAACACTCAATGTACTAACCTCTGAGTCTGGGGCTGGTGAAGACCGTAAATGCTCTAACTCCATGGTCATCTCAGCCAAATGAAATTGTGACTCCTCATAAGCTAACTGCGTAGTCTCAAGAATCTCAGAAGTCGCCTCTAGCTGCTGAGTAAGCTCACTCACCTTATCTTCCTCGACCAACAATGCATCATATGCTGTGCTACCCCACTCCATAAGATAATCTCTGTCGGCGACCAACTGCATATAATCCTGTCTCAGAATCTGGATAGCCTCCCATAAAGAGTGGATCTCTGTCAAGGACAAATAACTACCTCCCTGCTCAATGCTAGTAGGAGAACCCCATCCATATACTGCTAACAACTGACGAGCATCATCGAAATGCTTGCAAGCGGTAGCAATGTCTCGCTCACTAACTCTCAGCTGACTAGACACATGGTGGCACTGGCTAGACTGTCTCCTACAATCCTCCTCTGATGCATGGTCCAAAAGAGTAGACTCAGAATCACTGATCTCTGGAGTACTACCATCCATACTCTGTGAATCAACTCCATAGCTCATATCAACATACGGAGTATCAACAACTATAGCATCACTGTCTAACTCCTCCATTCTGAGAGAAACCGCTGGTGAAACTAAGTCCTCAAAACTGTCCACTGCATCCTCCTGAGTATCATCTGTAATTAACTGAGAGTCTAAATCCCCATGACTAATCTCATCCACATGTCTAACAATTGGTGTAGCGCTGCCCTCAACCACTGTTGAGACCTCTTGTTTCTCCTTCGTTCTGTTTTGTGATGTGGACCTTTTACGAATGGATGCCATATACCGTAATAATTTGTCTTCAAAAGTAGGATCTGAAAGAGTTTCATTCATCCTCCTCTGGGTTTCAACCAACTGGTTCAAACTTTGTTTCAGCTTCTTCATATCCTTGTCCCACTGTTTCTGAGTACTTGAAGACATCATGGATACTTCGTTGATTCAATCTACCCAACTACCCAACAAGATGGCAGGACATTAGCTCTGATATGCCCAACAGGATGGCAGGAATTTGGCTCTGATACCACTGTAATATCCCTTCGAATATCAAAACAAAGCTCCAAATTGCTTATCTGAATTTCTGCAAAATATCTTCAAATAGATGAATAAATCACAGTATAATTTCTTATTTATTTGCTCATAAGCTTACAATTTGAGATCCTCTGTCAGGTATACAAAGAAAATCGAAAGTTCGGCCTTGTAGCCTGAATATTCCGTGAACTGGGCTGAATCTGGCACGTCTCGGCCTGCTGTGTAAAAAACACAGTCGCCGACGTCGGTTATACTGCCGTCGTCGGTCGACCTGTAGTGGTCCCCTTGCCGACGTCGGTGATGAGTCGACCGATGTCGGTCTCTGTAAGTTCCTGTTCGCCGATGTCGGTACCTGAAGTTTATGTAGATGCGTACAGATTTTTCACAGATCTGTACGAAAGTCGTACGGCCGCTGATATAACACACCCTGTATGCCTGATCCTGATCTGTAGAATTATGGGCTGACACAAAAGATCTATATCTGGATAATTCTTGAATCAAAAACCCAAAATAAAGAAAATACCTGTAAACCCTTGTGATAGCTTCTGAGTGAAGTTATCTCTCAAATACCTGTAATACTATGATAACTTCTGGGTGAAGTTATCTCTCAATTCGGCAATAGATCGGCTGATCTTTCACAACTTCTGAATCGCACACAATGAAGAGTTGACGTTCTTCACTGCAATTGGAATCCTGGAACCCTTGGCTCAGTCTTCACAGAAGAATTTCTTAACAAGAATCAATATCAATCATAAGCATAATCCAAACTCTCTCCCATGAGAAACTCTTATACCTTTCCAAAGGTGTGCTTGCTAAAATTAGATTTCCTCAAATTAGAACTTGGGGTTCTAAAATTAGAATTCCTCAAATTAGAACTTGGGCTTCTAAAATTAGAATTCCTCAAATTAGAACTTGGGTCTTAAAATTAGACCAATTAATTAATAATTAATAATTAATTAGTATCTAATTTAAAATTAGACCAAATAATTAATTAATTAATAATTAATTAATATCTCATTTAAAATTAGACCAAATAATTAATATTTGATTAAATCAATCAAATATTAATATCTCCCTCAATACATGTCGGATCCTCGAACCGTCTGAAGCTGGGGAATCAAGGAGTGATTCTGCACATGATCATATCAAAACAAGGGTGCTCTGATGTATGTCAAATATCCCTAAATAATAGGAGCTCAGGCCCAATGTGTCTGAAATAACCTGAATGAGAGCCAACTATAGGAATTCTGTAAATCAAAGCCAAGCCAATCTCCATCATGACCCTCTATCCATCCAATCAGCCTACGAAGGTCGCATAATAGGCTAATCATCAAGCCTGTCAATGTCCACGAAAAAGGGGACATGACATGATTCATAATGAAAAATGTGCATAAAGTTTAAAGTTTTGGATCTTGAACACATTCAAAACCACTGAATATTTGGTATTACATATCACTCAAATTTTAAAGTTGTGATGCATCATGATAAATATGCAAAAAAATTAAATTTTTGAATCTTCAACATGTTAAACACTGCTTAAACTTCAGTATTACATATCATTAAAACCTCAAAGTTATGATGCATCATGACAAACATGTATATAGTCTAAATATTTATATTTTTAACTCATTTTTTACTGTTTAAGCTTCGATATTACATCATTTAAACTTTAAATTTTTGATGCATGATGAAAAACATGCATAAAATTAAAACATTAAGATATTAAATATGTTTAAAACTATTTTATCTATAGTATTACATATCATTCAAATTTTAAAGTTATGATACATCTTAAAAAATGCACATAAAATTTTAATATTTGGATCTCAAATATATTTAAAATTGATTAAGTTTCAATATTAAATTTTTTAGATTTCAAAGTTGTGATGCATTATGAGAAATACACATAAAATTTGAATCTTTAAATTTGAAGCATATTTAAAATTGTTTAAGCTTCAATATTAAATCATTCAAATTTCAAATTTTTGTTGCATCATGAGAAACATGTATAAATTTTAAATTTTTAAATCTTTAACAATTTTGAAACTACTTAATCTTTGATATTACATATCATTTAACTTTAAAGTTGCAATGCATTTTAGAAAATGCACATAAATTTCAAATATTTAATCTTAAACATATTTGAAACTCCTTAAGATTTGATATTACATATAGTTCAAACTTTAAATTTATAATGAATAATGAAAAATATGCATAAAATTTAAATTTTTAAATCTTAAATATGTTTAAAACTACTTAAATATTGGTATTAAATATCATTCAAATTTGAAATATATAATGCATTATATAAAATATGTATAAATATTGAATCTTTAAATCTTAAATACATTCAAAGCTATTTAAGATTTAGTAATATATCATTAAAATTTCAAAGTTGTGGTGCATGATGAGAAATACATAGAAAATTTAAATCTTAAACATGTTTAAAATCACTTTAATTTTAGTATTACATATCATTCAAATTTTAAAATTGTGATGCATCATGAAAAATGTGTATAAAGTTCTAATATTTAGATCATAAACATATTCAAAAGTGATTAAGATTTGAAATTACATTCAAATTTTAGATTTCTGATGCACTATGAGAAATGCATGTAAAGATTGAATCTTTGTATCTATAGCACATTAAAAAACACTTATACTTAAGTATTACTTCATTTAAATTTTAAATTTTTGATACATTGTAAGAAATATGTATAAATTTTAAATTTTTAGATCTTAAACACATTCAAAACTGCTTAGCTTTAGAATTACCTATCATTCATATTTCAAATTTGTGATGTATCTTGACAAATACACATAAAATTCAAATCTTTGAATCTTAAACATGTTTGAAATTATTTAAATTTTAGTATTACATATATTTAAAAATTTAAAGTTGAAATGCATTATGAGATATAACCATAAAGTTTAAATTTTTGGATCTTAAACATATTTAAAAATACTTAAGCTTTGGTATTATATATCATTCAAATTTCAAAGTTGTGGTACATAATGAGAAATATTCATAAAGTTTAAATTTTTGAATCTTAAACATATTCAAAACTGATTAAGCTTTAGTATTACATATCAAACTTTGAAGTGGTGATGCATCATGAAAAATGTATTCAAAATTTGAACCTTTAGATCTTAAACGCATTCAAACCCACTAAAATTTTTGTATTACACATCATTCAAACTTCAAAGTTGTGATACATCATAATTAACATATAAATTTGAAATTTTTGGATCTTAAATATATTAAAAACCACTCTAATTTCAGTATTACATATCATTTAAATTTAAAAGTTATGATGCATTATGAAAAATATACATAAAATTCAAATCTTTAGACCTTAAATATATTCTAAACCACTCAAAATTTGGCATTACACATCATTCAAAATTCAAAGTTGTAATGCATCATAATAAACCCATATAAAGTTCAAATATTTTGATATTAAATACATTCAAAACCACTTAAGTTTTAATTTTACATATCACTCAAATTTCAAAATTGTGATGCATCATAAGAAACTCACATAAAATTCAAATATTTAGATCTTAAACATGATAAAAAATGTTTAAGATTCAATATTACATATCATTTAAATTTTAAAGTTGTGATGCATCATGATAAACATACATAAAGTTTAAATCTTTAGATTTTAAATGTGTTCCAAACAACTTAAGCTTTGATATTAAATATCATTTAAATTTTAAACTTGTAATGCATCATAAAAATACACATAATTTTTAAATATTTGTTTTTTAAACACCACTTAAGCTTTAATATTACATATCAATTAAATTTTAAAATTGTAATGCATCATGAAAAATGTGCATAAAATTTGAATATTTAAATTTTATACAGGTTCAAAATTGCTTAAACTTTTGTATTACATATCATTTAAATTTTAAAGTTGTGATGCATCATGAAAAATACACATAAAATTTGAATCTTTTGATTTTAAACATATTCAATACCACTTAACCTTCAGTATTACATATCATTCATATTTTAAAGTTTTGATGTATCATGAGAAATGCACATAAAATTTGAATTTGTGTATCTTAAACACGTTTAAATCACTTAAATTTTGGTATTATATATAATTCAAAATTTAAAGTTGTGATGTATTATGAGAAACATGTATAAATTTTGAATATTCAGATCTTAAATACATTTATAATTTTTTGAGATTCAATATTATATATCATTCAAATTTTAAAGCTACGATGCATTATGAGAAACACATAAATTTTAAATCTTTATATTTAAACATATTCAAAATTGCTTAAGCTTCAAGATTACATATCATTTAAACTTGAAAGTTATGATTCATAATGAAAAATGTGCATAAAGTTTAAAGTTTTGGATCTTGAACACATTCAAAATCACTAAATATTTGGTATTACATATCACTCAAATTTTAAAGTTGTGATGCATCATGATAAAAATGCAAAAAAAGTAAATTTTTGAATTTTCAACATGTTAAAGACTGCTTAAACTTCAGTATTACATATCATTAAAACTTTAAAGTTATGATGCATCATGACAAACATGTATATAGTCTAAATATTTATATTTTTAACTCATTTTTTACTGCTTAAGCTTTGATATTATATATCATTTAAACTTCAAAGCTATGATACATCATAAGAAATGTGCATAAAGTTTAAATTGTTAGATCTTAAATACATATAAAATCATTTAAAATTTAGTATTACATATCATTCAAACATTAAATTTGCAATACATTATTACAAATGTGCATTAATTTTGAATATTTAGATCTTAAACATATTTAAAATTGTTCAAGCTTTGATTAAAACCACTTAGATCTTAAACATATTTTGATCTTGAAAATGTTTAAAACCACTTATACTCTACTATTACATATCATTTGAAATTTAAAATTGTGATGCATCATGAGAAATATGAATAATATTTAATTCTTTGGATCTTAAACATGTTCAAAACCACTTAAGCTTTAATATTACATATAATTTAATTTTCGAAGTCATGATATATTATGAAAAATATACATAAAATTTAAATTTTTATAGCTTAAACACATTTAAAACCACTTAAAATTTAGTATTATATTTCATTCAAATTTGAAACTTGTGATGCATTATGAGAAATATGCATAAATTTTAAATCTTTATATCTTAAAAATATTCAAAATTATTTAAGATTTGATATTACATATCATTCAAATTTTAAATTTATAATACATGATAAAAAATATGCATAAATTTTAAATCTTTAGATCTTAAACATGTTCAAAATTACTTAAACTTCGATATTATGTCATTCAAATTTTAAAATTGAGATGCATCATGAGAATTCTAGATAAATTTTTAATATTTAAAACTTAAACACGTTCAAAATTTATCAAGCTTCGGTATCATCATTCAAATTTCAAAGTTGTGATGCATAATGTGAAATGGAAAAAAATACAAATCCTTAGATCTTTATCACACTCAAAACCATTTAAACTTTGGTATTACATCATTCATATTTCAATGTTGAAATGCATTATGATAAATGTGCATAAATTTTAAATCTTTGGATCTTAAACATGTTTAAAATTGTTTACTTTAGTAGCATATATAATTTAAATTTAAGAGTTGTGATGTATCATACAAAATGCACTCAAATTTTTAGATCTTAAACATACTCAAAACTATTTAAGCTTCAGTATTATATATCATTCAAATTTTAAAATTGTGATGCATTATGAAAAATACATAAAAATTTATAATCTTTAAAATACAAATACATTCAAATTTTCTTAAGTTTCAGTATTACATATCATTAAATTTAAAATTTGTGATGCATCATGAAAAATATGTATAAAGATAAAATCTTTAGATCTTAAATACACTTAAAAGCACTTAAACTTCAATATTTTATATCATTTAGTTTTTAAAGTTACAAGCATGATGAAAAATGCACATAAAATTTGAATCTTGAGATTTTAAACACATTTAAAATTACTTAAGTTTTAGTATTACATATCATTTAAATTTTAAAGTTGAGATGTATCATGAGAGATGCATATAAAGTTTGAATATTTGAATCTTAAATATGTGTAAAATAATTTAATCTTTTGTATTACATATCATTATAATTTTAAAGTTACGATACATCATGAGAAATATACATAAATTTTAAATTTTTTAATCTTAAATACATTAAAAATTGCTCAAATTTTGGTATTACATATCATTCAAATTTCAAAGTTATAATGCATCATAAAAATCACACATAATGTTAAATTTTTTAGATATTAAATATGTTCAAAACCACTTAAGATTCAATAATATATATCATTTAAACTTCAAAGTTGTAATGCATCATGAGAAACATGCATAATATTTTAATCTTTGGATCTTAAACATGTTCAAAATTGCTTAAGATTTGGTATTACATATTATTGAATTTTGAAGTTATGATGCACTATGAAAAATGCACATAAAATTTAAATTATTTTATCTTAAACATATTTGAAACTACTTAAAATTTGGTATTACATTTCATTAAAATTTTAAATTTGTGATACATTATTAAAAACTAGCATAAATTTTGAATCTTTAGATCTTAAACATATTCAAAATTGTTTAAGCTTCAATATTACATATCCTTTTCCATAACATTATAAACAAAAATCAAGGGATACATCAAGTGTTCATCATGCATATCATAGATATCTTTCATTAGCTACATATATGGCACCTTTAGTTGAGTCACATCCTTTGAGTAACATGATTGGTGTGTATAATTCCAAAGTTCTAGCTAGACCTTCCATCTTCTTAGAGTAAGAAATAATTGATGATGATTTAGATTATCATGCACTCTTTATCAAATCTTACATTCATAATCATCTTATTTATAGTGTTTTCATAGACAATATATTCAACATGAACATATGAACTATGCCATTATTACAATATTTAGGATATTCAAAATAAGATATTACCTTGATGGACATAGTTATTAGTGGATTCAGTGGGCACATACAAAGTTCATTAAGTGATATTGTACTTTCTCTATAGGTTGGTCCACCACATGTGGCCACACCATTTACTATTATTCTTAGTGTAAGAGTTTTTGATATATTACTTGGTCGACCAAGGATTCAAAAACTTTGAGCAATAGCTTTTACAGTTCACAAATGCATGAAATTCATTCACACTAATTAAGTTGTTATAATTAGTTTTTTGTATGAGTTACCACTCCCTACTTTAGATCCATCGACTATTTTGCAGTCACTAGTTTTAGTTTTTCTACTAGTTTCAATTTCTCCACCAGTTTTAGTTCTTCCTCCAGTTTAGATTTAGACATAGTCATGGCCTCCATCACCAGCATAGAGAGTCCATACACTTCCACAGAGATATCTTTTATAGCAATCATAGTTTCAACATTTTAGATAGCTTCTAGCTATAGTATTCACATGTAGGTTAGTATCATTGAGGTCTCATGCCTCTATACATAGAGAACATGTTTAGAGAGATTCTCCTATTAATAGATGGCTCCCTAAAAGACCTATAATTGCATCCACTTCTTAGAGTTACAAGTGGACCCCATAGATGGTTTCTACTTAAGAGATTTTAGAGCATTTACAACATACACAATTTTTAAAGCCACAGTCTTATCCCTTCGATCACGCTTCATGATCACACATGATCTCTCTCCTTGATATAGAAAACCATGATAGGAAGTCTCCCAAAATAATAATTGATTAGTATCATTTCTTCTTATCTTTACTTGTACATAGTTTTTTTTATGATTTATTATACATAGCTTATATCAAAATACCAAAAAAATATAATATTTTAAAATACAAAAATATTCAAATATGCCAAAAATACCAAAAATAATACAAAATTTAAAAAATATCAAAAACATTCAAATAAATCAAAAAATAGAAAAACATTTTAATTGTATGCATCATCCATACTTTACATTTATACTACAATGCTAGACTTATATTTACTATTCTATGCTATTATTTGTTAATTTATCTACATTACCATGCTTCACTTGATATTTTGAATGTGTGTATTAAAATTTTAGATCTTTGATTACTTCACTCCACCCATTAAGGGGGCATCCTACTCCTACATTCAAGACATACATCGATATACCTACCTCTTGGGGCATCTTCTACATGAATATACCATCCAAGTTATGTCATTCTTACATTAAACACTCTAGTTATCATGTTGATTTATATTAATTACTAACTTACACATATTAATTTATTGACACTCACCAATATATAACACTTGTGTATTTCTTAACATATACATAGTCTTGTACTACATGTCTTGCATACATTCACTTTATGATTTTATTAGTTAGATGTGATTATATTTCTATTATATTAACATGCTTTCCTTTTTTGATTTATGTAGTTAGATGTGATTAAATTTTTCAATTCCTATTGGTCTTTTATATATGTCTTAAGACATTTGCTAATGTCCTTTGATTTTATTCTTATACATGTCTTAAGACATTTTCCAATATCCTTTGCTTCTATTTTTATGTGTGCCTTAGGATATTTGCCAATGTCTTTTGTTTATACTTTTCTAATATGCCTATGGCCTTTGTGTCAACCTTTCTTGTTTCAATTGTATATGTTTGTGGCATTTGAACATGCCTTATATGTTGCTTTCTAGTTTGAGTGACATGTGCCCATGTTCCTTGTTTGCTTGGCTCTTTGGCCACTATTGTATTTTTTTTCTTCTTACCTTGTGTGCTTGTCACTTGATTACTTTTTAAATGTTTACAAGGCCATGATATACATCATGTATTATCTTACTTTCTTGGATGCCATGATGGACATCACGGTCCATCTCTCCATGACAACTAACAACTAACAATTAACTAGACTTTTAATTCAATTCAATACATTGCACATACTATTGCATTGTTATATTTATCTAAGCATACACTTGTTGATCTAACAATCTCTCATACAAACTATGTTATATCTTGAGATATCTTGTCTATTATCATTGTTATATCATGTATTCTCATAACATAACATACTTACAAAGCTCTTTCTTTCGAGGGAAGTCATTGAGTCTTCATTCCTACTCTTAAAAGAGGAGGCAATAAATAAGAATTTTATCATAAAGATCAGAGCTCCTACTAGTAAAAAAATTAGCATTTAGAACACCTAAAATAGCAACCAAACTTCAAACTAGGCAGAACAAACCAAGTAGATAGTGAAAATTATACAATAGTCATCAGAATTAGCCCAAGATAATATCACCAAGATTGGAATATGATGCCATATAGTAGGGTGTCTATTTTTTATGCTCTTATCCAAACAGAAAAAAAAATAGATTTTCTAAAAATAGGAAGAAAAGTAAGTTCAACTATAGTTTTGCACAATTAGACCAGTTCAAAATCAATAGTTTTAGTATAATTTTTCTTAAAAAATATAGATATAGGGGCATCATGTGTGAAATTATGGATCTCACTTCTATTTTTAGATAAGGTATTTGGTATAAATTCTAAATAAAAATCTATGTTTTAGAAACTAGTGATTGGGGGCAATGTGTATGGCACATTTATCTTCTTTTCTTTTTGAGTTCAGTACATTACTTAGACATTCTCAATAGTTGCATACCTTATTTGATCTATAAGGGTTTGTCATCATTTTTAAATGGATTTCATACAAACCTAACCTCCACATTTTTGGAATGGATTTCATATAAACCTAGTGCCTAGTTTTGGAGTGGCTTTCATACAAGCCTAATCTCCACTTTTTAGAGTGGCCAAGAGTGGCCTAGTTTCTAGTATATATTTAGTTGTCCATGCCACATTGTCAGATTATAGAACATTCATAAGATTTAGAATCCATCTCATATGACACATATTTAATATCGATATCACTTTATAACTACACTTTACGAGGCAACAATTGAGCCAAAAGACTAGCTAGCCTTTATATTCTTAAGCCACATACTCAAAGGGATTGGACACACAACCCAAACATTGATTAACACATGCATGATCACATAAATTCACTTAGTGGGCAAAGATGGAGCCAAAGGGCTAGCCTTTGCATTCTTAAGCCACTTTTAGGGAATTGAACACTCAACTCTATTCATGATATTACTCTTAGTACAACATCATCCAACATTACTCAACATCACAATAAGTTTTATTTTGGTTGGCATACTCGATGAGGTGTATTCATTATTTTCTCTTCCTTTTTTCTCTTACCTAACTTTATATGTTCTTATTTTAGACAAATCATATCTATTAAGAAATAATCTACTCTTTGTTTTCTCTTGCAAATTTATACTTCAAAACATACTCTCTATACACACCTCGCATCACATAGCTTCATGAGCTTCACGCTTGTAGGTAAGATCAAGTATACTTTCTATTTTTACTTTATCTTAGTATTTTGATTTGTTACATCACTAAAAAAAAGGGGGATGGTAAATGTAGTCATATAAAATATGAAAATTGATAACTTGAGTGTGGCTAATAACACTCAACCCATAGGTCCCTCTTACTTTCTTTCATAATCTTCATAGACATCTTTTCACTGATTCTCAGTCATATGTAGCATTCTAGATAGTAATTCCAACTACTCTAGGTAGCATTTTTAGTGATGATTTCATCTCTTAGGTCCCATTTCTTTAGGACTATAGCACCCAACTTGGACTATAGTGCCAGACTTTAGGGTGTCCTTTTTCAGTGCTCTTATCTAAGTGTATTTTTAACTCTAATGGTCAGTTCCTTCTAGTTCCTATTCCTCTTCTTATCAACCTAACATGAATACATTCAAACTATTACCAATAAATCCCTATAGAAACCCATTCAAAGTTTATTTAAAAAGGGGTTTGAAAAATATCACAAAGCAATCAAGAATACAAAAAGAGTACTAAGACAATCTTCCCTTCTCTACATATAACTAGCCAATATTACTACATGATTATTCAAATCTTTACATCAGTCCTTAACCACCTCAATCACATCTAGTTTAACATTTTATATCTTCATACACATTATTTTATAAAGCACATCAAGTGGGAGAAGTACACATAGCTTAATCCCTCTTCAGAGTATTGGTTTGTAGCCAACGTGCTCACATAAGGGGTATGGATACATGTTTGTCAAAGCATAATTGAGTCTATAATTTGAAGACTAAATCAGCTCTATAATGAGTTTTGTGGATACCCAATAGTTCAAAATTTTACAAATAAGATCACACATACACAACGAATAAAATTAGAAAGTTTTAATCTTTTAGACAATAATGATAGAAGAGGACTATAGTGTTGCACCCTAGGGTGTCTTATTTTGATGATCTTGTCCAATCATAGAATGAAGGCCAGATCTTGATTTATGATAGTGTCATAATTTTACACAGTGAATTTCAAACCTTACAATAATTGTCTCAGTTAATTTTTAGCTAAGTCTTATTTTTTCTGTCTTATTACTATTTTTAGAAAAGTTCAAATTATAGTCAAATTATATAAACCAATAATTTAATTATTACATATTTATTTATTGAGTTCTTATTTCAACTATTTAACTAAATTAAGAATAATATACCAATATTTTTAAAACTATTAAATCAAATACCAAATTTTCAATGATTTTTAACATGTTTAAGATCAAAAGATTTAAATTTTATGCACATTCTCATGATGCATCACAACTTTGAAATTTTAATGACATATAATATCATATCTTAAGTGGTTTTAAACATGTTTAAAATCCATATATTCAAAATTTATATGCATTTATCATGATGCATTACAATTTTGAAATTTGAATGATATATAATATCGAAGCTTAAGAAGTTTTGAAGATGTTTGAGATCTAAATATTCAAATCTTATGTGTATTTATAATGATGTATTACAACTTTAAAATTTTAATGATATATAATACTAAAGTTTAAGAAATTTTAAACATATTTAAGGTTCAAATGTTTCATCTTTATATGTGTTTTTTATGATGCATCACAACTTTAAAATTTGAATGATATGCAATATATTGAAGCTTAATAAGTTTTGAAAGTGTTTTAGATAAAAAGATTCAAACTTTATGTGCATTTTTATTATGCATCATAACTTTGAAATTTGAATTATATGTAGTAATTATGAAGCTTAAACAATTTTGAACATGTTTGAGATCCAAAGATTCAATCTTTATGTGCATTGCTCATTATATATCATAACTCTAAAATTTAAATGATATGTAATACCAAAGTTTGGGTGGATTTGAATGTATTTAAGATCTAAATATTTAAACTTTATATGCATTTCTCATGATGCATCATACTTTTTAATTTTGATTGATATGTAATGCTAAAGCTTGAGTGGTTTTGAATGTGTTTAAGATCTAAATATTTAAACTTTATGTATATTTTTCATGATACATCATGACTTTAAAATTTGAATAATATGGAATACCAAAGCTTGATTAATTTCTTAATATGTTTAAGATCTAAAGATTTACACTTTATGCATGTTATCATGATGAATCAGAACCTTAAAGTTTGAATGATATATAATACTAAAGCTTCACCAATTTTGAATATGTTTAAGATTAAAAAATTCAAAGTTTATACATATTTGTCATGATACATCATAACTTTGATATTTGAATGACATGTAATACCAAAGCTTGAGTAGTTTTTAGTGTGTTTAAGATATAATGATTCAAATTTTATGCATATTTTTCATGATGCATCACAACTTTTAAATCTAAATGATATGTAATACCAAAGATTAAATAGTTTAAAATTTAAAGATTCAAAATTTATGCATATTTGTCATGATGCATCAAAAAATTTAAATTTGAATGATTGAAATAATGAAGCTTAAGTAGTTTTAAACATGTTTAAGATCCAAAGATTAAAACATTATGCATGTTTGTCAAGATGAATCGTAATTTTGAAGTTTGAATAATATGTAATATCAAAGCTTAAGTGGTTTTGAAAGTGTTTAAGATCTAAAAATTTAAATTTTGTGTGCATTTCTTGTCATACATCGCAACTTTGAAATTTAAATAATATATAATACTGAAGCTTAAATTATTTTGAACATTTTAAAGATATAACAATTCAAATTTTATGCGCATTTCTCATGATGAATCATAAATTTGAAGTTTGAATGATACATAATATCAAAATTTAAATAGTTTTGAACATGTTTAAGATCTAAATATTATATCTTTATTCACATTTTTCATGATGCCTCACAATTTTGAAATTAGAATGATATGTAATACCAAATTCTATGCAATTTTTAATGTGTTTAAGATATAAAGATTTGAACTCTATGATTTTTTTTTATGATGCATCACAAATTTAAAATTTAAATGATATTTAATACTAAAAATTAAGTAGTTTGATCATGTTTAAGATCAAAAGATTTAAATTTTATGCACAACAACTTTAAAATTTATATGATATGTAATTCTGAAGCTTAAGTGGTTTTGAATATGGTGAAGATCTAAAGATTCAAAATATATTCATATTTTCCATAATGTATTGCAACTTTAAAATTTAAATGATATGTAATACTAAAGTTTAAGTAGATTTAAAAGTTTTTAAAATCCAAATATTCAAATTTTATATGTTTCTCATAATTTATTATAACTTTAAAATTTGAATGATATGTAATACCCAAGGTTAAGTGGTTTTGAACGTCTCTAAAATTTAAAGATTCAAGCTTTAAGCACATTTTATATGATGCATTAAAACTTTAAAATTTGAATGATATTTAATACCGAAGCTTATATAATTTTGAAGGGGTTTAAAATCTAAAGATTTAAATTTTATTCACGTCTCTCATAATGCATCATAAATTTAAAATTTGAATTATATATAATATCAAAATTAATCAATTTTAAATGTCTTCAAGATCTAAAGATTCAAATTTTATGCACATTCCTCATTATGCATCCTAACATATAAGTCTGAATGATATGTAATACCAAAAATTAAGTGGTTTTGAAAGTGTTGAAGATCTAAATATTTAAATTTTATGTATATTTTTCATGATGCATCGTAATTTTAATGCTTGAATAATATGTAATACTAAAGCTTAAGTGATTTTTAATGTGTTTAAGATATAAAAATTTAAATTTTATATATATTTCTTATGATGCATCATAAATTTAAAATTTGAATGATATGTAATACTAAAATTTAAGTGGTTTTGAATGTGTTTAAAATCTACAAAATTGAATTTTATGTGTATTTTTATGATTCATAAAAAAATTGAAGTCTCACTGATGTCATACCAAAGTTTACATAGTTTTGGGTATGTTTAAGACTAAAGATTCAAATTTTATGAGTGTTTCTCATAATATCACAACTTTAAAATTTGAATGATATGTAATACTAAAACTTAAGTAGTTTTAAAGGTGTTTAAGATCCAAATAATTAAATTTTATATGATTTTATCATGATGCATTGTAACTTTAAAATTTATATGATATGTAGTATTGAAGCTCAACTAAATTTGAAGTGTTTAAGATTCAAAGATTGAAATTTTATGTACATTTATCATGATGCATCACAAATTTGATATTTGAATGATATGTAATTCTAAAGCTTAAATAGTTTTGAATGTGTTTAAGATTAAAAGATTCAAACTTTATGCATATTTTTAATAATGCATCACAACTTTAAAATTTCAATGATATGTAATATCAAACTTTAACTAGTTTTAAACATGTTTAAAATATAAATATTTAAATTTTATGTACATCTCTCATGATGCATCATAAATTTTAAATTTAAATGATATGTAATACTAAATATTAAATGGTTTTGAGTGTATTTAAGATCTAAAGATTTAAACTTTATATGTATTTTTTACAATACATCATAAATTTGAAATGTGAATGATATCATAGCTTTAAAATTTGAATGATATGTAATATTGAAGCTTAAACAGTTTTAGACATGTTTAAGATACAAATATTTAAATTTTATGTGCATTTCACATGATCCTTCACAACTTTAAATTTTGAATGATAAGTAATATAAAAGCTTATTTAGTTTTGAAGTTGTTTTAGATTTAAATTTTATGCTTGTTTTTCATAATGCATCATAACTTTAAAATTTAAATGATATGTAATACTTTAAGCAGTTTTAAATGTGTAAGATCTAAAAATTTTAGATTTATATACATTTCTTAAGATGCATCGTAACTTTGAAATCTAAAAATTTTAATAACAAAGCTTAATCATTTTTAAACATGTTTGAGATCAAAAGATTTGATTTTATATACATTTCATATGATGCATCATAACTTTAAAATTTGAATGATATGTACTATCAAAGTTTAATCAATTTTAAACATGTTTGAGATTCAAAAATACAAAATTTATGTGCATTTTTCATAATGCTTCACAACTTTTTAAATTTGAATGATATGTAATACCAAAAATTAAAGTGGTTTTGAACTTTGCATAAATTTTAACCATTCAAACTTAATGCATGTTTCTCATAATGTGTGTTTAAGATTTGAATTTTTTTCATAATATATATTCAAGACTTGTGTTTTAAGTGCATTTCTTATAATGCATTGTAACTTTAAAATTTAAATGATATAAAATATCAAATCTTAAATGGTTTTAAACATGTTTAAGATCTAAATATTTTATCTTTATGCATGTTTCTCAAAATGCATCACAACTTTTAAATTTGAATGATAATAAAGTTAAAATGTTTTAAATATGTTTAAAATCTAAAGATTCAAATGATATGTAATATCAAAGTTTTAATAGTTTTAAACATGTTTTAAATTTAAATTTTTTGCATATTTTTCATGATGCATCACAACTCTAAAATTTATGATAATAAAATTTAAGTAGTTTTGAGCATATTTAAGATCAAAAATTCAAATTTTATGCACATTTTTTATTATGCATCATAACTTTGAATTTTGAGTGATATTAATACTGAAACATAAGTTATTTTGAACGTGTTTAAGATCTAAATATTCAAAATTTATGCACATCTCTTATGATGCATTGCAATTTTAAAATTTGAATAATATGTAATATCAAAACTTAAGTAGTTTTGAATGTGTTTAAGATCTAAATATTTAAACTTTATGTATATTTTTAATGATATATTTTAACTGTAAAATTAAAATGATATATAATACTAAAGCTTAAGTAGTTTTGAATATGTTTAAGATCTAAAAATTTAAATATTATGCATATTTTGAGTGGTTTTAATATGTTTAAGATCTAAAAATTTAAACATTAATGTAATGATATATAATACCGAAGCTTAAGTGATTTTAAATGTGTTTGAAATTTAAAAATTTAAATTTTATGCACATTTCTCATAATGCATGACAACTTTGAAATCTAAATGATATGTAATATTGAAATTTAAGTGGTTTTGAATGTATTTAAGATCTAAATATTTAAATTTTATATGTGTTTTTCATAATTCTTCTTAACTTTAAAATTTGAATGATATGTAATATTGAAGTTTAAGTGATTTTGAAGGTGTTTAAGATTCAAAAATTTAAGTTTTATGCATATTTTTTTATGATGCATCACAACTTTGAAATTTAAATGATATGTAATACTAAAATTTAAGTGGTTTTGAACATGTTTAAGATTCAAAAATTTAAATATTATGAATGTTTCTCATGATCAATCATAACTCTGAAATCTAAATGATATGCAATACCAAAGCATAAGCAATTTTAAATATGTTTAAGATGTAAATATTTCATATTTATGTGGATTTATTATGATGTATCGTAACTTTGAAATTTGAATGATATGTAATATCAAATTTTAAGTAGTTTTGAATGTGTTTCAGATCTAAAAATTTAAAATTTATTGATATTTCTCATGATACATTAAAACTTTGAAATCTGAATGATATGTAATACCAAAACTTAAATGAATTTAAACATGTTTTAAATTTAAAGCTTTAAAATTTATACAAGTTTTTAATGATGCATTATAACTTTTAATCTTAATTGATATGTAATACTGAATCTCAATAGTTTTGAATGTATTTAAGATCTAAAGATTTAAAATTTGTGTACATTTCTCATGATACATCACAACTTTAAAATTTAAATGATATGAAATAATGAAGTTTAAGTGGCTTTAAACATGTTTAATATCCAAAGATTCAAATTTTATACACATTTCTCATAATATATTACAATTTTAATAATTTGAATGATTTGTAATATTAAAATTTAAGTGGTTTTGAATGTATTTAAGATCTAATAATTCAAACTTTATGCATTCTTTTCATGATTCATTATAAATTTAAAATTTGGATGATATATAATACCAAAGATTAAATGGTTTTGAATATTTTTACTATCCAAAGATTTGAATTTTATGAATGTTTTTCGTAACATATCATGAATTTGAAATTAGAATGATATATAATACTGAAGCTTGAGTAGTTTTGAACATGTTTAAGATCTAAAGATTAAAAATTTATACATGTTTCTCATAATGCATCACAACTTTTAAATTTAATATAATGTAATACTAAAATTTAAGTTATTTTTTACATGTTTAAGATCCAAAGATTTGAATTTTATGCATATTTTTCATAATGTATTATATCTTTAAAATTTAAATGATATCTAATATCAAAGCTTAACCTGTTTTAAACGTGTTAAAGATCTAAATATATGAACTTCATACATGTTTCTTATAATGCATCATAGATTTAAAATTTAAATAATATGTAATACCAAAGTTTAAGCAATTTTAAGCAAATTTAAGATCTAAATATAAGAAATTTATTCATATTTTTTAAAATCCAGTACAACTTTAAAATTTAAATGATATGTCATACCAAAATTCAAGTAATTTTGAATGTGTTTAAAATCTAAAGATTTAAATTTTATGTATGTTTCTCATGATACATCACAATTTTAAAATTTAAATGATATACAATATTGAAATTTAAGTGATTTTGAATGTGTTTAAGATCTAAAAATTTAAAATTTATAAGTATTTATCACGATGCATCGTAACTTTGATATTTAAATGATATGTAATACTAAGGCTTTAGCAGTTTTAAATATGTTTAAAATCTAAATATTTAAAATTTATCCACATTTATCATAATACATCATAACTTTAAAATTGTAATGATATATAATATTGAAGCTTAAATTTTTTTGAATATATTTAAGTTCTAAATATTTAGACTTTATACATATTTATCATGATACATCACAACTTTAAAATTTAAATGATATGTAATACCAAGGCTTAAAATTTTTTAAATCTATTTAAGATCTAAAGATTTAAAATTTATTCATATTTCTTATAACGCATTATAAATTTGAAATTGTAATGACATATAATATTGAAGCTTAAATAGTTTTGAACATGTTTAAGATCTAAAAATTTAAAATTTATACATATTTTTCATAATGCATCACAACTTTCAAATTTGAATGAAATGTAATGTCAAAACTTAAATTATTTTGAATGTATTTAAGATATAAAGATTTAAAAAATTTATACATTTTTCATAATGTATTGTAAATTTAAAATTTAAATGATAAGTAATACCAAAGCTTAAGTAGTTTCAAATGTGTTAAAAATCTAAATATTTAAACTTTATGCATGTTTCTTATAATATATCATAGAATTAAAATTTGAATGATATGTAATACCAAATTTTAAGTGGTTTTTAGTATGTTTAATATATAAATATAAGAAATTTTGCATATTTTTCAAAATAAACTACAACATTGAAATTTGAATGATATGATTTTAAACATCTTTAAGATTCAAATATTTAAATTTTATGCATGTTTATCATGATACATCACAACTTTAAAATTTAAATGATATGTAATACATAAATTTTAAATGTGTTTAAAATCAAAAGATTAAAAATTTATGAGCATTTCTTAAAATATGTAATATTGAAGTTTCAATAATTTTAATCATATTGAAATTATAAAGATTTAAACTTTACAATTTAAATGATATGTAATACTAAGGTTTAAGTTATTTTGAATGTGTTTAAGATTCAAAAATTTAAACTTTATGAATGTTTCTCATGATGCATTATAATTTTAAAATTTGAATGATGTAATATTGAATTTTAAGCGGTTATGAACTTTACATGATTTTAAAGATTCAAACTTTTTATGCATTTTTAAAAATGATCATAACTCTTAAATTTGAATTATATGTAATACTAAAGTTTAAATATTTTGAATGTGTTTAAGATCCAAATATTTAAGTTTTATGCATATTTATTATGAACCATTACAATTTTAAAATTCAAATGATATGTAATATTGAAGTTTTAGTGTTTTTGAACATATTTAACAATCTAAGATTCAAATTTTATGCACATTTTTCAAAATTTATCAAAAATTTAAAATTTAAATGATATGTAATACCAAAGCTTAAGTGGTTTTGAACATGTTTAATATCTAAAAATTAAAAAATTATACACATTTTTCATAATGCATCGTAACTTTGAAATTTGAATGATATGTAATACTGAAGCTTAAGTAATTTTAAACGTGTTAAAGATTGAAAGATTCAAAATTTATGCACGTTTCTCATAATTTATCATAAATTTATAATTTTAATGATATATAATACTAAAATTTAAGTTGTTTTAAATATGTTTAATATCTAAAGATTATAATTTTATATATGTTTCTCATAATACATCACAACTTTAAAATTTGAATAATATGTAATACCAAAGTTTAAGCAATTTTAAATATATTTAAGATCAAAAAAATTAAAATTTATGCATATTTTTATAATGCATCATAACTTTCATATTTGAATAAAATATAATACCAAAACTTAAATAATTTTAAATAATTTAAGTTTTAAAGATTTAAAATTTATGTGCATTTCTTATAATGCATCATAACTTTAAAATTTGAATGATATGTAATATTAAACTTTAAGCAGTGTTGAATGTGTTTAAGATATAAAGATTTAAAATTTTATGCATATTTTTCATAATGCATAATAAATTTAAAATTTGAATGATATTTAATATTGAAGCTTAAGTGGTTTTGAACATGTTTAAGATCAAAAGTTTAAAATTTTATATATGTTTCTCATAACGCATCACAAATTTAAAATTTGAATGATATGTAATACTAAAGTTTAAGCAATTTTAAGCATATATCTGATATAGAGATAATAATTTTATGTATGTTTGATATAATGCATTATAATTTTAAAATTTGAATGATATGTCATATTAAAGTTCAAGTAATTTTGACGATGTTTAAGATCTAAAAATTTAAATTTTATGCATATTTATCATGATATATCACAATTGAATTTGAATAATATATAGTAATGAAACTTAAGTGGTTTTGAACATGTTTATGAGATCCAAGAATTTGAATTTTATGTGTTTCTCATGATATGTTATAACTTTAAAATTTTAATGATATGTAATATCAAAGTTTAAATGATTTTGAATGTGTTTAAGATCCAATGATTTAAAATTTATGTGCATTTCTCATGATGTATCACAAATTTAAAATTTAAATGATATGCAACACCTATTTTTAAGTGGATTTAAATTTTTTTAAGATTCAATGATTCAAAATTTATGTGTATTTTTTGTGATACATCATAGCTTTAAAATTTGAAATATATGTAATACCAAAGCTTAATTAGTTTAAATATATTTTAAATATAAAGATTAAAATTTTATGCATGTTTCTCATTATGTATCACAGCTTTAAAATTTAAATGATTATAATACTGAAGCTTAAGTGGTTTTAAAAGTGTTTAAAATTTAAAGATTTAAATTTTATGCATATTTCTCATTATGCCTTAAAACTTTGAAGTTTGAATGATATGTAATATCCAAAGTTTAAGAGATTTTGAACATGTTTAAGATCTAAAGATTGAAATTTTATACATATTTTTCATAATGCATCATAATTTTAAAATTTAAAAGATATGTAATATTGAAACTTAAGTAGTTTTGAACGTGATTTAGATCTAAAAATTTAGACTTTATTTGCATTTCATATAATGCATTAAAAAATTTAAATTTGAATAATATATAATAGAGAAACTTAAGTGGTTTTGAAAGTGTTTAAAATCAAAAGATTTAAACTTTATGCATATTTTTCATGATGCATCATAATTTTAAAGTTTTAATGATATATAATATTGAAGATTAAGTAGTTTTTGACATTTTTAAAATCTAATTATTCAAAATTTATGTATATTTCTCATAATGCATTATAACTTTTAAATTTGAATGATATATAATATCAAAGCTTGAATAATTTTAAATGTGTTTAAGATCTAAAAATTCAAATTTTATGCATATTTGTCATGATGCATCATAAATTTAAAGTTTATATTACTGTAATACTAAAGCTTAAGTAGTTTTAAATGTATTTAATATTTAAAAATTTAAACTTTATACATATTTATCTTGATGCATCACAACATTAAAGTTTGAATCATATGTAATATTGAAGCTTGAATAATTTTGAATGTGTTTAAGATTAAAAAATTTAAATTTTATGTACATTTCTCATGATTTATCGTAGTTTTCAAATTTAAATGATATGTAATATCAAAGCTTAAGGGGTTTAAAAAGTGTTAAAATCTAACAATTCAAAATTTATGTGTATTTTTCATTATGTATTGTAAATTTAAAATTTAAATGGTATGTAATACCAAATTTTAACTTATTTTAAACATGCTCAAGATCTAAATATTTAAACTTTATGTAGTTTCAAATGATGCATCGCAACTTTAAAATGTGAACGATATGCAACACCAAATCTTAAGTAGTTTTGAATGTATTTAAGATCTAAATATTCAAATTTTATGCACATTTCTCATAACATATTGCAACTTTGAAATTTTAATGATATCATAACTTTGAAATCTAAATGATATATAATATTAAAGCTTAAGTGGTTTTGAACGTGTTTAAGAACCAAAGATTTGAATATTATGTGTTTCACATGATACATCACAACTTTAAAATTTGAATGATATGTAATACTAAAACTTAAATGATTCTAAAAGTGTTTAAGATCTGAAAAATTAAATTTTATGCATATTTTTTATGATGCATCACAACTTTAAAATTTGAAAGATATGTAATATTAAATTTTGAGTGATTTTAAACGTGTTTAAGATCTAAATATTCTATATTTATACACATTTCTTAGAATGCATCATAAATTTGAAATCTAAATGTTCTAATAACAAAGATGAAGTGGTTTTGAATATGTTTTAAATATAAAATTTTTATTTTATATACATTTCATATGAAACATCATAAATTTGAAATTTGAATAATATGTAATACCAAATCTTAAGCATTTTTGAATGTGTTTGAGATTCAAAGATTTAAACTTGATGCACCTTTCTTATAATGCATTATAAATTTAAAATTTAAATTATATGTAAGACCAAAGCTTATGAAAAATTCAAAATAACTTAAAATTTAGTAATATATATCATTTAAACTTCAAAGCTATGATGCATCATGTTAAACATGCATAAAGTTTGAATATTTAAATTTTAGACACATTTAGAATCACTTAAACTTTAGTATTACATATCATTCAACTTTTAAAGTTATGATATTATTCAAATTTCAAATATATGATGCATTGTGAAAAATATATATAAAATTTAAATTTTTATATCTTAAATACATTTAAAATCACTTAAGTTTCAGTATTATATATCATTCAAATTTAAAAATTATGATACATCATGAAAAATATGAATAAAATTCAAATCTCTAGATCTTAAACCTATTTCCACTTAAGCTTTGATATTAAATATCATTAAAATTTTAAGGTTGTGATGCATCATAAAAAATAGATATAAAATTTGAATCTTTAAATTTCATACATGTTAAGAACCACTTAAGTTTTAGTATTAATATCAATCAAAATTCAAAGTTATGATTTATCATGAGAAACATACATAAAATTTAAATATTTAGATCTTAAACACATTTATAACCACCTAAAATTTTGTATTATTTTTAAATTTTAAAGTTACAATACATCATGAGAAACATGCATAAAGTTTGAATCTTTAGAAATTAAACACATTAAGAAATGTTTAACTTTAGTATTACATATCATTCAAAATTTAAAATTACAATACATCATGAGAAATATGCATAATATTTAAATATTTGAATCTTAAATATATTTGAAATTGCTTAAGTTTCAGTATTACATATCATTTAAACATCACAGTTGTGATGCATCATAAAAAATGCATAAAGTTTAAATTTTTGGATCTTAAAAATATTTAAAACCACTTAAGCTTTGGTATTACATATCATTAAAATTTAAAGTTGTGATGCATCATGAGAAATATGTATAAAATTTAAATTTTTAGATCTCAAATTCTTTTAAGCTTTGGTATGACATCAATCAAACTTAAAATTTGATATGCATCGTGAGAAACACACATAAACTTCAAATATTTAGATCTTAAACACGTTCAAAATCACTTAAACTTAGAAATTACATATCACTTAAATTTTAAAGTTATAATGCATCATGAGAAACATGTATAAAGTTTAAATATTTAGATATTATGTATGTTAAAAATAGTTTAAACTTTGGTTTTACATATATCATTTAAACTTCAAAGTTGTGATGCATCATAAAAAAATGAGCATAAATTTTAAATTTTTAGATCTTAAAACACTTTCAAAACCACTTAATATTTGGTATTATATATCATTCAAACTTTTAAGTTATAATGCATAATGAAAAATGTGCATAAAATTTAAATTTTTAGATCATAAATAAGTTCAAAACTTCTTACGATTCGATATTATATATCATTCAAATTTTAAATTTATGATGCATTATGAGAGACGCATATAAATTTTAAAACTTTTGATCTTAAACACATTCAAAACTACTTAAGCATCGATATTACGTATCATTCAAATTTTAAAGTTATGATGAATCATACAAAATATACATAAAATTTAAAGATTTTAATCTTAGATATGTTGTGATGCATTATGAAAAATGCACATAAAGTTCAAATAATTAGATCTTACACATGTCCAAAATCACGTAAGCTTCAGTATTACATTCAAAGTTATGATACATTATTATAAACATGCATAAAATTTTAATATTTAAATTTTAAACATATTCAAAATTACTTAAGCTTTAGTATTACATATCATTCAAATTTTAAATTTATGATGCATCAAAATAAACATGTATAAAATTTAAATTTTTCGATCGTAAACATGTTAAAAAATACTAAATTTTAGTATTACATATCATTTAACTTCAAAGTTATAATGCATTATAAAAAATATGCATAAAGTTTAAATCTTTGGATCTCAAACATGTTAAAAATTATATAAGCTTCAATATTACTTATTATTTAAATTTTAAAGTTAAGATACATAATGAGAAATATGCATAAAGATCTAATCTTTAAATTTTAAATACGTTCAAAACCTTTAAGCTTCAGTATTACAATAATTTAAATTTTAAAGTTGTGACGCATCATAACAAATATGTATAAAGTTTAAATATTTGTATTTCAAACACATTCAAAATCACTCAAGCTTTGATATTACATATCATTCATATTTAAAATTTTTGATCCATCATGAGAAATATACATTTAATTTAAACTATTACAATATATTTAATATCTAAAGATATAATATTAAAGGTTAAACGGTTTTGAATGTGTTTAAGATTTAAATATTAAAATTTTATGCATATTTCTAATAATACATCACAACTTTAAAATTTGAATGATATATAATACTGAAGCTTAAGCAAATTTAAATGTGTTTAAAATATAAATATTCAAACTTTATCTACATTTAATATGATGCATCATAACTTTAAAATTTGAATGATATGTAATATAGAAGCTTAAACAGTTTTAAGTGTATTTAAGATTCAATAATTTAAATTTTATGTGTATTTTTCATGATGCATTTCAACTTTAAAATTTGAATTATATGTTATACTAAAGATTAATAAATTTTAAACGTGTTTAAAATTTAAAAATTTAAAGTTTATGCATGTTTCTCATAATGCATCATAATTTTAAAGTTTGAATGATATCTAATATTGAAGCTTAAATAGTTTTTAATTTATTTAAGATCTAAATAATCAAATTTTATGCACATATCTCATGATACATCACAACTTTGAAATTTAAATGATATATCATACCAAAATTTAATGGGTTTTCAATGTGTTCAAGATCTAAAGATTTGATCTTTAGGCATGTTTGACATAATGCATCATGATTTTGAAATTTTAATGATATGTAATATCAAAGCTTAAATGATTTTGAAAATATTTAAGATCTAAATATTCAACTTTATGCATATTTTTCATCATATATTTTAACTTTAAAATTTGAATGATATGTAATATCAAAGTTTGAGTAGTTTTGAATGTGTTTAAGATCTAAACATTTGAATCTTATGTAAGTTTCTCATGATCTATTACAACATTGAAATTTGAATGATATGTAATACTAAAATTTAAGAAATTTTAAGCATGTTTAATATCTAAAAATTTTAACTTTATGATTATTTTTAAGATGCATCATAAATTTAAAATTTGACTGATATGTGGTTTTAAACATGTCTAAGATCTAAAGATTCAAACTTTATGATCATTTATCACAATGCATTACAACTTTCTAATTTGAATGATATGTAATACATAAATTGACATAGTTTTGAAGGTTTTTGAGATTTAAAGATTTGAATTTTATGAATATTTATTATGATGTATTATAATTTTCAAGTTAAAATGATATATAATACCAAAGCTTAAGTAATTTTAAAAGTGTTTAAAATCTAAATATTAAACTTTATATACATTTTGTATAATGAATTACAACCTTAAAATTAATGATATATAATATAGAAGCTTAAGTGGTTTTGAACATATTTAAGATCTAAATATTTAAATTTTATGTATATTTCTCATGATGCATCATAACTTTGAAGTTTAAATTATATATTACTAAAACTTAAGTGGGTTTCAACATGTTTAAGATATAAATATTAAATTTTTATATGATGCATCACAAATTTAAAATTTTAATGATAAGTAATATTGAAACTTAATCAATTTTAAATTTGTTTAAGAT
Source organism: Torreya grandis (assembly GCA_037957365.1). Classification (NCBI taxonomy): domain Eukaryota; kingdom Viridiplantae; phylum Streptophyta; class Pinopsida; order Cupressales; family Taxaceae; genus Torreya; species Torreya grandis. The sequence continues at coordinate 362,439 of JARHVA010002684.1, forward strand.
CTAAAAATTCAAAATTTATGCAAATTTTTTTATTATAAATCATAATGTTAAAATTTGAATGATATATACTGTCAAAGCTTAAATGGTTTTAAATGTGTTTAAGATCTATAGATTTAAAATTTATGCACACTTATCATGACTTTGAAGTTTGAATGAAATGTAATATCATGGCTTTACCAGTTTTGAACATGTTTAAAATCTAAAATTTTGAATTTTATGCATATTTATCGTGATGCATCGTAATTTTGAAGTTTGAATTATATGTAATACCAAAACTTAAGAAATTTGAAATATATTTAAGATCTAAATATTCAAAATTTATGTGAATTTCTCATGATGCATCATAATTTTAAAATTTAAATAATAAGTAATACTAAAGCTTAAGATATTTTAAACATGTTTAAGATCTAATGGTTCAAAATTCATGTGCATTTCTTATAATATATCATAACTTTAAAACTTAAATCATATGTAATACCAAGCTTTAGTGATTTAAATGTATTTAAGATCCAATGATTTGAACTTTATGTGCATTTATCAAAATAAATCACAACTTTGAAATTCAAACTATATGTAATACCAAAGATAGAGTAGTTTTAAAAGTGTTTAACATATAAAGATTTAATTTTATGTATGTTTCTCATAATGTATCTAATATTTATAGTTTGCATGATATGTAATGCTAAAATTTAAGTAGTTTTGAATGTATTTAAGATTTAAAGATTTGAAATTTATGTGCATTTCTTATTATGCATCATAACTTTAAAATTTTAATGATACATAATACTTAATCTTATATAGTTTTAAAAATGTTTAAGATCTAATGATTGAAACTGTATGCATATTTCTAATTATGCATCATAATTTTTAAATTTTAATGACATGTAATACTAAAGTTTGAATAGTTTTAAACATGTTTAATATCTAAAAATTTGAATTTTATTCATATTTTTCATGATGCATCGTAGTTTTAAAATTTGAATGATATGTAATACCAAAGTTTAAACGGTTTTAAACATCTTTAAGATCTATATTTTAATTTTTATGCACATTTTTTATGATACATCTTAACTTTAAAATTTTATTGATATGTAATATCAAAACTTAACTAATTTTAAACATCTTTAAGCTCAAAAGATTCAAACTTTATACTCATTTATAATAATGAATTATAATTTTAAAATTTGAATAATATGTAATACCAAAGCTAAAGTGATTCTAAATTTATTTGAAATTTAAAGATTTAAAATTTATGCATATTTATTATGAAGCATCATAACTTTAGATTTTGAATGACATGTAATATCGAAGCTTAAATAATTTTGAACATGTTTGAGATCTAAAGATTTGAAATTTATGCATATTTTGAATAATGCATCACAACCTTAAAATTTAAATTATATATAATATGGAAGCTTAAATGGTTTTAAATATTTTTAAGATCTAAAGATTTAAACTTTATGCACATTTTTCATGATGCATTGAAACTTTAAAATTTGAATGATGTAATACCAAAGTTTAAGCAATTTTAAACATGTTTAAAATCTAAGTATTTAGTCTTTATGTATGTTCTTTATGATGCATTACAATTTTGAAATTTAAATGATATGTAATATTAAAACTTAATCAATTTTGAACGAGTTTAAGATCTAAAACTTTGAATTTTATGTATATTTTTTATGATGCAATGTAACTTTAAAATTTGAATGATATATAATACCAAAGATTTAGTGGTTTTAAACGTATTTAAGATAGAAATATTAAAACTTTATTCATATATATTTTGATGCATCATAGCTTTAAAATTTTAATGATATGTAATATTGATGTTTGAACAAATTTAAACGTGTTTAAGATCTAAAGATTTGAAACTTATGCATATTTTTCATGATACATTGTAACTTTAAAATTTAAATGATATGTATTACCTAAGTTTGAGTGGTTTTGAATATGTTTAAGATCTAAATATTTGAATTTTATAAATATTTTTTTTGATGCATTGTAACTTTAAAATATAAGTAATAACAAAGTATGAACCGTTTTTAACATGTTTAAGAACCAAAGATTCAAACTTTATTCACTTATTTCATTATGCATCATAATTTTAAAATTTAAAGTTTTGGATCTTGAACACATTCAAAACCACTAAATATTTGGTATTACATATCATTCAAATTTTAAAGTTGTGATGCATCATGATAAATATGCAAAAAAATTAAATTTTTGAATCTTCAACATGTTAAAGACTGCTTAAGCTTCAGTATTACATATCATTAAAACTTTAAAGTTATGATGCATCATGACAAACATGTATATAGTCTAAATCTTTATATTTTTAACTCATTTTTTACTGCTTAAGCTTCGATATTATATATCATTTAAACTTCAAAGTTATGATACATCATAAGAAATGTGCATAAAGTTTAAATTGTTAGATCTTAAATACATATAAAATCATTTAAGATTTGGTATTACATATAATTCAAACATTAAATTTTCAATACATCATTACAAATGTGCATAAATTTCAAATATTTAGATCTTAAACATATTTAAAATTGTTCAAGCTTTGATTTTACATATCATTTAGATTTCAAAGTTATGATGCATCATAAAAAACATACATAAACTTTGAATATATAAATCTTAAATATGTTCAAAACCACTTAAGCTTTGATATTACATATCATTCAAATTTTAAAATTGTCATGCATATAAGAAACATTCATAGAATTAAAATCTTTGAATCTTAAAAACATTCAAATTTATTCAAGCATCATTATTACATATCATTTAAATATCAAAATTGTAATACATATCATTTAATAGAAATTACATATAATTCAAATTTGCATAAAATTTGAATCATTGGATCTTAAACACATTTTAAATTGCTTAAGCTTTGGCATTACATATAATTCAAACTTTAAAGTTTCAAAGTATCATGAGAAATGTATATAAAGTTTGATTCTTTGAATATTAAACACATTCAAAACTATTTCATTTTTGGTATTATATATCATTTAAATTTAAATTTTGTGATGCATGATAATAAATATGGATAAATTTTTAATTATTGAATCTTAAACATGTTCAAAATCACTTAAATTTCAGTATTACATATCATTCAAATTTTAGATTTATGATACATTATAAGAAATGTGCATAAAATTTGAATCATTAGATTTTAAATACATTTAAAATTGCTTAAAATTTAGTATTATATATTATTCAATTTTCTAAATTATGATGGGGTCATGAGAAATGTGTATAAAGTTTGATTCATTTGATCTTAAACACATTTAAAACCACTTAAATTTTGGTATTACATGTCATTCAAACTCTAAATTTGTGATGCATCATGACAAACGTGCATAAATTTCAAATTTTTAGATCTTAAAAATATTCAAAACCATTGAAGCTTTGGTATTATATATCATTCAAACTTTAAAGTTACAATAAATCATGACATATATGAATAAAGTTTGAATCTTTAGATCTAAAACATGTTCAAAATCAATCATTCTTCGATATCACATATAATTTAGATTTAAAATTTATGATGCATCATAAGAAACTACATAAAGTTCAAATATTTGGATCTTAAACACATTCAAACCCTCTCAAACTTAGGAATCATATATCGTTTAAATTTTAGAGTTATGATGCATCATGAAAAATGTGCATAAATTTCAAATATTTGGATATTAAACACATTTAAGTCCTCTCAAACTTTAGTATTACATATCATAGTAACTTGAGCATGGCTAATGACACCTAACCATTAGGTCCCTCTTGCATACTCTCATGACATTCATAGGCATATTTTCACTAATTCTCAATCATTCGTAGCCTTCTAAACTTGATCCCAACTAAGCTAGACTTATTTTCCATGACTAATGCATCCTCCTACGTGTCATTATCTCAAGACAATAGCACTACACTTAAACTATAGCAGCATTGCCACTCCTATCTATTTTTGGAGCTCTTGTCCAAGAGCAATTTTGACCCCAATGATCGATTTTTTTTAGTTCCCCATCCTTATCCTTGTCAACCTAATGTGAGAATATTCAACACATGACAAAAAGATCCTTATAAAATCCCATTTAAAGATCATTTGAAAAGGGTTGACAAATATCACTAAGCAATCAAGAATACAAGACAACTTAAATAATCTTCTATATTCTCTACATATAGCTAGCTAATAAACTTATAATCTTATCTAAATCTTTACGCTAGTCCTTAACCACCTCAAGCACATCCAATTTGAAATTTTGTATATTCATACACATTATTACACAAAGCACATGAAGTGAAAGAAATATATATGGCTTGATCCCTCTTTAGAGTATTGGTATATGGATAGTGTATCCATACAAGGGGTGTGGATATACATTTAGTGAATTTTACATACACTAATCCCCATCTTTCTCAAAAGTAGTCGAAGTATAATAGAGTATAGAGTTTGAAGAAAAATTTACTCTAGAGCTCTATAGACTTACAACTACTAAAACTTCACAAATAGGGTCGCATAGGCCTAGCAAACAAAATCTAAAAAGCTCAAATCCTCAAGATAATAGTGGTAGAGGTGGATTACAATGTTTATGCCACTGTTGTCAATTTTTGGTGCTCTTATCCAATCATAAAATGAAAATTAGATTTCAATTTGTGATAGTGTCTTAGTCATGCATAGTGAATCTCAGACCTTATCTCAACTGTATCAGTCAGTTTCTAGCTAAGTTTTATTTTCTCCCTTTTATTACTATATTTAAAAAAATCAAAATTGCAATTTAATTTACACAAATTAGTAGCTTAATTATTGCATATTTATTTATTGATTGTAGTACTCAGACCCTTTAACTAAATTAGGAATAATACACTAATATTCTCAAAATTGTTAAATCATTTGGTGATCTAGACTTACTTCATTTACACATAAAAACCTTAAAAACCCTAAGGTAAATTTTCTACTAATTTTTACTATTTTTTTCATTTTTTATTGGTATAATAAAATCATAAATTAGCATTAAATTTTAAAATTTTGTAGTAATTTTTAAAAAAAAATTCTTTCAAAACCTTAGTTGCCCATACTAGGTTTCAATATTTTTTTGATTTTTTACAAGCATATTAAAATAAAAAATTCACTTCAAATTTCAAAATTCAATAGTAATTTTAAGAAATATTTATTTTTCAAAACCCTTGTTGCATCTTTTATGTCTCTTTAAATCACAAATATTTTAACAAATTTTTAATTTTTTTACTTGTATATTTAACTCAAAAATTCACTTTAAAGTTCAAAATTTTATAATAAATTTCAAAATAATCATCTTTCAGACCCAAGTTGCATACATTAGGTCGTATTGCTTTTGAGATATCACATTACATTCTAAAATCAGATTTCAAAAATGGATCTCACTTATTTACAAATTTTTATTACTTTTTTTGTAAAAAATAAGGAGACCATCATTGGTCCTATCATGTACATGAAAGATGAAGTTTACCATATGCTAAAACAAAGCTTTATTCTTTGATTTGCATGCCTAATTTTCATAATGATATTTAGAAAGTCATTATTAAACATAGTAAGATCCCTCTCCTACAAAGCAAAGTTTACTTATCTTTCATACAAGGTTGCATCTCTTGGTTTTTATCTTGCATATGAAAAAAATTTCAAATTTACCATGATAAATACATTAGAAATATCATAGCACATGCCAAAGTTTACTATAAATTCATGCACAAATTCATGCTTTTTATCTCTCATATAGAAAAAATTTCAAGTTTATCATGCTAAACACATTAGAAATGTCATACCACATGCCAAAGTTCTTTATGCATTAGTGCATAATTCCATGCTCTCTATCATAAAATTGCTATCTCTCATTTGAAATGCTCTTTATAAACATATTTTTATACAATTTATAACTCTAATTACATGCATTTTATTCCACATACATGGTTTCTACCTAGAAGATCCATTGCATACACTAACAACCACTTACCAAGTTCCAATGTCATATCTTATGTACAAAAAATAATTTTATTCTCCTCCTCTCCCCCAAGAGAGTGATATCTACTTTCCCTCTAACTAGGTCCATGCTATCACCCTTTAAAAAGGTGAGGCAACCTATAATATTGTTCCTAATGCATACATTTAGCCTATATCTTCTTTGAAACCTCTTCAACATATGTGCTTATATGTTCAATCGAAAGCAACTAGGGTTTGCACTTGTGAGACTCGAAGGGATCAAATCACCAGTATGAGTAAGTTATTTTCAAATTTTAAAATGCAAAATAAACTATTACATGAAAAGATCAAAATGTTGAAAAAATAGATTTTAATACAAAAGCCTCAAAGGCACCCTAGTGTCAATCATGTATATGCACCTTCACCTAGTCAATTGATTGAAAATAATGTTACATATCAAAACAAAAAATCACAACAAAATAACTCTACAACTAGTGATTCAAAAAGCATTCAAAGATTCAAAAAAAGTTCAAGTGAGGTATTAAAAGAAATAATTAAATCTAAATTGATCAAACTACCTCCTCTATATCTAGTGAGAAGATCTAAATATTATTATTCATATCATTGAATGCATGAGCATCACACATATTCATGTTTTGTATTGAAATAACATATACAACAAATAATTGATAATGAGGACCCTATATAGGATAATTAGTCAATCAATCTATAGTGACATATGAACACATTCACAAAGGGTCAAATTAAAAAATAGTACAAAAGTGGTTACCAAAGCATAACTTAGAATAATAAAAATATCAAAAAGCAAAATTAGAGCAAGGAACAATACCACAGACTAAGTAAAGCATGAAAAAGATGTAAATATACCTCTCCAAAATGAGGCTCAACTTTTTAAAGTAGTATGAGTTTGGTAAAAAATATCTACAATAGTTTGATCACTTAGTTAAAGTTTAGGAAAGCAAGCTAAAGGAATCACTACTATTATAGCAGTTGATAATGTTTGTCATCAAGGTTTGAAATTTATGGAACATCCTAAGGTAAATAATTCATATACATAATTTATCAAAAGAAAAGATCCAGATACAACAAAAGTCCACACTAGCATTTCATTGGTTCAAAATCAAGATGATAATGATGAATGGAATAATATAGGTTATTATGATTTCTATGATATCAACAATGAATATGAATATTTACAATCATTCCCTTATGCTTCACAATCATGCACGATTCCTTTATTCGATACAGTGCACCATGATAGGGGTCTCCCATGGGACTCATCAGTTAGTATCATTTCTTCTCAGTATTACTTGTATATAGTCTCCTTTATACTTTATTGTACATAGCATATATCAAAAACACAAAAAATAATACAACATTTCAAAATACAAAAACATATAAATAATTTTAAAAATACCAAAAATATTTCGATTGTATGCATCATCTATGCTTTACATTTCTACTATCATGACTAGACTTATATTTTCTATTTTATGCTATTGTTTATTGATTTATTTACATTACCATGCTTCACTTGATCGTATTTGAGTGTGTGTAGTGACATCTAGATTTACACCATCCAGGTTATGTCATTCCTACACCACACACTCTAGTCATTATGTTGATGTACATTATTTACTAGATTACATAGATTACTTATGTATATAGTACTTATGTATTTTTTAGCATATACCTAGTCTTGTACTACATGTCTTGCATAATTTTAAACTATAGATATGATTAGTTAAATGTGATGATACTTATAATATTTACATGCTTTCCTTCCTTGATTTGCGTAGCTAGATGTGATTGCATTTCTTAATTCTTGTTTATCTCCTATGTGTGACTCAGGACATTTACCAATGTCATTTGCTTCTATGTCTTGTGTGTGCCTTAGGACATTTTCCAATGTCCTTTACTTCTATTCGTGTGTGTGCCTTAGGAAATTTTCCAATGTCTTTTGTCTATACTCTTTTATGTGATTGCAACTTTCACGTTAATCTTGTTTATTTCAATTGTATGTATATATAGCATTTGAATATGCCTTGTATGCTTGCTTTCTAATTTGAGTGACATGTGCCCATGTCCCTTTTTTTCTTGGCATCTTGGACTTTTTTTTACTTCTTGCCTTGTGTGCTTATTGCTTTTTTACTTATCATTATTTGTAATTCCAAGATCTACATCATGCATTATCTTGCTTTTTGGGATGCCATAATGGACATCATGTTCCATCCCTTTTTACCAATTAACAACTAACAACTTTTCAAAATTTTAATTCTAGTTTAGTACATTGCACATGTTATTTACATTGTTATATCTATCTAAGCATACTCCTATTGATCTAAAAATATTTCATTAGAAACCATGCTATATTTTGAGATATCTTATTGATTATCATTGTTATATCATGTATCTTTACATCATAACACATTTGTAGGGCTCTTTCTTTCGATGATAGTCATTACAGAGTCTTCATTTTTACCCTTAAAAGAGATGGAAACAAATATAGGTTTATCATAGAGATCAGAATAGCAACCAGACATCACACTTAGAATAGCAACCAGACATCAAAACAATCAAAATAGACCAAGCATATAGTGAAAATATTAGAACAGTTACCAGGTTTGGCCTAAGATAATAGTGCCAAGTTGGACTATAGTCCTGGTGTCACTACTATCCATTTTTGATGCTCCTATCCAAATAAAAAAACCAAATTTTCTAGAAGCAGGCAAAAAAGTAGGTTCAACTATAGTTTTGCACAGTTAGACCAATTCAAAATTAGTAGTTTTTAGTATAATTTTGATCAGAGAATCTAGATATAGGGGAATTATGCACAACATGATGTCTCTCACTTCTAATTTTAGATATGGTATTTGGTATAAATTTTATATTAGAATCCATGTTTTAGACACTAGTGATTGGGGGCAATGTGTGTGACATGTTTGTTTTCTTTTCTTTTCAAGTTCAACATCACCCAGGGATTCTAAGTAGTTCATGCCTTATTCCACATATAGGTGGTTGGCATTATTTTGGAGTGAATTTTATACAAGTCTTACTTCCACATTTTTAAGTGGCTTTCATATAGGCCTAATACACCAATTTTAGAGTGGCTTTTATATAAGTTTAATCTCCATTTTTAGGAGTAGCCAAGAGTGGCCTAGTTTCTAGCATACATTCGATTATCTATGAAAACATTGTCAGTGTACAGAACATTTATTTATGAGATTTAAGAGCCATCCCATTTGACACATATTTTAAATTGATATTAATTTATAATTTCACTTCATAGGGTAATAATGGAGCTAAAATACTAGTTAACCTTTGTATTCTTGAGCCACTTATTCAAAGGGATTGGACACATCATCCAAACATCAATTAACACACACATGACCACCTAGCTTTACTTAGTGGGTGATAATGGAGCTAAAGGGTTATCCTTTGCATTCTTGAGCCACTCAGCTTCATTCATGATATTACTCTTAGTACAACATCATCCAACATTACTTAGCACTATCCAACATCATAATAAGTTTTATATTGATTTGTGTACCCAATGAGGTGTATTTTTTTTCTTTCTCTTTCTCTTTCTCTTACCTAGATTTATACATTCTTATTTTAGATATAGTATATCTAGTAAGAACTGATCCACTCTTTATTTTTCTTGTAGATTCATTCTTCATAAATTTCTCTCTTTATGCACACCCAACATCACATAGATTCATAAGCTTCACCCTTATAGATAATTTTAGGTACGCTTTTTATTTTTCTTTTATCCTAATATTTCACTTTGTTACATCACTAGAATAAAAGAGGGCAAATGTACTCATATAAAATAAGAAAAATTGGTAACTTGAGCATGGATAATGACACCTAACCCTTATATCCATCTTATTTGCTCTCATGACCTTCATGGGCATCTTTTCACTGATTCTCAGTCATTTGTAGCCTTTCAAACTTAATCCAAATTGACCTAGACCTATTTTTCTATGATTAATCCATCTTTTCAAGTTCCATCAACACAAGAGAATAACATCACACTTGAACTATAGCATCGACGTTACTTTTGTCCACTTTTGGTGCTCTTATCCAAGTAAAATTTTGTCCTCAATATTTAGTTCTTTCTAGTTCCCCATCTTTATCTTTATCAACCTAATGTGAGCACATTCAAGCCATGATGAATAGATCCCTATAAAAGCTCATTCAAAGATCATTTAGAAAGGGTTGGAAAATATCGCTAAGCAAGCAATCCAAATCCACTTAATCATCTTAATATGCTCAAGTATTATTCCTTATTCTCTAACATATATTTAGCGAATATACTTACAAGATTATCCAAATCCTTACACTAGTCTCTAACCACCTCAAACACATCTAGTTTGGCATTTTGCATATTCATACACTCTATTTCATAAAGTACATCAAGTGGGAAAACTACATATGGCTTGATCCATGTTTAAAGTATTGGTATGTAGGCAGTGTCCCCATACAAGGGGTGTGGATACATGTTCAGTGAATCTTTCTCAAAATTAGTCAAAGCATAATGGAATATAGGGTTTAAAGATAAAATCCACTCTATAGGGAGATCTATAAAATTTTAGCTATTGAAACTTCATGAATAAGGTAACACAGACCTGATGAATAAAACCTAAAAAAATTAATTTTTTAAGATAATGGTAGAGGTGGACAAGAACACTAGTGCCACTTCTATCCACTTTTGATGTTCCTATCTAATCATAAAATGAAGTCTAGATTTCAGTTTACGATAGTGTTTTAGTCCTGCATAGTGATTTTAAGACCCTATCTTAGCCATATCAATTAGTTTCCAACTAAGTCTTGTTTCTTCCATTTTATTACTATTTTTAGAAAGGTCAAAATTATAATCTTATTTACACAAATAAGTAAATTAATTATTAAATATTTATTTACTATTTTTACTACTCAGACCCTTTCACTAAATTAGAAATAATACACCAATATTCTCAAAATTGTTAAATTATGATACATCATGAGAAATGCACATAAAATTTGAATCTTTCTATCTCAAACATGTTCAAAACAACTTAAGTCTTATTATTACATATTATTTAAATTTCAACATTGTGATGTATCATGAGAAATACGCATAAAGTTCAAATCTTTGGATCTTAAAATACATTCAAAATTTAATTAAGCTTTAGTATTAAATATAATTCAAATTTCAAAGTTGTGATGCATCATGAGAAACATACATAAAGTTCAAATATTTAAATCTTTAACATGTTCAAAACCACTTAAGCTTTGGTATTACATCATTCAAACATTAAAATTAAGATGCATCATGAAAAATGTGCATAAAATTTGAATCTTTAAATCTTAAACAGGTTTAAAACCACTTAAGCTTTGATATTGCATATCATTAAAATTTAAAAGTTGTGATGCATTATAAAAAATTCACATAAAGTTCAAATATTTGGATTTTAAACAAATTCAAAACCTTTGTATTGCATATCATTCAAATTTAAAAATTATGATGCTTTATAAAAAATGTGCATAAAATTTGACTCTTTGGATATTAATCTCTTTTAAAACCGTTTATGCTTTGGTATTACATATCATTCAATCTTCAAATTTGTGATGTTTTATGAGAGAAAAACATAAAGTTTTGATCTTTGGATTTCAAACATGCTCATAACTACTCAAGCTCCAATATGACATCATTCAGAGTTCAAATTTTTTATGTACATAAAATTTGATTCTTTGGATCTTAAACATGTTTAAAACTACTTAAGTTTTAGTATTACATATCATTTAAACTTCAAAGTTATGATTCATCATTACAAATGCACATAAATTTTAAATACATTTAAAACCACTTACGCTTTGGTATTATATATCATTCAAATTTTAAAGTTAAAATGCATCATAAAAAATGAATAAAAAATTCAAATGATTAGATCTTAAACATGTTTAAAACCACTTAAATTTTCATATTACAAATAATTCAAATTTCAAAGTTGTGATGCATGATGAGAAATGCACATTAATTTCAAATGTTCTTATCTATATACATGTTTAAAACCACTTAACCTTCAACATTGCATATCATTCAAAATACAAAGTTTCAATGCATTTTGAGAAATATGCATTACATATCATTCAAATTATAAACTTCTCAATCTTTGATATTGTATAAAAATTGAATTTTAAAGTTGTGATGCATCATAAAAAATATGCATAAAGTTCAAATCACTAGATCTTAAACATGTTTAAAATCACTTAAATTTTCGTATTATATATCATTTAAATTTCAAAGTTATAATGTATTATGAGAAATTTACATAAAATTTTAATCTTTAGATCTTAAACATGTTCAAAACCACTTAAGCTTTAATATTATATATCATTAAAATTTAAAATTTATGATGCTTCATGAAAAATATGCATAAAGTTTGAATATTTGGATCTCAAACACATTCAAAACCACTTCAATTTTAGTATTACATATCATTCAAATTTGAAAGTTAAAATGCATTATGATAAATAAATATAAAATTTAAATCTTTGAATCTTAAACATGTTCAAAACCATTTAAACTTTGGTATTATATATCAGTCAAATTTCAAATTTATGATTGATCATGAAAAATACACATATAGTTTGAAATTTTATCTCTTAAACACATTCAAAATCACTTAAGCTTCGATATGATATATTATTCAAATTTAAAAGTTTTGATTAATCATGAAAAACTTAGATAAAATTTAAATCATTAAATCTTAAACATGTTCAAAACCATTCAATCTTTGGTATTATATATCATTCAAATTTCAAAGTTATGATGAATTATGAGAAACATAAATAAAGTTCAAATATTTAGATCTTAAATATGTTCAAAACTACTTAAGCTTTAGTATTACATATTATTAAAATTTAAAAGTTGTGATGCATTATTTGAAATATGCATAAAATTTAAATATTTGGATTTTAAATATGTTCAAAACCATTTAAATTTCAGTATTACATATCATTCAAATTTTAGATTTGAAATGTATCATAAGAAACATGCATAAATTTTGAATCTTTAGATCTTAAACACATTAAAAGCTACTTAAGCTTCGATATTAGATATTTTTCAAACTTCAAAGTTGTGATGCATCATTAAAAATATGCATAAAATTTAAATATTTAAATATTAAACATGTTCAAACTTACTTAAATTTTAGTATTACATATCATTCAAACATCAAAGTTATAATGCATCATGAAAAATGTGCATAAAGTTTGAATTGTTAGATCTTAAACATATTTAAAACCCCTTATGCTTTGGTATTATATACCATTTGAATTTCAAAGTTGTGATGCATCATTATAAATGCACATAAAGCTCAAATATTTAATTTTTAAACACGTTCAAAACCACTAAAGCTTCGATATCACATATTATTTAAACTTTAAAGTTACTATGCATCATGAGAAATTTGCATAAAGTTTGAACTAGTAGATATAAAACACATTAAAAAATACTTAATCTTTAGTATTACATCTCATTCAAACTTCAAACTTTCAATGTATCATGTGAAACATGCATAAATTTCAAATCTTTAGATTTTAAACACCTTCAAAACCACTTAAGTTTTTATATTTTATATCATTAAAATTTTAAAGTTGTAATGCATCATATAAAATATGCATAAAGTTTAAATTTTTAGATTTTAAACACGTTTAAAACTTCTTATGCTTTAGTAATACATATTCAAATTTCAAAGTGGTGATATATTATAAGAAATGCACATAAAGTTCTAATCTTTAGATCTTAAACATGTTCAAAATCACTTAAGCTCTAGTATTATAAAACTTTAAAGCTATGATGCATCATGAGAAACATGTATAAAATTGTTTAAAAGTGTTTAAGCTTCGGTATTACATATCAATCAAATTTTAAAGTTGTGATGTATGATGTGAAACATGTATAAAAATTGAATATTTAGATCTTAAACATGTTCAAACCACTTAAGTTTCGATATTACATATAATTTAAATTTTATAGGTGCAATAAATGTGCATAAAATTTGAATCTTTAGATCTTAAATATTTTAAATCTACTTAGAATTTGATATTACATATCATTTAAATTTTAAAGTTATGATGCATCATCAAAAATATGCATAAATTTTAGATCATTAGATCTTAAACACATTTAAAATTATTTAATCTTAAGTATTACATATCATTCAAATTTCAAAGTTGTAATTCATCATGAAAAATGTGCATAAATTTTGAATCTTTCAATCTTAAACACATTCAAAACCACTTAAACTTTAGTATTACAAATCATTCATTGAAGTTGTGATCCATTATTATAAATGTGTATAAAGTTCAAATCATTGAATCTTAAATACATTCAAAACCACTTAAGCTTTGATATTACATATCATTTAAACATCAAAATTATGATGTATCATGATAAATTCTCATAAATTTCAAATATTTAGATCTTAAACACATTTAAAATTGTTTAAGTTTTAATATTACATGTCACTCAAATTTTAAATTTATGATGCATCATGAAAAACACACATAAATTTAAAATCTTTAGATCTTAAATATATTCAAAACCATATGAGCTTTGTTATCACATATCATTCAATTTTCAACATGCATATAGTTTAAATATTTAGATCTTAAACATGTTCAAAATTGCTTAATCTTTGGTATCACATATCATTCAATTTTTTAAAGTTAAGATGCATCATGAAAAACTTACATAAAGTTTCAATCTTTAGATCTTAAACATATTCAAAATTACTCAAACTTCAGTATTTTAATATTAAAATTTCAAAATGCATAATGAAATAATAAATAAATTTTAAATCTTTAGATCTTAAATATGTTCAAAACTATTTAAGCTTCAATATTAAATTATTCATATCTTAAAGTTGTAATGCATTATGAGAAATACATATAAAATTTGATTTTTTGGATCTTAGACACATTCAAAACCACTTAAGATTTGACATTACATATCATTCAAATTTAGATCTATAATGCATCATGCTAAATACACATAAATTTTGAATATTTAAATCTTAAACATGCTTAAAATGTTTGAGTTTCAATATTATATATCATTCAAATTTTAAAGTTGTGATGCATTATGAGAAATACGCATAAAGTTAAAATTTTTCGATCTTAAACAATTTTAAAATAACTTAAAATTTGACATTATATATAATTTAAATTTCAATATTGTGATGCATGATGAGAAATGTGTATAAAATTTGAATTGTTAGATTTCAAACACGTTTAAAACTATTTAAGCTTCAATATTACATATCATTTAAATTTTTAAAGTTGCAACCATTATGAGAAATGCATATAAAGTTTGAATCTTTGGATCTTAAATATGTTCAAAAGATTTTAAGCTTTAGTATTATAAATTATTTATATTTCAAAGTTGTGATATATTGTGTGAAATGAGCATAAAGATCAAATCTTTAGATCTTAAACAAAATTAAAACCACTTAATATTTCATATTACATATCATTCAAACTTCAAAGTTATGATGCATTATAAAAAAAATGCATAAATTTTAAATATTTAAATCTTAAACACATTCTAAACTGTTTAAGCTTTAGTATTGCATGTCATTCAAATTTCAAAGTTGAGCTGCATAATGAAAAATGTACATAACTTTTAAATATTTAGATCTTAAATATATTTAAAATTATTTAATATTCTATATTACATATCTTTTAAATTTTAAAGTTGTGATATATCATAATAAATACTCATAAATTTAAATCTTTAGATCTCAAATACATTTAAAACTACTTAAGCTTCGATATTACATCATTCAAATTTTAAAGTTACGATGCATCTTGAGAAATGTACATAAATTTTAAATCTTTAGATCTTAAACACCTTAAAGACTACTTAAGCTTCAATATTACATACCATTAAATTTTTAATGTTGTTATGCATCATTAGAAATGTGCATAAATTTCAAATCTTTGAATCTTATACACGTTCAAAATTGTTTAAGTTTCAATATTACATATCATTGAAATTTTAAAGTTACGATACATTATGAGAGATGCACATAAAGTTTGAGTCTTAGATCTTAAACACATTCAAAATGTGCTTAAGCTTCAGTATACATATCATTTAAATTTAAAAGTTGTGATGTATTGTAAAAAATATGCATAAAGTTTAAATCTTTAGATCTTAAACACATTCAAAACCACTTAACCTTCAATATTACATATAATTCAAACTTTAAATTTGTGATGCATCATGAAAATTGCACATAGAATTAAACTATTTAGATCTTAAACACATTCAAAACTACTTAAACTTTGATAATATATATCATTCAAATTTCAAAGTTGTAATGTATCATGAGAAACATGCATAAAGTTTAAATGTTTGAATCTTAAACACATTTAAAAAATTTTAAGCTTTGTATTACGTATCATTCAAATTTAAAATTTGTGATACATCTTTAGAAACATGTATAAATTTGGAATCTTTGGATCTTAGACATATTAAAATCTTATTAAGCTTTAGTATTACATGTCATTCAAATTTCAAAGTTTAGATGTATCATGAAAAATATGTATAAAGTATAAATTTTATATCTTAAACACACTAAAAACTACTTAAACTTTAGTATTACATATCATTGAAATTTTAAAGTTATGATGCATCATGAAAAATGTGTATAAAGTTTGAATATTTAATCTTAAACTTGTTCAAAACTACTTTAGCTTCGGTATTACATATCATTCAATTTTAAAAGTTATGAGTATTATGAAAAATATGCATAAAATTTAAATCTTTGGATCTTAAACACACTTAAAACATTTTAAGCTTTATTATTACATATTATTCAAATTTCAAAGTCACAATGCATTAGTAAAAACATGCAAAAAGATCAAAATTTTGAATCTTAAACACATTCTAAACCTCTTAAGCTTCCATATTACATATCATTTAAACTTCAAATGTGTGATGCATCATGAGAAACTTGCATAAAATTTGAATCTTTTAATATTAAATACGTTTTAAACCATATAAATTTTTGTATTACATATCATTCAAACTTAAAAAATTTCATGCATCATGAGTAACATGCATAAATTTTAACTCTTTAGATTTTAAACATATTCAAAACTATTTAAGATTTAATATTACATATCTTTAAAATTTCAAAGTTATAATGCATCATGGAAAATGCTCATAAATTTTGAATCTTTAGATCTCAAACCCATTCAAAACCACTTAAACTTCGGTATTACATCATTTAAATTTCAAGGTTATGACGCATAAAAAATACTTAAGCTTTGATATTACATATCATTCCAATTTCAATGTTGTGATGCATCATGAGAATGCACATAAAGTTTGAATAATTGGATTTGAACCACATTCAAAACCTTTTAACCTTCAGTATTATATGCCATACAATTTTTAAAGTTACGATGCATTATGATAAATGCACATAAAATTTAAATTTTTGAATCTTAAATACATTCAAAATTACTTAAGTTTTAGTATTACATATCATTCAAACATCAAAGTTGTGATGTATCATGAGAAATGCACTTAAAACTCAAATTTTTGGTCCTTAAACACTTCAAATCTATTTAAGCTTCGATATTACATATCATTTAAATTTTAAAATTGTGATTTATCATGATAAATTTATATAAAATTTGAATCTTGAGTTCTTATACATATTCAAAACCACTTAAGTTTCAGTATTATATATCATTTAAATTTTAAAGTTGCAATGCATTATGAGAGATATGCATAAAGTTTAAATCTTGGATATATTAAACATGTTCAAAATATGTTTAAGCTTCAATATTATATACCAATCAAATTTCAAAGTTATGATTTATCATAAGTTTGAATCTTTGGATCTTAAACATGTTTAAAACCACTTAAACTTCAATATTACATTTCATTTAAATTTGGAAGTTGTGATGTATCATGAGAAATGCACATAAAATTTGAATCTTTATATCTTAAATATTTTCAAAATCACTTAAGTTTTAATATTATATACCATTCAAATTTTAAAGTTACAATGCTAATGAGAAACACTCATAAATTTTGAATCTTTTGATATTAAACACGTTCAAAACCACTTAAGCTTCAATATTACATGTATTTTAAATTTTAAAGTTGTGATACATCATAAAAAATATGCATAAATTTTAAATATTTAGATTTTAAACATATTTAAAATTATTTAAATTTTGATATTACATATCACTAAAATTTTAAAGTTGCAATGCATCTTTAAAAACATGCATAAATTTCAAATCTTTGGATCTTAAACATGTTCAAAGTTGAGATGCATCATAACAAACTTGTATAAATCTCAAATATTTCAATCTTAAACATATTCAAAACCACTTAATCTTTGATATTACATTATTTAAATTTTAAAGAAGTGATACAACATGAGTAACATGCATAAAATTCAAATTTTTAGATCTTAAACACATTCAAAACCACTTAAGCTTTGGTATTACATATTATTCAAATTTTAAAGTTGCTATGAATTATGATAAATGCGCATAAATTTTGAATCTTTAGATTTTAAACACGCTCAAAATTGCTTAAGATTCAATATTCTATCATTCAAATTTTAAAGTTACGATAAATCATGATAAATTTAAATAAAATTTAAATATTTAGATCTTAAATATATTCAAAACCATTTAAGTTTTAGTATTGCATATCATTCAAACTTCAAAGTTGCAATGTATCATGAGAAACACACATAAATTTTAAATCTTTTGATCTTAAACATGTTTAAAACTACTTAAGTTTTTGTATTACATATCATTTGAATTACAAAGTTGTAATGCATAATGAGAAACATATATAAAGTTTAAATCTTTTGATGTTAAATATGTTCAAATCACTTAAGCTTTGTTACTACATATCATTCAAATTTTAGAGTTTCTATGCATCATATGAAATATGTATAAAATTTGAATATTTTAATCTTAAATACACTCAAAACTATTTAAGATTCGATATTACATATCATTTAAATTATAAAGTTGCGATTCATCATAAAAAATGCACATAAAATTCAAATATTTAGATCTTAAAGATTTTCAAAATCACTTAAGATTCGATATTACATATCATTCAAATTTCAAAATTATGATGCATCATCAAAAATATGTATAAAGTTTAAATATTTAGATATTAAACATGTTCAAATCCACTTAAGCTTCAGTATTACATATCATTTAAATTTCAAAGTTATGATGCATCATAAAAATGTGCATAAAGTTTGAATCTTTAAATCTTATAAACAGTCAAAATAGTTTAAGCTTCGATATTAGATATCATTCAAACTTTAAATTTATGATGCATCATGAGAAATGTATATAAATATTGAATTTTTGGATCTTAAACAACTTCAAAACTACCTAAACTTTGGCATTATATATAGTTTAAATTTTTAATTTGTGATGCATCATGAAAAATGTGCAAAAAAAATTAATATTTATATGTTAAACATGTTCAAAACCTCTTAATCTTTAGTATTACATATCATTCAAACTTAAAATTTGTGATGCATCATAAAAAATGTGCATAAAATTTAAATCATTAAATCTTAAACACTTTCAAAACCACTCAAACTTCAATATTACATATCATTAAAATTTTAAATTTACAATACATCATGAGAAATGCTCATAAATTTTAAATATTTGAATCTTAAACATAATCAAAACCTCTTAAGCTTTAGTATTACATATCATAAGAAATGCATGTAAAGTTTGAATCTTTGTATTTATAGCACATTCAAAACCACTTAAGATTAAATATTACATCATTCAAATTTTAAATTTTTGATACATTATAAGAAACATGTATAAATTTTAAATCTTTAGATCCTAAACACATTCAAAACTACTTAAGCTTTGGTATTACCTATCATTTAACTTTTAAATTTGTGATGTATTTTGATAAATGCACATAAAGTTCAAATCTTTAAATCTTAAACATGTTTGAAACTGTTTAAGCTTTGGTATTACATATATTTAAAACTTCAAATTTGCAATGTATTATGAGATATGTGCATAAAGTTCAAATTTTTGAATCTTAAATACATTCAAAACTACTTAAGCTTTGGTATTACATATCATTCAAATTTTAAGGTTGTGATGCAAAATGATAAATATACATAAAGTTTGAATTTTTTTATCTCAAACACATTTAAAACTATTTAAACTTCAGTATTACATATCACTCAAAATTTGAAGTTGTGATGCATCATGAAAAATGTGCATAAACTTTGAACCTTTGGATCTTAAACACATTCAAATCTACTAAATTTTTTGTATTACATATCATTCAAAATTTGGAATTGAATATCATTCAAAATTCAAAGTTGTAATGCATCGTAATAAACTCACATAAAGTTCAAATCTTTCGATATTAAATACATTCAAAACCACTTAAGTTTTAATTTTACATATCACTCAAATTTCAAAGTTGCGATGTATCATAATAAACCCACATAAAATTCAAATATTTGGATCTTAAACACAATCAAATAAATTTTAAGATTCAAAATTACATGTCATTTAAATTTCAAAGTTGTGATGCATCATGATAAATATGCATAAATTTCAAAATTTTGGATTTTAAACACGTTCCAAACCACTTAAGCTTTAGTATTAAATATCATTTAAATTTCAAACTTATAATGCATCATAAAAAATGCACATAATTTTCAAATATTTGGTTCTTAAACACCATTTAAGCTTTAATATTACATATCAATCAAATTTCAAAGTTGCAATGCATCATGAAAAATGTGCATAAAGTTTGAATCTCTAGATTTTATATACGTTCAAAACTGTTTAAGCTTTTGTATTACATATCATTCAAATTTTAAAATTGTGATGGATCATGAGAAACACACATAAAGTTTGAATATTTAGATCTTAAACATATTCAAAACCACTTAACCTTCAGTATTACATATCATTCATATTTTAAAGTTTTGATATATCATGAAAAATGCACATAAAGTTTGAATCTTTGTATCTTAAACACATTCAAAACAACTTAAATTTTGGTATTATATATAATTTAAATTTTAAAGTTGTGATGCATTATAAGAAATATGTATAAATTTTAAATATATAGATCTTAAATACATTTAGAACTTCTTGAGCTTCGATATTACATATCATTCAAATTTTAAAGTTATGATTCATTATGAGAAAAAAATATAAAGTTAGAATCTTTGCATTTTAAACATATTCAAAACTGGTTAAGCTTCAGTATAACATATCATTCAAACTTGAAAGTTATGATACATAATGAGAAATGCGCATAAACTTTGAATTTTTAGATCTTGAACAAGTTTAAAACCACTAAATCTTTGGCATTACATATCATTCAAATTTTAAAGTTTTGATGCATCATGATAAATGTTAATATATTTGAATATTTAGATCTTCAACATGTTAAAGACATCTTAAGCTTCAGTATTACATATCATTCAAAATTCAAAATTATGATGCATTATGACAAACATGTATATAGTTTAAATTTTTGGATTTTAAACTCATTCTATAATGCTTAAAATTCGATATTATATATCATTCAAACTTTAAAGTTATGATGTATCATAAGAAATGTGCATAAAGTTTGAATTGTTAGATCTTAAATACATATAAAATTATTTAAGCTTTGGTATTACATATCATTCAATCATTAAATTTGTAATGAATCATTATAAATGTGCATAAAATTTGAATCTTTGGATTTTAAACACATTTAAAATTGTTCAAGTTTCAATTTTACATATCATTCAGATTTCAAAGTTATGATGCATCATGAGAAACATGCATAAACTTTGAATATATAAATCTTAAAGATGTTCAAAACCACTTAAGCTTCGATATTACATATCATTCAAATTTCAAAGTTATCATGCATCATAAGAAACATACATAAAATTAAAATCTTTGAATATTAAAAACATTGAAATCTATTCAAGCGTCATTATTACATATCATTTAAATATCAAAGTTATAATAGATCATGAGAAATTCGCATAAATTTTGAATCATTAGATCTTAAACACATTTAAAATTGCTTAAGTTTTGGCATTATATATCATTAAAACTTTAAAGTTCCAAATCATCATGAGAAATGCATATAAAGTTTA
Organism: Torreya grandis; assembly: GCA_037957365.1. Classification (NCBI taxonomy): domain Eukaryota; kingdom Viridiplantae; phylum Streptophyta; class Pinopsida; order Cupressales; family Taxaceae; genus Torreya; species Torreya grandis. The sequence goes on from JARHVA010002684.1 coordinate 384,627, forward strand.
ATTCTTTGAATATTAAACACATTCAAAACTATTCAATCTTTGGTATTATATATCATTTAAATTTAAATTTTGTGGTGCATCATGATAAATATGAATAAATTTTTAATCATTGAATCTTAAACAAGTTTAAAATCATTTAAGCTTCATTTTTACATATCATTTAAATTTTAAAGTTATGATGCATTATAATAAATGTGCATAAAATTTGAATCATTAAATCTTAAATACATTGAAAACTACTTAAAATTTGATATTATATATTATTCAAATTTATAAATTATGATGGATCATGAGAAATGTGCATAAAATTTGATTCATTTAATCTTAAACACATTTAAAACCACTTAAGCTTTGGTATTACATGTCATTCAAACTTCAAAGTTGTGATGCATCATGACAATTGTGCATAAATTTTAAATTTTTAGATCTTAAAAATATTCAAAACCACTGAAGCTTTGGTATTACATATCATTCAAACTTTAAAGTTACAATGCATCATGACATACATGAATAAAATTTGAATCTTTGGATCTTAAACATGTTCAAAATCACTCATTCTTGAATATTACATATCATTTAGATTTCAAAGTTATGATGTGTCATAAAAAAATATACATAAAGTTCAAATATTTGGATCTTAAACACATTCAAAACCACTCAAACTTAAGAATCATATATCATTCAAATTTTTGAGTTACGAAGCATCATGAAAAATATGCATAAATTTCAAATAGTTAGATCTTAAACACATTGAAGTCCTCTCAAAATTTAGTATTACATATCATAGTAACTTGATTATGGCTAATGACACCAAACCCTTAGGTCTCTCTTGCATACTCTCATAACATTTATAGGCATATTTTCACTAATTCTCAATCATTCATAACCTTACAAACTTGATCCCAACTAAGCTAGACATATTTTACATGACTAATCCATCCTCCTAGGTCTCATTAGCTCAAGACAATAGCATTACATTTGAACTATAGCAACATTGCCACTCCTATGCATATTTGAGCTCTTGTCCAATAGTAATTTTGACCCTAATGATCAATTCCTTTTAGTTCCCCATCCTTATCCTTGTCAACCTAATGTGATCATTTTCAACACATGATCAATAAATCTTTATAAAATCCCATTTAAAAATCATTTGAAAAGGGTTGACAAATATCACTAAGCAATCAAAAATATAAGATAGCTCAAGTATTCTTCTCTATTCTCTATATATAGCCAGCTAATAAACTTATGATCTTATCTAAATCATTACACTAATCCTTAACCACTTCAAACACATCCAATTTGGAATTTTGTATATTCATACACTTTATTACATAAAGCACATGAAATGGAAGAACTACATATGGCTTGATCCCTCTTCAGAGTATTGGTATATAGGTAGTGTGCCCACACAAGGGGCATGGATATACACTTAGCAAATTTTACATAATAACCCTCCTCTTTCTCAAAATTAGTCAAAACACAATAGTGTATAGAGTTTGAAGAGAAAATTTAATCTACATGGAGCTCTATAGACTTCTAATTGCTAAAACTTCATAAATAGGGTCACATAGACTTAGTAAATTAAACCCAAAAAGCTCAAATCCTCAAGACAATAGTGGTAGAGGTGGATTACAATGTTTATGACACTATTGTCCACTTTTGGTGCTCTTATCCAATCATAAAATGAAGATTAGATCTCAATTTGTGACAGTGTCTTAGTCTTGTATAGTGAATCTCAAACCCTATCTCAACTATATCACTCAGCTTCTAGCTAAATTTTATTCTCCCTTTTATTACTATATTTAGAAAAGTTAAAATTGTAATTTAATTTACATAAATCAGTAGCTTAATTATTGCATATTTATTTACTTATTTTAGTACTCAGACCCTTTAACTAAATTAGGAATAATACACTAATATTCTCAAAATTGTTAAATCATTTGGTGATTCAGACTTACTTCATTTATGCATAAAAACCTAAAAACCCCTATGGTAAATTTTATACTATTTTTTTCATTTTTTATTGGTATAATAAAATAAAAAATTAGCATTAAATTTTAAAATTTTGTAGTAATTTTAAAATAATTTTCTTTCAAAACCCTAGTTGCCCATACCAGGTCCTAATTTTTTAAAATATTTTTTTGATTTTTTACAAGCATATTAAAATAAAAAATTCACTTCAAAGTTCAAAATTCAATAGTAATTTTAAGAAATATTTATTTTTGAAAACCCTTGTTGCATATTTTAGGTCTCTTTAAATCACAAATTTTTAAACAAATTTTTAATTTTTTTACTTGCATATTTAACTCAAAAATTCACTTTAAAGTTCAAAATTTCATAATAAATTTCAAAATAATCATCTTTTAAACCCTAGTTGCATACATTAGGTCCTATTGCTTTTAAGATATCACATTACATTCTAAAATCAGATTTCAAAAATGGATCTCATTTATAAATTTTTATTACTTTTTTTGTAAAAAATAAGGAGACCATCATTGGTCCTATCATGTACATGAAAGATGAAGTTTACCGTATGCTAAAACAAAGCTTCATTCTTTGATTTGCATGCCTAATTTTCATAATGATATTCATAAAGTCATTTTTAAACATATTAATATCCCTCTCCTACAAAACAACGTTTACTAATCTTTCATACAAAGTTTCATCTCTTACTTTTTATCTTGCATATGAAAAACTTTTCAAATTTATCAAGAAAAATACATTAGAAATATCATAGAACATGCCAAAGTTTACTATACATTAATGCACAAATTCATTTTTTTCATTTATCATATAGAAAAAATTTAAAGTTTATCATGCTAACCACATGAGAAATGTCATAACACATGCCAAAGTTCTTTATGCGTTAATGCATAATTCCATGCTCTCTATCCTAAACTTGCTATCTCTCATTTGGAATTCTCTTTATAAAAATATTTTTATACAATTTATAACTCCAATTACATTCATTTTATACCACATACATGGTTTCTACCTAGAGGCTCCATTACATACACTAACAACCACCTGTCAAGTTTCAATGTCATATCTTACATACAAGAAACAATTTCCTTCTGATCCTCTCCCGCAAGAGAGTGATATCTACTTTCCCTCTAACCAGGTCCTTGCTATCACCCTTTCAAAAGGTGAGGCAACATATAATATTGTTCCTAATACATACATTCAGCCTATAGCTTCTTCAAAACCTCTTCAACATATGTGGTTATATGTTCAATCGATAGCAACTAAGGTTTGTATTTGTCAGACTTTAAGGGATCAAATCACCAGTATGAGTAAGTTATTTTTAAATTTTCAAATGCAAAATCAACTATTACATGAAAAGATCAAAACATTTAAAAATTAGATTTTAATATAAAAGCCTCAAGGCACCTTAGTGTCAATCATGTATATGCACCTTCACTTAGTCAATTGATTACAAACAATGTTACATATCAAAATAAAAAAATCACAACAAAGTAACTCTACAACTAGTAATTAAAAAAGCATTCAAAGATCCAAAAAGAGTTCAAGTGAGGTACTAAAGGAAATAATTAAATCTAAATTGATCAAACTACCTCCTCTATATCTAGTGAGAAGATATAAAAAATATTATGCATATCATAGAATGCATGAGTATCACATAGATTCATGTTTTGTATTGAAATAACATATACAACAAATAATTGTTAATGAAGACCCTATATAGGATAAATTTGTCAATAAATATACAGTGACATATGAACACATTCATAAAGAGTCAAATTCAAAAATAGTATGAAAGTGGTTACCAAATCATAACTCAGAATAATAAAAAGATCAAAAAGCAAAATTAGAGAAAGGAACAGTACCATAGACATAGGTAAATCATGAAAAAGATGTAAATATACGTCTCCAAAATGAGGCTCAACTTTTAAGGTAGTATGAGTTTGGTAAAAAATATCTACAATAGTTTGATTACTTAGTCAAGGTTTGGGAAAGACAGTTCAAGGCATTACTACTTCTATTCTAGTAGTTGATAATGTTTATCATCAAACTTTGGGATTTATTGAACATCCTAAGGCAAACAATTCATAGACATAATTTATCAAAAGAAAAGATCTAGTTACAACAAAAGTCCACACTAGCATTTCATTCATTCAAAATCAAGATGATAATGATGAATGGAATAATATATGTTATTATGATTTCTAGGATATCAATTATGAATCTGAATATTTACAGTCATTCCCTTATGCTTCACAATCATGCACGATTCCTTTATTTGATATGGGGCACCATGATAGGGAGTCTCCCATGAGACTCATCAGTTAGTATCATTTCTTCTCAGTATTATGTGTATATAGTCTCCTTTACAGTTTATTGTACATAGCATATATCAAAAATACCAAAAATAATACAACATTTCAAAATATAAAAACATATAAATAATTCAAAAAAAACCAAATTTTTTTTGATTGTATGAATCATCCATGTTTTACATTTCTACTATCATGACTAGACTTATAGTTGCTATTTTATGATATTGTTTATTGATTTATTTACATTACCATTCTTTACTTGATTTTATTTAAGTGTGTGTAGTGACATCTAGATTTACACCATCCAGGTTATGTCATTCCTACACAACACACTTTAATTATCATGTTGATGTACATTAATTACTAGATTACATAAATTACTCTATCCACATTCCCCTAGTATATAGTACTTATTTATTTTTTAGCATATACCTAGTCTTGTACTACATGTCTTGCATAATTTTAAATTTTAGATATGATTAGTTAAATGTGATGATACTTCTAGTATTTACATGCTTTCCTTCCTTGATTTGCATAGCTAGATGTGATTGCATTTCTTAATTCCTATTTATCTCCTATGTGTGACTTAAGACATTTACCAATGTCCTTTGTTTCTATGTCTTGTGTGTGCCTTAGGACATTTTCCAATGTCATTTGCTTCTATTCATGTGTGTGCCTTAGGACATTTGCCAATGTCCTTTGTCTATACTCTTTTATGTGATTGCAACTTTTACATTAATCTTATTTATTTCAATTTTATGTATATGTAGCATTTGAATATTCCTTGTATGCTTGCTTTCTAATTTGAGTGACATGTGCCTATGTCCCTTTTTTTCTTGGCCTCTTGGACATTTTTGTACATTTTTTTACTTATTTATTTGTGTGCCTATTACTTGTTTACTTCCCATTGTTTGTAATTTCAAGATCTACATCATGCATTATCTTGCTTTTTTGGATGCCATAATGGACATCATGCTCCATCCCTTTTTACCAATAAACAACTAAAAACTTTTCAAACTTTTAATTCTAGTTTAGTACATTGAACATGTTATTTACATTGTTATATATATTTATCCATACTCCTATTGATTTAAAAATCTCTCATTACAAACCATGCTATATTTTCAGATATCTTATTGATTATCATTGCTATATCATGTATCTTTACATCATAACACATTTTTAGGGCTCTTTTTTCTGATGATAGTCATTATAGAGTTTTCCTTCTTACCCTTAGAAGAGGGGGAAACAAATATAGGTGTTATCACAGAGATCAAAGCTCCTAATAGTAAAAAATATAGCATTTAGCACACCTAGAATAACAATCAAACATCAAAACAATTAAAAAAGACCAAGCATATAGCGAAAATATTAGAACACTTACCAGATTCAGCCTAAGACAATAGTGCCAAGATTGGACTATAGTGTTGGTGTCACTATTATCTATTTTTTATGCTCTTATCCAAATAGAAAAAAAACTAAACTTTCTAGAAGTAGGCAGAAAAATAGGTTTAACTATAGTTTTACATAGTCATACCAATTTAGAATTAGTAGGTTTTAGTACATTTTTCCTTAGAGAATCTAGATATAGGGGCATTATGCACAACATGATGTCTCTCACTTCTAATTTTAGATATGGTAGTTGATATAACTTTTAGATCATAATCCATGTTTTAGACACCAGTGATTGGGGGAAAATTTGCATGACATATTTCTTTTCTTTTCTTTTCATGTTCAACATCACCTAAGCATTCTCAGTAGTTACATGGCATATTCCACCTATAGGTGGTTGACATTATTTTGGAGTGAATTTTATACAAGTCTTACTTACACATTTTGAAGTGGCTTTCATATAGGCCTAGTGCACCAATTTTAGAGTGGATTTTATATAAGTCTAATCTCCATATTTTGAAGTAGCAGAGACTGGCCTAGTTTCTATCATACATTCAACTATCTATGCAAAAATTGTTAGTATACAGAGCATTTATGGGCTTCAAGAGCCATCTCATTTGACACATATTTTATACTGATATTAGTTTATAATTTGACTTCATGGGGTAATAATAGAGCCACAAGACTAGTTAACCTTTGTATTCTTGAGCCACCTATTCAGAGGGATTAGACACACTGTCCAAACATTGATTAATTAACACACACATGACCACCTATCATCACTTAGTGGGTGATAATGGAGCCAAATAGTTAGCTTTTACATTCTTGAGCCACTCAGCTTCATTCATGATATTACTCTTAGTACAACATAATCCAACATTACTTAGCATCATCTAACATCATAATAGTTTTATATTTATTCGTGTACCTAATGAGGTGTATTTGTTACTTTCTCTTCCTTTCTCTCTCTTACCTAGCTTTATACATTCTTATTTTAGATATTCTATAGCTAGTGAGAAGTGATCCACTCTTTATTTTTCTTGTAGATTCATTCTTCATAATGTGTTCTCTTTATGCACACCTAACATCACATAGCTTCATAAGCTTCAGCCTTATAGATAAGTTTAAGTACGCTTTATATTTTTCCTTTATCATAGTATTTCAGTTTATTTCATCACTAGAATAAAAGAGAAAAATTTACTTATATAAAATAAAAAAATTGGTAACTTGAGCATGGCGAATGACACCTAACCTCTAGGTCCCTCTTACTTGCTCTCATGACGTTCATAGGCATCTTTTCACTAATTCCCAGTCATCTTTAGCCTTTCAAACTTAATCCCAATTGAGCTAGACCTATTTTTCTATGATTAATCCATCCTCTCAAGTCCCATCAGCACAAGATAATAGCATCACACTTGAACTATAGCATTGATGTTACTTTTGTCCACTTTTGGTGCTCTTATTCAAGTACAATTTTGGCCTCAATAGTCAGTTCTTTCTAGTTCTCCATCCTTATCCTTATCAGTCTAATGTGAGCATATTTAATCCATGATGAATAGATCTTTGTAAAATCTCATTCAAAGATCATTTAAAAAGGGTTGGCAAATATCACTAAGCAAGCAATCCAAATCCACTTAATCATCTGAATATGATCAAGTAATCTTCCTTATTCTCTAACATATATTTAGCCAATAAACTTATAAGCTTATCCAAATCCTTAGACTAGTCTCTAACCACCCCAAACACATCTACTTTGGCATTTTGCATATTCATACACTCTATTGTATAAAGTACATCAAGTGGGAGAACTACATATGGCTTGACCCATCTTTAAATTATTGGTATGTAGGCAGCATACCCATACAAGGGGTGTGGATACATTTTTAATGAATCTTTCTAAAAATTATTCAAAGCACAATTGAGTATAGGTTTTAAATAGAAAATCTACTCTATAGGGAGATCTATAAACTTTTAGCTATTGAAACTTCATGAATAAGGTCACACAAACCTGATGAACAAAACTTGAAAAACTTAAATTCTTAGGATAATAATGGTAGAGGTGGATAAAAACACTAGTGCCACTTCTATCCACTTTTGATGCTCCTATCTAATCATAAAATGAAGGTCAGATCTGAGTTTACGATAGTGTTCTAGTCTTGCATAGTTAATTTAAGACCCTATCTTAGCCATATCAATTATCCCACTAAGTCTTATTTCCTCCCTTTTATTAATATTTTTAGAAAGGTAAAAATTAAAATCTAATTTACAAAATGAGTAACTTAATTATTACATATTTATTTACTAATTTAACTACTCAGACCCTTTCACTAAATTAGAAATAATACATCAATATTCTCAAAATTGTTAAATCATGATACATCATGAGAAATGCAGATAAATTTTGAATCTTTCTATCTCAAACATGTTCAAAATAACTTAAGCCTCAGTATTACATATCATTCAAATTTCAACATTGTGATGTATCATGAGAAATATGTATAAATTTCAAATCCTTAGATCTTAAAACATGTTCAAAACTAATTAATATTTAGTATTATATATCATTCAAATTTAAAAGTTTTTATGTATCATAAGAAATATACATAAAGTTCAAATATTTAAATCTTAAACATGTTCAAAACACTTAAACTTTGGTATTACATTATTCAAACATTAAAATTAAGAAGCATCATGAGAAATATACATAAAATTTGAATCTTTAGATCTTAAACACATTTAAAACCACTTAAACTTTGTTATTACATATCATTCCAATTTTAAAGTTGTGATGTATAATGAAAAATTTAGATAAAATTTAAATATTTAGATCTTAAACACATTCAAAACTTCTTAAACTTTTAAATTGCAAATTGTTCAAATTTAAAAATTATGATGCTTTATGAGAAATGTGAATAAAGTTTGAATCTTTGGATCTTAAATATTTTGAAAATTGTTTATGATTTGATATTACATATCATTCAAACTTCAAATTTGTGATGTGCTATGAGAGAAATGCATAAATTTTTTATCTTTGGATTTTAAACATGTTCAAAACTACTCAAGTTCAAGTATGACATCATTCAAAATTCAAATTTTATGTGTATCATGTTAAATGCATATAAAATTTGAATCTTTAAATCTTAAACATGTTTAAAATTACTTAATCTTTGGTATTACATATCATTCAAACTTTAAAGTTAAAATTCATCATTATAAATGCACACAAAGTTTGAATTATTAAATTTTAAATACATTCAAAATCACTTAAACTTTGGTATTATATATCATTCAAATTTCAAAGTTAAAATGCATCATAAAAAATGCACAATTTTTTTAAATAATTGGATCTTAAACATGTTCAAAACCACTTAAATTTTGATATTACAAATAATTCAAATTTCAAAGTTGTGATGCATGATGAGGAATGCACATAAATTTTAAATCTTTTGATTTATATACATGTTTAAAACCACTTAACCTTCAACATTAAATATCATTCAAAATTCAAATTTTTAATGCATTTCAAAAAATATGCATTGCATATCATTCAAACTATAAATTTTTCAATCTTTGGTATTGCATAAAAATTAAATTTCAAAGTTATGATGCATCATGAAAAATGTGCATAAAGTTTAAATCATTAGATCTTAAACATGTTCAAAATCATTTAAGCTTTAGTATTACATGTCATTTAAATTTATAAGTTACAATGCATTATGAAAAATTTACATAAATTTTTAATCTTAAATCTTAAGCATGTTTAAAACCACTTAAGCTTTACTATTACATATCATTAAAATTTGAAATTTATGATGTTTCATGAAAAATATGCATAAAGTTTAAATATTTAGATCTCAAACACATTCAAAACCACTTCACATTTAGTATTACATATCATTCAAATTTGAAAGTTAAAATACATTATGATAAACAAGCATAAAATTTAAATCTTTAGATCTTAAACATGTTCAAAACTATTTAAACTTCGGTATTATATATCAGTCAAATTTCAAAGTTATGATTCATCATGAAAAATACACATATAGTTTAAATCTTTATCTCTTAAACACATTCAAAATCACTTAAACTTCGATATGACATATTATTCAAAATTAAAAGTTGTGAATAATCATGAAAAACCTAGATAAAATTTAAATCATTAAATCTTAAATATGTTGAATACCATTGAAACTTTGGTATTACATATCATTCAAATTTCAAAGTTACAATGCATTATGATAAACATGAATAAAGTTCAAATATTTATATCTTAAACATGTTCAAAACTACTTAAGCTTCAATATTACATATCATTAAAATTTAAAAGTTGTGATGTATCATTTGAAATATGCATAAAGTTTAAATATTTGTATTTTAAATGTGTTCAAAACCACTTAAAATTCAGTATTACATATCATTCAAATTTTAAATTTAAAATATATCATAAAAAATATGCTTAAAATTTAAATATTTAAATCTTAAACATGTTAAAAATTGCTTAAGCTTCGATATTAGATATCATTCAAACTTTAAAGTTGTGATGCATCATGAAAAATGTGCATAAAGCTTAAATATTTAGATCTTAAACACGTTAAAAATTACTTAAATTTAAATATTACATATTCAAATATCAAAGTTACAATGGATCACGAAAAATGTGCATAAAGTCAAATTATTAGATCTTAAACATGTTAAAACCACTTAGGTTTTAGTATTATATACCATTTGAATTTTAAAGTTGTGATGCATCATGAATTTAAAATACACATAAATTTTAAATATTTGGTTTTTAAACAAGTTCAAAACCATCAAAACTTTAATATCACATATTATTCAAACTTCAAAGTTACTATGCATCATGAGAAACATGCATAAAATTTAAAGCAGTAGATCTGAAACACATTAAAAACTACTTAATCTTTGGTATTATCTATCATTCAAACTTCAAAGTTTTAATGTATCATGAAAAACATGCATAAAATTCAAATCTTTGGATCTTAAACACCTTTAAAATCACTTAAGTTTTTATATTTTATATCATTAAAATTTCAAAGTTGCAATGCATCATATAAAATGTGCATAAAGTTCAAATTTTTAGATCTTAAATAAGTTTAAAATTGTTTATGCTTTAGTAATATATACCATTAAAATTTAAAATTTGTGATGCATTAAAAGAAATGAACATAAAATTCTAATCTTTAGATCTTAAACATGTTCAAAATCACTTAAGCTTTGGTATTATAAAACTTAAAAGTTGTGATGTATCTTGAGAAATATGTATAAAATTTAAATATTTAGATCTTAAACATGTTTAAAAGTGTTTAAGCTTCGGTATTACATATCAATCAAATTTTAAAGTTATGATGCATGATGTGAAACATATATAAAATTTGAATATTTAGATCTTAAACATGTTCAAACCACTTAAGCTTTGATATTACATATAATTCAAATTTTGAAAGTGTAATAAATGTGCATAAAGTTTAGATTATTGGATCTTAAATACATTTAAAATTGTTTAATCTTAAGTATTACATATCATTCAAATTTCAAAATTGTAATGCATCATAAAAAATGTGTATAAATTTTGAATCTTTCAATCTTAAACAATTTCAAAACCACTTACATATCATTCAAATTTTAAATTTGTGATCCATTATGATAAATGTACATAAAGTTTAAATCATTAAATCTTAAATACATTTAAAACCAATTAAACTTTGATATTACATATCATTTAAACATCAAAGTTATAATGTATCATGATAAATGTTCATAAAGTTCAAATATTTAAATCTTAAACACATTTAAAACTGTTTAAGTTTTAATATTACATGTCACTCAAATTTTAAAGTTATGATGCATCATAAGAAACACACATAAATATTAAATCTTTAGATCTTAAATATATTTAAAACCACATGAGCTTTGGTATCACAAATTATTCAATTTTTAATATGCATATAGTTCAAATCTTTGGATCTTAAATGTGTTCAAATTTTCTTAATCTTTGGTATCACAAATCATTTAATTTTTAAAGTTGAAATGCATCATAAAAAACCTACATAAAGTTTCAATCTTTGGATCTTTAACACGTTCAAAATTGCTCAAGCTCCAGTATTTCATCATTAAAATTTTAAAATGCATAATGAGACAATGCATAAAGTTCAAATCTTTAGATCTTAAACATGTTCAAAACTATTTAAGCTTCAATATTAAATCATTCATATTTCAAAGTTGCAATGCATTATGAGAAATGCACATAAAATTTAATTTTTTAGATCTTAAACACATTAAAAACCACTTAATATTTGACATTACATATCATTCAAATTTAGAGCTACAATGCATCATGTGAAATACACATAAATTTTGAATCTTTGAATCTTAAACATGCTTAAAATGTTTAAGTTTCAATATTACATATCATTCAAATTTTAAAATTGTGATGTATTATGAGAAATACGCATAAAGTTAGAATTTTTAAATCTTACACAATATCAAAATTGTTTAGAAGTTGATATTATATATAATTTAAATTTCAAAGTTATGATGCATAATGAGAAATGTGCATAAAGTTTGAATCATTGGATCTTAAACACGTTTAAAATTGCTTAAGCTTCGGTATTACATATCATTCAAAATTTTAAAGTTGTGAGCATTATGAGAAATGCATATAAAGTTTAAATCTTTGTATCTTAAATATGTTTAAAACATTTTAAGCTTTAGTATTACAAATTATTTATATTTCAAAGCTGTGATATATTATGTGAAATGAACATAAAGATCAAATCTTTAGATCTTAAACACAATAAAAACCACTTAGAATTTCATATTACATATCATTCAAACTTCAAAGTTGTGATGTATCATAAAAAAATGCATAAAGTTCAAATATTTAGATCTTAAACACATTCTAAACTGCTTAAAATTTAGTATTGCATGTCATTCAAATTTCAAAGTTGAGCTGCATAATTAGAAATGTGCATAAAGTTCAAATATTTAAATCTTAAATACATTCTAAATTATTTAAGATTATATATTACATATCCTTCAAATTTTAAAGTTGTGATATATCATAATAAATACTCATAAATTTAAATATTTAAATCTTAAACACATTTAAAACTATTTAAACTTCGATATTACATCATTCAAATTTTAAAGTTATGATGCATCTTAAGAAATGTACATAAAGTTTAAATCTTTAGATCTTAAACACTTTAAAAACTACTTAAGCTTTAATATTATACATCATTAAATTTTTAATGTTGTTATGGATCATGAGAAATGTGCATAAATTTCAAATCTTTGAGTCTTATACACTTTCACAATTGCTTAAGCTTCAATATTATATATCATTAAAATTTTAAAGTTACGATACATTATGAGAGATGCACATAAAGTTTGAGTCTTAGATCTTAAACACATTTAAAATGTGTTTAAGTTTGGTATACATATCATTCAAATTTAGAAGTTGTGATGTATTGTTAAAAATATGCATAAAATTTAAATTTTTGAATCTGAAAAATATTTAAAACCACTTAAGCTTCGATATTATATATCATTCAAATTTTAAATTTGTGATGCATCATGAAAAATGCACATAAAGTTCAAATATTTAAATCTTAAACACATTCAAAATCACTTAAAGTTTGATTTTATATATATATATATATATATATATATATATATATATATATATATATATATATATATATATATATATATATATTTCAATGTTGTAATGCATCATGAGAAACATGCATAAAGTTTGAATGTTTGGATCTTAAACATGTTCAAAATTATTTAATATTTGTATTACATATCATTTAAATTTTAAATTTGTGATGCATCTTGAGAAACATGTATAAATTTAAAATATTTACATCTTAGACATATTCAAATTTTATTAAGCTTTAGTATTACATGTCATTCAAATTTTAAATTTGAGATGTATCATGAGAAATATGTATAAAATATGAATTTTAGATCTTGAACACACTAAAAACCATTTAAGTTTCAGTATTACATATCATTCAAATTTTAAAATTATGATGCATCATGAGAAATGTGTATAAAGCTTGAATATTTAAATCTTAAACTTGTTCAAAACTACTTTAGCTTCAGTATTACGAATCATTAAATTTTAAAAGTTATGAGCATTATGAGAAATGTGCAAAAATTTCAAATCTTTAAATCTTAAACACACTCAGAACATCTTAAGCTTTGTTATTACATATTATTCAAATTTCAAAGTTACAATGCATTAGTAAAAACATGTACAATGATCAAATTTTTGGATCTTAAACACATTTAAAACCACTTAATCTTCCATATTATATATCATTTAAACTTTAAAGTTATGATGGATCACGAGAAATATGCATAAAATTTGAATCTTTTAATATTAAACACATTCTAAACCATATAAGTTTTTGTATTACATATCATTCAAACTTCAAATTTATCATGCATCATGAGAAACATGCATAAAATTTAAATCTTTGAATTTTAAATATATTTAAAACTATTTAAACTTCAGTATTACATATCTTTTAAATTTCAAAGTTTCAATGCATCATGAAAAATGTTCATAAATTTTGAATCTTTAGATCTCAATAACATTCAAAACCACTTAAGCTTCGGTATTACATCATTCAAATTTTGAATTTATGATGCATAAAAACTACTTAAGCTTTGATATTACATATCATTTCAATTTCAAAGTTGTGATGCATCATGAGAATGCACATAAAGTTTAAATATTTGGATTTGAACCACATTCAAAACCTCTTAACCTTTAGTATTACATATCATATAATTTTTAAATTTACGATGTATTATGGTAAATGCATATAAATTTCAAAGCTTTGAATCTTAAACACATTAAAAATCACTTAAGTTTTGGTATTACATATCATTCAAACATCAGAGTTGTGATGCATCATGAGAAATGCACTTAAAGCTCAAATCTTTGGTTCTTAAACACTTCAAATCTGCTTAAGTTTCGATATACATATCATTTATATTTTAAAATTATGATGCATCATAAAAAATTCATATAAAATTTGAATCTTGGGTTCTTATACATGTTCAAAACCACTTAAGCTTTAGTAATATATATCATTAAAATTTTAAAGTTGCAATACATTATGAAAAATATGCATAAAGTTTAAATCTTGGATATTAAACATGTTCAAAATGTGTTTAAGCTTTGATATTACATATCAATCAAATTTTAAAGTTGTGATTTATCATAAGTTTGAATCTTTAGATCTTAAACATGTTTAAAACCACTTAAACTTCATTACTACATTTTATTTAAATTTGAAAGTTGTGATGCATCATGAAAAATGCATATAAAGTTTGAATCTTTATATCTTAAACATTTTCAAAACCACCTAAGTTTTAATATTACATATCATTCAAATTCTATAGTTATAATGGATCATAATAAATGCTCATAAATATTGAATTTTTTGATCTTAAACATGTTCAAAACAACTTATGCTTTGATATTACATGTATTTCAAATTTTAAAGTTGTGATGCATCATTAAAAATGTGCATAAATTTCAAATATTTATATTTTAAACATGTTTAAAACTATTTAAATTTTGACATTACATATCACTAAAATTTTAAAGTTGCAATGCATCTTAAAAAACATATATAAATTTGAAATCTTTGGATTTTAAACATGTTCAAAGTTGAGATGCATCACAATAAACTTGTATAAATTTTAAATCTTTCAATTTTAAACATGTCCAAAACCACTTAATCTTTGATATTACATTATTCAAATTTCAAAGAAGTGATACAACATGAGAAACATGCATAACGTTCAAATTTTTGGATCTTAAATACATTCAAAACCACTTAAGCTTTGGTATTACATACGATTCAAATTTTAAAGTTACTATATATTATGATAATGCACATAAATTTTAAATCTTTAGATTTTAAACACGCTCAAAACCACTCAGGATTCAATATTCTATCATTCAAATTTTAAAGTTACGATGCATCATGAAAAATGCAAATAAAATTTAAATCTTTGTATCTTAAATATATTAAAAAATATTTAAGTTTTAGTATTACATATCATTCAAACTTCAAAGTTTCAATGCATCATAAGAAACACATAAATTTCAAATCTTTTGATCTTAAACATGTTTAAAACTACTTAAACTTTTGTATTACATATCATTTGAATTACAAAGTTACAATGCACAATGAGAAACATGTATAAAATTTAAATTTTTAGATTTTAAACACGTACAAATCACTTAAGCTTTGTTATTATATATCATTCAAATTTTAGAGTTACCATGCATCATATGAAATAGGTATAAAGTTTGAATATTTGAATCTTAAATACACTCAAAACCATTTAAGCCTCAATATTACATATCATTCAAATTATAGAGTTTTGATTCATCATGAACAATCCACATAAAGTTTAAATATTTAGATCTTAAATATGTTTAAAATCACTTAATATTCGATACTACTTATCATTCAAATTTCAAAATTATGATGCATCATCAAAAATATGTATAAAATTTGATTTTTTGGATTTTAAACACGTTCAAATCCACTTAAGCTTCAGTATTACATATCATTCAAATTTAAAAGTTGTGATGCATCATGAAAAATATGTACAAAGTTTGAATCTTTAGATCTTGAACACATTCAAAATAGTTTAATCTTCGATATTAGATATCATTCAAACTTCAAAATTATGATACATCATGAGAATTATATATAAATATTGAATCTTTAGATCTTAAACACCTTAAAAAATGCCTAAACTTTTGCATTATATATAGTTAAAATTTTAATGTTGTGATGCATCATGAAAAATGTGAAAAAAAATTAAATATTTATTTGTTAAACATGTTCAAAACTTTTTAATCTTCAGTATTACATATCATTCAAACTTTAAATATGTGATGCATCATAAAAAATGTGCATAAAGTTTAAATAATTAAATCTTAAACACATTCAAAACCACTCAAGCTTCAATATTACATATCATTACAATTTTAAATTAACAATGCATCATGAGAAATGCTCATAAATTTTAAATCTTTAGATCTTAAACACATTCAAAAATACCTAAGCTTTAGTATTACATATCATGAGAAATGCATGTAAAGTTTAAATCTTTGTAATTATAGAACATTCAAAACCACTTAAGCTTAAGTATTACATCATTCAAAGTTTAAATTTTTGATACATTATAAAAAATATGTATAAATTTTAAATCTTTGGATCCTAAACAAATTCAAAACTGCTTAAGCTTTGGTATTACCTATCATTAAACTTTAAAAGTTGTGATGTATCTTGACAAATGCACATAAAGTTAAAATATTTGAATTTTAAACATGTTTGAAACTATTTAAGTTTTGGTATTACATATATTTAAAATTTTAAAGTTGCAATGCATTATGAGATATGTACATAAAGTTTAATTTTTTTGATCTTAAACACGTTTAAAACTACTTAAATTTTGGTATTATATATCATTTAAATTTCAAAATTGTGATGAAAAATGAGAAATATACATAAAATTTGAGTTTTTTAATCTTAAACACATTCAAAACTATTTAAGCTTCAATATTACATATCACTCAAACTTTGAAGTTGCGATGCATCATGAAAAATGTGCATAAACTTTGAACCATAAACACATTTAAACCCATTAAAATTTTTGTATTACATATCATTCAAACTTCAAAGTTATGATGCATCATGATAAATATATAAATTTAAAATATTTGTATCTTGAACACATTCAAAACCATTCAAGTTTCAATATTACATATCACTCAAATTTATGATGCATTATGAGAAACATGCATAAAGTTAAAATATTTGGATCTTAAATATGTTTTAAACCACTCAAAATTTAGCATTACATATCATTTAAAATTCAAATTTTTAATGCATCATAATAAACCCACCCACATAAAGTTTGAATTTTTAGATATTAAATACATTCAAAACCACTTAAATTTTAATTTTGCATATCACTCAAATTTCAATGTTGTGATGCATCATAAGAAACCCACATGAAGTTCAAATATTTGGATCTTAAACACAATAAAAAATTTAAAATTCAATATTACATATCTTATAAATTTCAAAGTTGTGATGCATCATGATAAATATGCATAAAGTTCAAATTTTTAAATTTTAAACACATTCTTAACCACTTAAGCTTCATCGGTATTAAATATCATTAAAATTTTAAAGTTGAAATTCATCATGAAAAATGCACATAAAATTGAAATATCTAGTTCTTAAACACCACTTAAGCTTCAGTATTACATATTAATCAAATTTCAATGCTGTAATGCATCATGAAAAATATGAATAAAGTTTGAATCCTTAGATTTTATACATGTTCACAACTACTTAAGCTTTCGTATTACATATCATTTAAATTTCAAAGTTGTGATGCATCATGAGAAACTCACATAAAATTTGAATCTTTGGATCTTAAACATATTCAAAACCACTAAACTTTCAGTATTGCATATCATTCATATTTTAAAATTTTGATGTATCATGAGAAATGCACATAAAGTTTGAATCTTTTTATCTTAAATACATTCAAAACTGATTAAATTTTGGTATTATATATAATTCAAATTTTAAAGTTATGATGTATTATGAGAAACATGCATAAATTTTGAATATTTATATCTTAAATACATTTAAAACTGCTTGAGATTTGATATTACATATCATTCAAATTTCAAAGTTACGATGCATTATGAGAAACACATAAAGTTTGAGTCTTTGCATCTTAAGCATGTTCAAAATTGCTTAAGCTTTTGTATTACATATCATTCACAATTGAAAGTTGTGATACATAATGAGAAATGTGCATAAAGTTTGAATTTTTAGATCTTGAACACGTTCAAAACTACTAAATATTTGGTATTACATATTATTTAAATTTTAATGTTTTGATGCATCATGATAAATGTGCAAAAAGTTTGAATCTTTGAATCTTCAACATGTTAAAGATTGTTTAAGATTAAGTATTACATATCATTCAAACTTTAAAGTTGTGATGCATCATGGCATATAGTCTAAATCTTTGGATTTTAAATTCATTCTATACTGCTTAAGCTTTGCTATTATATATCATTCAAATTTTAAAGTTATGATGCATCATAAGAAATATGCATAAAGTTTGAATTGTTAGATCTTAAATACATATAAAATCATTTAAGCTTTGGTATTACATATCATTCAAACATTAAATTTGTGATACATCATTACAAATATGCATAAAATTTGAATCTTTAGATCTTAAACATATTTAAAATTGCTCAATCTTCGGTATTACATATTATTCATATTTTAAAGTCATGAGGCATCATGAGAAACATACATAAACTTTGAATATATAAATTTTAAATATGTTCAAAACCACTTAAGCTTCGGTATTATATATTATTTAAATTTCAAAGTTGTCATGCATCATGAGAAATATACATAAAATTAAAATCTTTGAATCTTAAACACATTCAAATATGCTCAAGCGTCATTATTACATATCATTTAAATATGAAAGTTGTAATACATCATGAGAAACTCGCATAAAGTTTGAATCATTGGATCTTAAACACATTTAAAATTACTTAAGATTTAGCATTACATATCATTTAAACTTTGACGTTTCAATGCATCATGAGAAATGTGTATAAAATTTGAATCTTTGAATATTAAACACATTCAAAACTATTCAATATTTGGTATTATATATCATTTAAATTTGAATGTTATGATGTATTATGATAAATATGCATAAAGTTTTAATATTTGAACATTAAACATATTCAAAATCACTTAAGCTTTAGTATTACATATCACTCAAATTTCAAAGTTATGATGCATTATAATAAATGTACATAAAATTTGAATTATTGGATCTTATATACATTTAAAACTACTTAAAATTTGGCATTATATATTACTCAAATTTTAAAATTATGATGGATCATGAGAAATGTGCATAAAATTTGATTCATTTGATCTTAAACACATTTAAAACCACTTAAACTTTGGTATTATATGTCATTCAAACTTAAAAGTTGTGATGCATCATGACAAACGTGCATGAATTTTAAATTTTTGGATCTTAAAAATGTTTAAAAGCATTGAAACTTTGGTATTACATATCATTCAAATTTTAAAGTTGTAATGCATAATGACATACATGAATAAAGTTTGAATATTTAGATCTTAAACATGTTAAAAATCACTCACGCTTTGATATTACATATCATTTAGATTTCAAAGTTATGATGCATCATAAGAAACATACATAAAGTTTAAACATTTAGATCTTAAATACATTCAAAACCACTCAATCTTAAGAATTATATATCGTTCAAATTTTAGATCTATGATGCATCATAAAAAATGTACATAAATTTCAAATAGTTAGATCTTAAATAAATTTAAGTCCTTTCAAACTTTAGTATTACATATCATAGTAACTTGAGCATGGCTAATGACACATAACCCTTAGGTCCCTCTTGTATGCTCTCATGACATTCATAGTCATATTTTCACTAATTCCCAATCATTCATAGCCTTTCAAACTCGATCCCAACTAAATAAGACTTATTTTCCATGACTAATCCATCCTCCTAGGTCCCATTAGCTCAAGACAATAGCACTACACTTGAACTATAACACCATTGCCACTCTTGTCTATTTTTGGAGCTCTTGTCCAAGAGTAATTTTGACCCCAAAAATCAATTACTTTTAGTTCTCCATCCTTATCTTTTTCAATCTAATGTGAGCATATTCAACACATGACCAATAGATCCCTATAAAATCTCATTTAAAGGTTCAAAATCACTTAAACTTTAGTATTACATATCATTCAAATTTTAAAGATGTGATGCATTTGAGAAACATAAATAAAATTTAAATATTTAAATCTTAAACACGTTTAAAACCACTTAAGTTTCTGTATTATATATCATTAAAATTTTAAAGTTGCAATGCATCATGAAAAATGTGCATAAATTTCAAATTTTTAGATCTTAAGAACATTCAAAACTACTTAAGATTCAGTATTATGTATCATTCAAATTTTAAAGTTACTATGCATCTTAAAAAATATGCATAAAATTTAAATATTTAGATCTTAAACATGTTTAAAACCACTTAAACTTCATTATTACATATCACTTAAATTTAAAAGTTATGATGCATATTGAGAAATGTACATAAAGTTTGAATCTCTTATTCTTAAACATGTTCAAAACCACTTAAGCTTTGGTACTAGATGTCATTCAAAATTCAAAGTTGAGATGCACATTAGAAACCCACATAAAGTTCAAATATTTAGATCTTAAATACATTCAAAACCACTTAAGATTTGGTATTACATCATTCAAATTTTAAAGATTTGATGCATTATGATAAATGCCTATAAATTTATAGAATAATTAATTAATCTTAATTATATTGTAATAAATCTCTCAAGGTGTTATTAAACTTTGATTGACATATGTTAGTTATTTGAAGTATTTTTTAGGTGTGATTTGTTGTGTTATGAGTCATAATCTCTTATAGATTAGGAGATCTAATATCACTTAGTATTATATAAATAAATACCTTTTATAATGCTTTTGTTAATTTAGATAATTTAGTTAATACAATTTATTTTGGATTTCATTTGGTATCAGAGAAAAAAATTCTTGATGAGTCTTTTTTGAAGCATTAGAGAATCGGTGGAGATTGAGATCAAGAAACACTTAAATTTTATCCATCTCAAGTTGAAATGCTGCCAAAATTCTAGCCAATTTGTGGAAGGAGAAAAATTGTCAAAACAGGTATTTTTTTTGTTTTGATAAAATTTAGCCATATTTATATTAAATTTTGGGCTCAATTTCAGATCTAAGATTATATTTAAGAATCTTTGAATTTTCTTTTATTATTTTTGGTCAAGATCCAATTTTGAATTAGAGGAATAGATCTAGAGGAATATATTTAAGTTTTTCAGATGATTATATATGTCATTGTGATGAAAATTTGTATTATTTGTTAGATCTGAAAAAATATAGAATCTCTGAAAATGATCTTATACTTTTTCTAAATTCTACCCATAAAAATACTAATTTAAAAAAAAATAGAATTTTTGGAGCTTCTAGTGATTTTTTATGATTTATTTAAGTTTTTATTTTCTAAAATAAGTGAAGAATAGTATTTAAAAGATAGTTTTTATAGTGTTTCTTGTATAATCAAAGATCAAATCCTATATGATCAGATTCTTTTTGTTTAGAGATATTTAAAAATTATTCATTTTTTTTTAAAATGCAGCATCGAGACACCCATGGTGAAAGTTTAAAGGTAGAGTGCAATTTATAAGTTTTCATTTAGTGCAAAGTCAAATTTTTGGGTGGAGCACCATCCAGATCTACCATTTCTAGCATCAGCACCACCATGACACCACCAACATCTTTTAACCTCTGTTCATTCTGTATGACCACCTGTTGGGCCTTTGTTTAGCCCGAGAGGGCTTTTTCTTCACCACTATGAGTCATATTTGAAGATCTTTTCTTTCAAAGTTCATAACTTTTGATCTATGAAACTTAGAAAAGTGATATTTTTTAGATTGGATATTTTTTTGATATCTATGTAGTGGTAAGGCTATTTTTTATATTATGGTCACCAATATTTTTAAATTTTTTAATTTCTTGTCAATTTAGTTGATTAGTTCATGTATTTTGGACCTTTAAAAGGCCATAACTTTTGGCTGATAACTCTGATTTACATGCTATCTTTTTAAAAAAGTGAATATTTTTCTATAATATATCTATTAGAGTCATTAAATTGTTACCTCATTTACTTTTTGAACTTATTTTTGGTTGAAATTGATGTCTAGTTTTCTATTACTTTTTTTAATGCATTTTCAATAGAGTCTGACATTTATTATGTGATTGTGCATGATTTGTCATCTTTTTGTATGTGTTATTGCATTTTATTTACATTTTACAAACACACATTTCATTTCTACACTTAAACACACTTTTATTTCTTTGTCATTTACAACTTGCAAAATGTTTGGATCATGAGCATGTTTTGTGCTCCCTGACACACAATTACTTCATGGTGATAATTATGTAGCATGAAAAATAAAAGTATAAACACATCTAGAGTTTAAAGATATTTGGTCAGTAGTTGAAGGCACATGGCTCAGACATGCAACAAATATTGATCAACAAAAAAATTTTAACAAGGCTAATAAGAAAGCTAAGTTGATAATCATATTTGGTGTTTCAGATGAAGTACAACCTCATATCCATAGTGCTACAACTTCCAAAGATGCATGGGATAAGATTAAAACTATATATGAAGCAAATAATCAAAATTAGATCTTGTATTTTCAAATTTAATTGCACACTCTTAAACTCAAATCAGCTAAAAAAGTAGAAGCATTCCTTAAAATAATTACAACTTTGTAGGTTTTGCTTCAATCTTTGGGCAAACTAGTGACAAATGACCATTTGGTCCCTATAGTCCTTAGAGCATTGCCCTCCACATATAGGATATTTGTGACCACATTGAATGTCATAAGACAAAAACCAACCTTTGAAGCATTGATCAATTTATTATAATAAGATGAAGCTATGTATAATTTAGAGGAAGCAGATGATGAGCATGTACTCACATCGAATCAAAAGGGGAATAAACCCATGAAGGGTCAAAATCAATATCCAAAGTAAAACAAACAACAAAACCAACAAGGAAACAATTTGCATTCTCTTAAAGCATGTCAAATTTGTGAAAAATAGGGACATGACTTAAAACATTATTGGTACAAAACTTTTCAATAGGGCTCATCAAGTAAGAAGTCCTCTTTTCAACAAGTCACCACAAACTGAAAAGAATCAACCACAACAACAAAATAGGTGGAAACAAAAAAATTTCAATCATAAATAACATGGTAATGTTGCTAAAGATAATGGTTATTCAAATGAAGAATATGGTTTAATTACTCAATCACATGAGTCTACCATTCATCCAAGTGTAGTTTGGTATGTTGATTTAGGAGCAACTAGACACATGACAAGCAAAAAAGATTAGTTTTCTAATTTGAAAAAAATAGAGTCAAAAAGAAATGTATCACTTAGAGATGATATCTCATATACAATACAAGGTAGTTGTGACATCAAAATTCAACTTGGAAATATAAATTGCAACATTTCAAATGTTTTATGTGTTTCAAGACTTACAAAAAATCTATTATCTATAAATCAACTACTTGACCACAACCTCATGGTTGAATTTGATCACCAAAATGGTCAAAAGTTCTACCACATCAATTTTATCTTTATTTTTTTAAAAATTATCATCAAGCACTTGTGGTCAAAGACACAAAACTAGGCAATGTATGGCATAGAAGACATGGTCACTTGAGTTATGGATATTGGTTCAATTGAGCAAAAATGATATGGTTCATGGTCTTCCCAAACTCAATCAATATTTTGATATATGCACCAATTACTTGGATAGAAAATAATAAAGATATCTCTTTGAAAATACTGAGTATCAGTCACTTGGTAAGTTGGACTTGGTGCACACCGATCTTTGTGGATATTTTTCTTCCAGTCTCAAGAGATATAAATACTTTTAGTTTTTTATTGATGATTACTTATAAAAAATGTGGGTATATTTATTGAAGACTAAGGATCAATATTTTCAATTCTTCAAAGAATTCAAGGCCACAATTGAAAATGAAATTGGTAGGAAAATCAAAACCCTCCACTCAGATCATGGGGTGGAATACACTAGCAAACAATTCTTGGCCTATCTCAGTGAGAATGGAATCAATCATATTGACAACTCCATATTCACCTCAGCAAAATGTATTTATAGAATGGCATAACATAGTCATTGTGGAAATGTTTTGTAACATGGTTGAGGATGCAAAATTGTCTAATACATATTAAGTAGAAACTTGTCACACTGCATCTAATTGTTGAATAGGTCACCCACCAAAGTTCTTAATGGAATCACACCTCACGAAGCTTGGACAAGGAATAAACTAAAGGTAACTCACCTTCAATTTTTTGGTAGCAAGGCATATATGCATGTTCCTAAGAAGAAAATAAATAATTTGGATAAGAAAACAAAGAATGTATTTTTGTGGGATATAGTGCAAAATCAATGTATACATGCGCCTCTTGTTATAAAAACAAAGAAGGTACTAATCAACAAAGATGTAATGTTTGATGAAAAGAGTGGAATCAATCCACCTTCTACATAGGAAAATGATACAATCAAAATTCATGAAATATTTTTAGATAATGATGGTGAAAGTGAAAAAGAAAGATGGTCAAACAGGACCTCCAGCACCACCCCCTACAATTTAAAGTATGCAAGTGGTATACAAGTATCATACGAGATGCTAACTTGAATGGAATACCAGATATATCCACTTAAAGATTAAGGACTTGAATCATGGCTCAATAAGAGGTTAATATGACCCTTATAAGTATTGTGCAATAAACATATGAGCCCTCTATAGTAATAGAAGCCCTATTGTCTAGACTTTGGAAAGATGCCATGGATGCAGAATATCAATCATTGATGAATAATACTTGGTATCTTGTTGATCTTCCACCATTGAAGAAGCCTATTAGATGCAAATGGGTCTTTAAGACCAAGTATAAAGTAGATGGTAGTATTGATAAGACAAGGCAAGGCTTGTTGTAAAAGGGTATGCTCAGAAAGAAGGCATTGAATATAAATTATCAAAATGGTTTTTCTTATGGATGCATAGCTTGAATGGAAATTCCATCAAATGGATGTAAAAATTACTTTTCTCAATAGATATTTGAAAGAGGAAGTCTACATGACTCAACATGAAGGATTTGTGGCACTTAACCAAGAACATAAAGTGTGTAGGCTTATCAAGTCTCTATGGGCTAAAATTAGCTCCCTAAGCCTAGTACATTAGCATTGATGAGAATCTCATATAATATGATCCTAACCTCTATCTCAAATAGCATGGGGGGAGGTTGTTATAGTGATTATTTATGTTGATAATTTATCCATCATTGGTAGCACAATGAAGATGATCAATGCAACTAATAATGATTTCAAGTAATCATTTGACATGATAGATCTTGGGTTGCTTCACTATTGTCTTAGTTTGGAGGTATGGTAGAAGGAAAATTACATTTTTGTTTCACAGATGAAGTATACCAAGACATTGCTCAAAAAAATTAAGATGATGAAATGAAAGCTTATTACAACACCTATAGGGACAAGACTTCAATTGTCTCATATATATCCATCACTATAAGTAAATGCGACTCTCTATCGGTAGTTGATTACGAGTCTCATTTACTTGACATATATTATGCCATATATTACCTATGTTGTCAGCTATCTTTCTCAATTCATGTAAGAATCAAAGTAGCACATTAGATAGAGGCAAAGAGTGTATTGAGATACATCAGAAGTAAAATTGAGTATGGCCTAGAGTATAAGAATAATGATAATTTCTTATTGATAGGATACATAGATGTAAATCATGTAACTTCTATTGATGATAGGAAACCACTTCTAGATTTGTGTTCTTTCTAAGATCTAGTTCGATTTCATGGGGAAGTAAGAATTAGAATTATGTTTCTAGATCTTCCACAGAGGTAGAATATCATGTTGTAGTAAGAGATATCTAGGAAGTGATATGGATACATCACATTCTTTTAGGACTTGAAGTTCCATAGACTCAACTAACAGTTCTAAATTGTGGCAATCAAGGCATTCTACATCTTGTTCACAACCTAGTGTTTCATGAGATAACCAAGCACATAGAGGTTTAGATTCATTTCATACACAAACATGTTTAGTATCACAACATATAGCTCTAGTATTACTCCACTCAAGATCAGTGTGCAAATATCTTCACAAAATCACTTACACATGATAAGTTTGAGGTACTCAAGAATTATCTCTCTTCTTCTCTTTAGGCTATGATAAATTAAGGGAGTGGAGATGTTAGAATAATTAATTAATCTTAATTATATTATAATAAATGTCTCAAGGTGTTATTAACCTTTGATTGACATAGGTTAGTTGTTTAAGGTGTTTTTTAAGTGTGATTAATTATGCTGTGAGTCATAATCTCTTATAAATTAAGAGATCTAATCTCACTTAGTGTTGTATAAATAAGCACCTCTTGTAGTGATTTTATTAATTTAGATAATTCAATTAATACAATTTATTCTAGATTTCATAAAATTTAAATATTTTGATCTTAAAGACATTCAAAACCATTCAAGCTTTGGTATTCCATCATTCAAATTTCAAAGTTACAATGTATTATGATAACTGTGCATAAAATTTTAATATTTAAATATTAAACACGTTTAAAAAAATTTAAGCTTCGGTATTATATCATTATGATTTCAAAGTTATGATGCATTATGAGAAATACACATAAAGTTTAAATCTTTAGATCTTAAACATGCTTAAAACTACTTAAATTTATATATTAAATATCATTCAAATTTCTAAGTTGTGATGCATTATGAGAAATACATATAAAGTTTTAATATTTGGATCTTAAACATGTTCAAATCCATATAAATTTTTGTATTACATATCATTCAAATTTTAAAGTTGTGATGTATCATTAAAAATGTGGATAAAATTTGAATTTTTGGATGTTAAACATGCTTAAAACCACTTAAGTTTTAGTATTACATATCACTCAAATTTCACAGTTGTAATCATTATGGTAAAATTGAATAAAATTTAAATATTTAGATCTTAAATATGTTCAAAATTACTTAAGCTTTGGTATTATATACAACACAAATTTCAAAGTTGTTATGCATTATCAAAAATATAAATAAAGATCAAATATTTGAACCTTAAATAAATTTAAAACCACTTAAACTTCAGTATTACATATCATTCAAACTTGTGATATATCATGAAACACATGCATAAATTTTGAATCTTTAGATCTTAAATACTTTCAAAATCACTTAAGCTTCAGTATTACCTATCATTCAAACTTTAAAGTTGCAAGGCATCATGAGAAATGCATATAATGTTTAAATCTTTAAATATTAAAAATCTTTAAAATAGCTTAATGTTAGGTATTACATATCCTTAAAATTTAAATGTTGATATGCATCATGAAAAATATTCATAAATTTAAAATTTTTAGATCTTAAATACATTCAAAATTGCTTAATCTTTGGTATACTTATCATTCAAATTTTAAATTTCTGATGCATTATAATAAATGTGCATAAAGTTTAAATATTTAGATCTTAAACATGTTCAAAATTGCTTAAGATTTTTTATTGAATACCATTCAAAGTTTAAAGTTATGATGCATCATGAAAAACATGCATAGTTTGAATCCTTGGATCTTAAACACATTCAAAACTGGTTAATCTTCGATATTACATATTGTTCAAATTTCAAAGTTATGATAAATCATAAAAAATATGTAAAAAATTTAAGTCTTTGGATATTAAAACCATTCAAAACTTTTTATGCTTCTATATTACATATCATTTCAACTTTAAAGTTATGATGTATCATGAGAAGTGCACACAAAGTTCAAATCTTTTGATCTTAAACACTTTTCAAACCACTTAATTTTTAGTATTAATTTTCAATCAAATTTTAATCATAAATTTCAAATTTTTAGATCTTAAACATGTTTAAAACTTGTTAAGCTTCGATATTACATATGCTTCAAATTTTAAAGCTGTGATGCATCATAAAAAATTAGCATAAAATTGAAATCTTTCAATCTTAAAAACATTCAAAACTTCTTAAGATTTCAGATTATATATCATTCAAATTTAAATTTTTTGATGCATCATGAGAAATATGCACAAGATTTGAATCTCTAAATCTTAAACATGTTCAAAACTATTTAGGCTTTCATATCATTTAAATTTCAACGTTGCAATACATCATAACAAATGTGCTCAAAGTTTGAATATTTAGGTCTTAAACATTTTCAAAACTACTAAAGCTTTAGTATTGCATATCATTCAAATTTTAAAGTTACAATGCATCTTGAAAAATATGTAAAATGTTTCAATCTTTAGATCTTAAACATGTTTTAAATCACTTAAGTTTTAGTAGTACATATCATTCAAAAGTTGTGATGTATCATAAAAAATGTGGATAAATATCATATATTTAGATCTTACATACTTTCAAAATCACTTAAACTTAGATATTACATATCATTTAAATTTTAAAATTGTAATGCATCATGATAAATGTGCATAAAATTTAAATATTTAGATATTAAACATGTTCAAATCTACTTAAGCTTTAATATTACATATCATTCATATTTCAAAGTTATAATGCATTATAATAAATATAAATAAATTTTGAATCATTAGATCTTAAACATGTTCAAAACCACTTAAATTTCAATATTACATATCATTTAAATCTCAAAGTTCTAATGCACTATGATAAATGTGCATATATTTAAAATCTTTAGATATTAATTATGTTCAAAAATACTTAAACTTCGATATTATATATTATTCAAAATTTAAAATTATGATACATAATGAGAAATGCATATAAATTTCAAATTTTTAAATCTCAAATTCATGCAAAACCTTTTAATCTTTGGTATTACATCATTCAAAATTCAAGGTTATGATGTATAATGAGAAATTTACATAAAGTTTGAATCTTTAGATGTCAAACATGTTCAAAACCACTTAATATTCAATATTACATATCATTAAAATTTAAAAATTAAGATGCATCATGATAAATATGCATAAATTTTAAATATTTAAATTTTAAATATTTTCAAAATTATTTAAGCTTTGATATTATATATCATTTAAATTTTAAAATTGTGATACATCTTGATAAATGTATATAAAATTTGAATCTTTAGATCTTTAATAAATTTAAAATCACTTAAATTTCAGTATTACATGTCATTCAAATTTTAAGTTGAGAAACATCATGAGAAAGCCACACAAAATTTAAATTTTTAGATCTTAAACATGTTCAAAACTATTTAAGCTTTAGTATTACATATCATTCAAATTTTAGAGTTGTGAAGTATCATGAAAAATAAGCATAAAGTTAGAATATTTAGATCTTAAACAGATCAAAACCACTTAAACTTTGATATTATATACCATTCAAATTTTAAAGCTGTGATGCTTCATAAAAAATGTATACAAAATTTCAATCTTTAGATCTTAAACATATTTAAAATTACTTAAGTTTTGATAATCATTGAAATTTAAAAGTTACGATGCATCATAAAAAATGCACACAAAGTTTAAATCTTTGGATTTTAAATATATTTAAAACTGATTAAGCTTTAGTATTACATATCATTCAAATTTTACAGTTGTGATGTATAATGAGAAACACGCATAAAATTTGAATCTTTAAATCGTAAACATATTCAAAACTATTTAAGTTTCGGTATTACATATAATTCAAATTTAAAAGTTATGATACATCAAAAAAATGTTCACAAAGTTTGAATCTTTAAATTTTAAATATGTCCAAAATTGATTATTCTTTAGTATTACATATACTTCAAAATGTTAAAGTTGTAATGCACCATGAGAAATACATATAAAGTTCAAATATTTATATCTTAAATATGTTTAAAAACCACTCAAACTTCATTATTTTATCATTCAAATTTTAAATTTGTGATGCATTATAGGAAATATGCATAAAATTTAAATATTTGGATCTTAAACACCTTCAAAACCACTAAAGCTTTAGTATTATATCATTCAAATTTCAAAATTGTGATGCATTATAAAAAATATGAATAAATTTTGAATCTTTAGATCTTAAACATATTTAAAACCATTTAAGCATCAGTATTACATATCATTTAAATTAAAGAGTTGAGATGCATCATAAAAAATGCACATAAATTTTGAATCTTTAGATGTTAAACATATTTAAAACTACTTAAACTTTGCTATTCTATATCATTTAAATTTGAAATTTATAATGCATTATTTGAAATGCACATAAAGTTTATTTAGATTTTAAACATGTTCAAATTTACTTAAATTTTGGTATTACATATCATTCAAATTTTAAATTTGTGATGCATCATGAGAAATGAGCATAAAATTTAAATCTTTAGATCTTAAACACATTCAAATTTGACTAAGCTTAAACACATACAAAATTAGAATGTTTTGATTTTAAACACATACAAAACTATTTAAGCTTTGATATTACATCCTTTAAACTTTAAATTTGTGATGCATGATGAGAAACATGCATAAATTTTGAATCTTTAGATCTTAAACATGTTTAAAATTGTTTCAACTTTAGTATTATATATCATTCAAATTTTAAAATTAGGATGTATCTTGAAAAGTGTACATAAAATTCTAATATTTATATTTTAAACACATTCAAAAGTGATTAAGATCCAATATTAAATCATTTAGATTTCAAAGTTGCGATGCATTATGAGAAATGCACATAAAGTTTAAATCTTTAGATTTGAAGCACATTTAAAACCACTTA
Source organism: Torreya grandis (assembly GCA_037957365.1). Lineage (NCBI taxonomy): Eukaryota > Viridiplantae > Streptophyta > Pinopsida > Cupressales > Taxaceae > Torreya > Torreya grandis. The sequence goes on from JARHVA010002684.1 coordinate 415,897, forward strand.
AACTTTAGCATTACATCATTCAAATTTTAAAATTTTGATGCATCATGAGAAACATGTATAAAGTTCAAATCTTTAGATCCTAAACACATTCAACACTACTTAATTTTTTATATTACATATCATTTAACTTCAAAGTTGTGATGTATCTTAAGAAATGCATATAAAGATCAAATATTTAGATCTTAAACATGTTTAAAACTACTTAAGCTTTAGTATTACATACATTTCAAATTTTAAATTTGTAACGCATCATAATAAACATGCATAAAGTTTGTATCTTTATATCTCAAACATATTTAAAACCACTTAAGCTTCAGTATTACATATCATTTAAATTAAAAGATGCATTACATATTATGAAATGCACATAAGGTTTGAATCTTTGAATCTTAAATATGTTCAAAATCATTTAATTTTCAATATTACATATCACTAAAATTTTAAAGTTGTGATTTATGATGAAAAACATGTATAAAGTTCAAATTTTTAGATCTTAAACATATTCAAAATTACTTCAGCATCAGTATTACATATCATTCAAATTTTAAAGTTGGGATGCATCATAAAAAATGTGTTTGAAGTTTTAATATTTAGATCTTAAACACATTCAAAAGTGATGAATATTTGGTATTACATCATTTTGATTTAAAATTTGTGATGCATTGTGATAAATGTACATAAAATTTGTATGTGTAGCACATTTAAAATTACTTAAGCTTCATTATTACATCATTCAAATTTCAAAGTTTTGATACATCATGAGAAACATGTATAAAGTTTGAATCTTTAAATCTTAAATACATTCAAAACTACTTAGGCTTTGGTATTATATATCAACTGTTAAAATTGTGATGCATCTTAAAAAATGCACATAAAATTTAAATATTTGAATCTTAAACACGTTTGAAACTATTTAATCTTTAGTATTACATATATTTCAAACATTAAAATTGTGATGCATTATGAGAGATACATATAAAGTTAAAAAAATTAGATCTTAAATGAATCTAAATTTTTTTAAGCTCTGGTATTACATATCATTCAAATTTTAATATTATGATGTATCATGAGAAACACATAAAATTAGAATGTTTAGATCTTAAACACATTCAAAATTACTTAAGCTTTGGTATTATATATCATTCAACTTTTAAAGTTATTATGTATCATGAGAAATTTGCATAAAATTTGAATCTTTAAATCTTATATAATTTTAAAACCGCTTAAGCGTTGGTATTACATATTCAAATTTTAAATTTGTGATGCATGATGAGAAATGTGCATAAAATTTCAATCTTTATATTTTATACATGTTTAAAACCACTTAAGCATTAGTATTATATATCATTTAAATTTTAAAGTTATGATGTATTATGGGACATGCACTTAAAGTTTAAATTGTCATTTTAAACACATTTAAAACATGTTTAAGTTTTGATATTATATATCATTTAAATTTTAAATTTATGATGTGTCATGAAAAATGTGCATAAATTTTAAATATTTGGATCTTAAACATTTTCAAAACTTATTAATCTTTGGTATTACATATCATTTAAAATTTAATATTGCAATGTATTATGAGAAATGTGCATAAAATTTAAATCTTTAGATATTAAACACGTTCAAAACTAGTTAAGGTTTGATATTACATATCATTAAAATTTTAATGTTATAATGAAAAATGATAAATTCACATAAAGTTTGAATCTTTGAATCTTAAACACATTTAAAATTTCTTAAACTTTAATATCACATATTACTCAAATTTCAAAGTTGCGATGCATTATGAAAAATATGTATAAACTTTAAATCTTAAACAGATTTCAAAGTTATGATAAATCATAAAAAATATGCATAAAGTTTGAATCTTTGGATCTTAAATATATTTAAAACCACTCAAGCTTTGACATTACATATCATTCAAAATTTAAAGTTATGATGCATCATAAAAAATGTGCATAAAATTTAAATTTTTAGATATTAAATACATATAAAACCACTTTAGTTTTGGTATTATATATCACTCAAATTTTAAGGTTATGATACATCATAATAAACCCACATAAATTTCAAATATTTAGTTCTTAAACACGATCAAAACATTTTAAGCTTTGGTATTACATACCATTCAAATTTTAAAGTTGTGATGCATCATGAGAAACACATAAAATTCAAATCTTTGGATTTTAAAAAAGTTCAAAACTACATAAACTTTAGTATTAAATATCATTCAAATTTTAAAATTATAATGCATCATGATAAATATGCATAAATTTTAAATCTTTACATCATAAACACTTTCAAAATTGATGAAGATTTAGTTAGTATTACATATCATTCAAAATTCAAAGTTACGATGTATCATGAAAAATGCACATAAATTTTAAATATGTGGACCTTAAATATGTTCGAAACTACTTAAGCTTAGTATTATATATAATTAAACTTTTAATGTTGTGATATATCATGAAAAATACACATAAAATTTAAATCTTTAGATCTTAAACATGCTAAACATCACTTAAGTTTCAACATTACATATCAGTCAAATTTAAAAATTGTAATATATCATTAAAAATATGCATAAAATTTAAATCTTTGGTTCTTATACATGTTCAAAACTACTTAAGCTTTATTATTACATATCATTAAAATTTCAAAGTTGTAATACATTATGATAAACATGCATAAAATTTAAATATTTAGATCTCAAACACATTCAAAACTACTTAAACTTTGGTATTACATATCACTCATATTTCAAAGTTATGATGCATTAAGAGAAACATGCATAAAGTTAGAATCTTTGAGTTTTAAATATGTTCGAAACCACTTAAAATTCAGTATTACATATCATTCAAATTTAAAAGTTGTGATGCATTATGAGAAATGTACATAAATTTTGAATTTTTAGATCTTAAACATATTTAAAACCACTTAAAGTTTGGTATTACGTATCATTCAAATTTTAAAATTACAATACATCATAAAAAATATTTAAAAATTTTAAATCTTTAGATTCTAAACACATTAAAGACTGTGCAAGCTTTAATATTACATATCATTCAAACTTAAAAGTTAGGATGCATCATAACAAATGCACATAAAGTCTAAATCTTTAGATTTTAAACTCATTTTAAATTGTGTATGTTTCAGTATTACATATCATTGAAACTTCAAAGTTATGATACATCATGATAAATATGCATAAATTATAAATTTTTAAATCTTAAACACATTTAAAACAACTTAAGCTTTGATATTACATATCATTCAAATATCAAATTTATAATTTATCATTACAAATTTGTATAAAATTTAAATCTTTAGGTCTTAAACATATTTAAAACTTTTCAAGCTTCAATATTATATATCATTCAGATTTCAAAGTTGTGATGCATCATGAGAAACATGAATAAACTTTGAATTTTTAAATCTTAAACACGTTCAAAACCACTCAAACTTTGGTAATACATATCATTCAAATTTTAAAGTTGTGATGCATCATAAAAGCACACATAAAATTCAAATTTTTAGATCTTTAATATATTTAAATCTTCTCAAGATTTGGTATTACATGTCATTTAAATATCAAAGTTGTAATACATCATAAGAAAGTCACATAAAATTTGAATCATTAGATCTTAAACACATTTCAATTTTTTTTAAGCTTCAACATTATATATCATTCAAATTTTTAATTTCTAATGCATTATTAGAAATGTATATAAAGTTCAAATCTTTAGATATTAAACACATTCAAAACTATTCAATCTTTGGTATTATATATCATTTAAATTTTAATGTTATGATGCATCAAGAGAAATATACATAAATTTTAAATAATTAGATCTTAAACATGTTCAAAACTACTTAATCTTTGATATTATATATCATTCAAATTTTAAAGTTGTGATGTATTATGAAAAATTTACATAAAATTTAAATCATTGGATCTTAAATAGGTTCAAAACTACTTAAGATTCAGTATTACATATTATTCAAATTTTAAAATTATGATAGATCATGAAAAATATTTATAAATTTTTAAACCATTTAATCTTAAAAATATTTAAAACTACTTAAATTTTCATATTACATGTCATTCAAACTTCAAAACATAATCAAAATTAAGCTTTACTATTATATATCATTAAAAATTTAAATTTATGATGCATCATGAGAAACAAACATAAATTTAAAATATTTAAATATTTAAATTATTCAAAATCACTTAAACTTTGATATTATATCATTCAAACTTTAAAATTGTGATGCATCATGATAAATATGCATAAGTTCAAATCTTTATATCTTAAACATGTTCAAAACTACTTAACTTTTGGTATTACATATTATTTAAATTTTAAAGTTGTGATACATTATGCAAAATAAATATAAATTTTAAATCTTTGGATCTTAAACACATTCAAAACTATTTAAATTTTTTTATTACATATCATTCAAATTTAAAAGTTATAATGCTTTATAATAAATGTGTATAAAATTTGAATCTTTAGATCTCAAACATGTTCAAAACTATTTTAGCTTTGGTATTACATATAATTCAAATTTAAAAGTTATAATGCATTATGATAAATGAGCATAAAGTTTTAATTTTTAGATCTTAAATATTTTTAAAATTATTTAAATTTTGGTATTATATATCAGTCAAAATTCAAAGATGTATCATAAAAATTGTGCATAAAGTTTGAATCTTTAGATCTTAAACATATTTAAAATCATTTAAGTTTTGATATTAAATGTCATTCAAACTTTAATGTTGTGATACATCATGAAAAATATAAATAAATTTTAAATATTTTGTTCTTAAACACATTCAAAGTTATTAAAGCTTTGATATTACATATCACTCAAACTTTAAAATTATGATTCATCATGATAAATGCACATAAAGTTTGAATATTTGAATCTTAAATATTTTAAAAGCCACTTAATCTTTAGTATTAAATATCATTTAATTTTTAAATTTGTAATACATCATGAGAAACACTCATAAATTTTAAATCTTTAAATTTCAAATACGTTCAAAATTGCTTAAGCTCTAGTATAACATCATTTAGACTTCAAATTTTTTATGCATCATGATATATATATATATATATATATATATATATATATATATATATATATATCTTAAACATGTTTAAAATATATTAAACTTTGGTATTACATATCATTTAAACTTTAAATTTATGATGCATCATTAGAAATGCGTATAAAGTTTGAATTGTTGAATCTTAAACACATTCAAAAACTCTTAAACTTTAGTAGTATATATCATTCAAATTTTAAAGTTGTAATGCAACATAAAAAATACATAATTTTTTTGAATCATTGGATCTTAAATATGTTTAAAACTACTTATGTTTTGCTATTACATGTCATTAAAATTTCAAAGTTACGATACATCATGAGAAATGCACATAAATTTTAAATATTTGGATCTTATACATGTTGAAAACCACTTAAGCTTCAGTATTGCATATCATTCAAACTACAAAGTTCTAATACATCATGAGAAATATGAATTGCATATAATTTGAACTATAAACTTCTCAATCTTTAATATTTCATATCATTCAAATTTTAAAGTTATGATGCATCATGAAAAATGTTGATAAAATTCATATTATTAGATCTTAAATATGTTTAAAACTTATTAAGTTTTTGTATTACATGTCATTCAAATTTTAAATCTGTGATGCATTATAATGTTTAATAAAAAATGTTCATAAAATTTGAATATTTAGATCTCAAACACATTTAAAACCACTTCAATTTTTGTATTATATATCAATCAAATTTGAAAGTTAAAATACATTATGATGAATGAGCATAAAGTTTGAATCTTTATATCTTAAACATGTTCAAAACTATTTAAGCTTGGGTATTACATATCAATAAAATTTTAAAGTTATGATGCATCTTGAAAAATGCACATGAAATTTAAATCTTTGAATCTTAAACAAGTTTAAAATCACTTAAGTTTCAATATGATATATCATTCAAATTTAAAAATTGTGATGGATAATGAGAAATCTATATAAGTTTTAAATATTTGAATTCTAAATAAGTTTAGAACCACTCAAACATTGGTATTACATATCATTAAAATTTCAAAGTTACGATGCATTATGAGAAATATGTAAAAAATTTGAATATTTAGATTTTAAACATGTTTAAAATGACTTAAGCTTCAGTATTACATATCATTCAAATTTAAAAGTTACTATGCATCATATGAAATGTGTATAAAGTCTAAATTTTTAGATCTGGAATACATTCAAAACCACTTAATCTTCAGTATTACATATCATCAAACTTCAAAGTTTCATATCATAAAAAAATATTTATAAAGTTTGAATATTTAGATATTAAACACATTAATTTTTTTTTAAGTTTTAGTATTAGATATCATTCAAACTTTAGAGTTGTGATGCATCATGAGAAATACACATAAAATTTAAATATTTAGATTTTAAACATGTTTAAAACTACTTAAACTTTAGTATTACATATCATTCAAACTTTAAAGTTGTGATGTATCATAAAAATATGCATAAATTTTGAATTATTAGATATTAAACATATTCAAAACTACTTAAGCTTCATTAGATATTAAATATTTGATCTTTATGTGCATTTATCATTATCTAAATTTTAATGATATGTAATATTGAAGCTTAAGTGTCTTTAAATGTGTTTACAATTTAAATATTAAAAATTTATTCATATTTCTTATGATGCATCGTAACTTTAAAATTTAAATGATTTGTAATACCAAATTTTAAACTAGTTTGAATGTGTTTGAGATACAAAGATTTAAACTTTATGTATATTTATTATGATGGATCACAACTTTAAAATTTGAATGATATGTAAGACTAAATTTTGAATGGATTTAAATGTATTTAAGATTCAAAAATTTAAAATTTATGTCCATTTTTTATGACACATTACAACATTGAACTTTGAATGATATGTAATATCGAAGCTTGAGTGGTTTTGAAAGTGGTAATGAATATTAAACACATTAAAAATTACTTAAGCTTCATTATTATACCATTCAAATTTTAAAGTTGTAATGCATCATGATAAACACACATAAAATTAAAATCTTTAGATCTTTAACACATTTAAAATTGTTTAAAATTTGATATTATATATCTTTCAAAATTTAAAGTTATGATGCATCATGAAGAATGATCATAAATTTAAAACCACTTAATCTTCAGTATTACATATCATTTGAATTTTAAAATTGTGATGCACAATGAGAAGTGCATATAAAATTTGAATATTTAGGTCTTAAACATGTTTAAAATTACTCAAGCTTAAGTATCACATATTATTCAACTTTAAAGTTATACTACATCATGAAAAATATGCATAAAATTTGAATCATTAGATCTTAAACACATTAAAAATTATTTAATCTTTGATATTAGATATCATTCAAACATTAAAGTTGTAATGCATTATAAAAAACATGCATAAAATTTTAATCTTTAGATCTTAAACTCCTTCAAAACCACATAAGTTTTTATATTACATATCATTCAAATTTCAATGTTGTAATACATCATATGAAATGTAATTAAATTTTAAATATTTAGATCTTAAACTGTTTAAAACCACTTATACTTTAGTATTACATATCATTCAAATTTTAAAGTTGTAATGCATTATGAGAAATATGTATAAATTTTTAATCTTTATATCTTAAACATGTTCAAAACCACTTAATATTAGTAGTACGTATCATTCAAACTTTAAAAGTATGATGCATCATGAGAAAAGTGCATAAATTTTAAATATTTAGATTTTAAGCACACTCAAACCACTTAAGATTTGATATTACATATAATTCAAATTTTAAAGTTATGATGTATCATAAAAAATATACATAAATTTCAAATCTTTAGATCTTAAACACACTCAAATTTGATTAAAATTTGATATTACATATCATTAAAATTTTAAAGTTTTGATGCATCATGAAAAATATACATAAAATTTAAATCATTATATTTTAAATATGTTTAAAATTGTTTAATCTTTAGTATTACATATCATTCGAATTTTAAAATTTGAATCTTTAAATCTTAAACACATTCAAAACCACTTAAGATTTGGTATTACATATCATTCAAATTTTAAAATTACAATGTATTATGATAAACATGCATAAAATTTAAATTATTATATCTTAAACACGTTCAAAAAAACTTAAGCTTTGATATTACATATCATTCAAATATCAAAGTTGTGAAGCATCATGATAAATGCTCATAAAATTCAAATATTTAGATTTTAAATACATTTAAAACCATTTAAAGTTTAATATCACATACCATTCAAATTTTAATTTTTGATGCATCATGAGAAATATAAATAAATTTTAAATCTTGAGATATTAAAAATATTCAAAATCACATGAGCTTTGGTATGACATATCATTCAAATTTCAAATTTGTTATACATTATTAGAAACATACATATAGATCAAATTTTTGGATCTTAAATATATTCAAAACCACTTAATCTTTTATATTACATATGATTTAAATTTTAAATTTGTGATGCATTATGAAAAATATGTATAAATTTTAAATTTTTAGATATTAAACACATTTAAAATCGCTTAAGCATTGGTATTACATATCATTCAAATTTTAAAGTTATGATGCATTATGAGAAATGCACATAAAATTTAAATCTTTAGATCTTGAACATATTCAAAACCACTTAATCTTCATTATTACATTCAATTTAAATTTAAAAGTTATGATGCATTATGAGAAAATATGCATAAATTTTAAATCGTTAGATCTTAAATATGTTCAAAATTGCTTAACCTTCAATATTACATATCATTAAATTTTAAAATTTGTGATGCATTATGACTTTAAAATTTTTATGCATCATGAAAAATGCACATAATATTTGAATCTTTATATCTTAAACACATTTAAAACCACTTAAACTTCAGTATTATATATCATTCAAATTTTAATGTTGTAACACATCATGAAAAATACATATAAAATTTAAATATTTAGATTTTAAACATGCTCAAAACCATTTAAGATTTGGTATTACATCGTTCAAGCTTTAAAATTGTGATGCATTATGAGAAATGTGCATAAATTTTAAATCTTTGTATCTTAAACATGTTCAAAACCACTTAAGTTTTGGTACTGCATATCATTCAAATTTTAAAGTTACGATGCATTATGAAAAATTCACATAAAATTTAAAGATTTAGATCTTAAACATGTTCAAAACCACTTAATCTTATATATTGCATATCATTCAAATTCAAAAATTATGATGTTTTATGAGAAATGTACATAAAATTTGAATCATTAGATCTCAAACACGTTTATAACCATTTTCGATTTAATTTTACATATCATTCAAATTTGAAAGTTGTAATATATTATGATAAACAAGCATAAAGTTTAAATATTTAGATCTTAAACATGTTTAAAACAATTTAAATTTTGATATTACACATTAATCAAATTTTAAAATTATAATGCATCATAAAAAATGTGCATAAAATTTAAATCTTTAATCTTAAACACATTCAAAATAACTTAATATTTGGTATTACATGTCATTCAAATTTTAAGTTATAATTCATCATGATAAACATTCATAAAGTTTAAATCTTTTGATTCTAAACAAATTCAAAACTACTAAAGCTTCAATATTACATATAGTTTAAACTTTAAAGTTATGATTCATCATGACAAATACACATAAAGTTTAAATATTTAGATCTTAGATACATTCAAAAGTATTTAAGATTCATTATTACATATAATTTAATTTTTAAATTTATGATGCATCATGAGAAACACTCATAAAATTTAAATATTTAGATCTTAAACACACTCAAAACTATTTAAACATTAGTATGACATCATTCAAATTTTAAATTTTATATGCATCATGATAAATACACATAAATTTTGAATTTTTAGATCTTAAATATGTTTAAAATTTCTTAAGATTTGGTATTACATATCATTCAAACTTTAAAGTTATGATGCATCATTAAAAATGCATGTATAGTTTGAATTATTGAATCTTAAATACATTCAAAACCACTTAAACTTTGATATTACATATCATTAAAATTTTAAAGTTGTAATGTATCATGAGAAATGCATAAAAAATTTAAATTATTAGATCCAAACATATTCAAAGTCATTTAAGCTTTGATATTATATATCATTCAAATTTTAAAGTTACAATACATCATAAAAAACGTAAATAAATTTTAAATCTTTAGATATTATACACGTTCAATATCACTTACGCTTTAGCATTGCATATCATTCAAACTACAAAGTTCCAATGCATCATGACAAACGTGCATTTCATATCATTCAAACTACAAACTTCTCAATCTTTAGTACTGCATATTATTCGAATTTCAAAGTTATGATGTATCATAAAAAATGTGCATAAAATTTAAATCGTTAGATCTTAAACACGTTCAAAATTGCTTAAGCTTCAATATTACATATCATTAAAATTTTAAATTTGTGATACATTATGATAAATGTGTATAAATATTGATTTTTTTCATTTTAAATACACTCAAAACTGTTTAAACTTTAATATTACATATTTAAATTTTAAAATTATGATGCATCATAATAAATTTACATAAAGTTTATACTTTTAAATCTTGAAATTATTCAAAATAATTTAAGCTTTAGTATTATTTCATTCAAACTTCAAAGTTATGATGCATCATGAGAAATATGCATAAATTTTGAATATTTTCACATTTTCATGATATTTTGTAAATTTTAAATTTGAATGATATATAATGCTAAAAAATAAGCGATTTTCAACATATTTAAAATCTAAAATTCAAAAAATAAAATTTAATTGATTTTTAATGTGTTTAGAATTCAAAAATTCAAATTTTATATACTTTTTATATCATTCACCATAATATTGAAGTTTGAATGATATGTACTAATACTAAAGTTAAAGCAATTTTGAAAGTGTTTAAGATTCAAATATTCAAATTTAATTAATGTTTCTCATAATGCATCAAAACTTTCAAATTAAAATGATATATAATACCAAAATTAAAGTGGTTTTGAATGTATTTAAGATTTAAAATTCAAATTTTATACAGATTTATCATAATATATTACAAATTTTAAATTTGAATGATATGTAATACTAAAGCTTAAATTGTTTTGAACATGTTTAAGATCTAATGATTTAAACTTTATGTATATTTTGTATGATGCATCATAACTTTGAAGTTTTAATGATATGTAATACCAAAACTTAAGTGGTTTTGAAAGTGTTTAAAATTTAAAAATTTGAACTTAATATGCATTTCTCATGATGCATCGTAACTTTAAAATTTAAATGATATATAATATCGAAGCTTAAGTTATTTTGAATGTGTTTAAAGTCCAAAAATTTAAACTTTATTCACATTTCTCATAATGCATTACAAATTAAAAATTTTAATGATATGTAATACTGAAGCTTAAACAATTTTAAACATGTTTAAGATTTAAAAATTCAAACTTTACGTATATTTTAATGATACATCACAACTTTTAAATTTGAATGATATGTAATATTAAAGCTCAAGTAGGTTTAAATATGTTTAAGATTTAAAGATTTAAACTTTATGTATGTTGTTTATGGTGAAACACAACTTTAAATTTTGAATGATATCTAATACTGAAATTTAACCAGTTTTTAATATGTTTAAGATTTAAATTTTATACATGTTTCTCATGATACATTATAACTTTGAAATTTAAATAATATGTAATACTAAAGGTTAAGTGGTTTTGAATATATTTAAGATCTAAAGATTTAAAATTTATGCACATTTCATATGATGTATCATAATTTTTAAATTTGAATGATATGTAATACTAAAATTTAAGTGGTTTTGAATGTGTTTAAGATATAAAGATTTATATATTATACATATTTCTCATAATGCATCACCAATTTAAAATTTAAATGATATGTAATACTAAAACTTGAGTGGTTTTAAATGTGTTTAAGATTTAAAGATTCAAATTTTATCTGAATTTATCATGATTCATTACAACTTTGAAATTTAAATGATATGTCATAATGAAATTTAAGCAATTTTAAACATGTTTAAGATCTAAAAATTTAAATTTTATGTGCATTTTTCATGATATATTGTAACTTTAAAATTTGATTGATATGTAATACCGAAGCTTAAGTGGTTTTAAACATGTTTAAGATCTAAAAATTTTAACTTTATGCTTATTTATTACAATATATTTCAATTTTTAAATTTAAATGATATGTAATATCAAAGCTAAAGTGACTTTGAATATGTTTGAGATCTAAATATTCAAATTTTATGCACATTTCTCGTGAAGTATCATAACTTTCAAATTTGAATGATATGTAATATTAAAAATTAAATAACTTTAAACATATTTAAGATGTAAAAATTTAAACTTTATGCATATTTTATATAATGCATCGTAATTTAAAAATTTGAATGATATGTAATATCGAAGCTTATATGGCTTTGAACGTGTTTAAAATTTAAAGATTTAAATTTTATACATATTTATCATGATGCATTGTAACTTTAAAATCAGAATGATGTAATACTGAAGTTTAAGTAGTTTTGCACATTTGTAATATGTAAATATTTGATGTTTATGTGTGCATCACAACTTTAAAATTTAATCAAAATATAATACTAAAATTTAAACAGTTTTAAACAGGTTTAAGATCTCAAAATTTAAATTTTATGCACATTTATCATGATGCATCATAACTTTAAAATTTAAATAATATGTAATACCCAAGTTTTAAATTTTTTGATTATGTTTACTATCTAAAGATACAAAATTTATGCACATTTATCATGGTGAATTTAAACTTTCATGTTCGAATGAGATGTAATACTGAAACTTAAGTGGTTTTGAATGTGTTTAAGATCTAAAAATTCAAACTTTATGCACATTTGTAATGATGCATCATAGCTTTAATGTTTGAATGATATGTAATACTTAAGCTTAAGTGATTTGAAATATATTTAAGATTTAAATATTTAAACTTTATGTGAGTTTCTCAAGATGCATCGCAACTTAAAAATTTTAATGATATGTAATATCAAAGCATAAATAGTTTTGAACGTGTTTAAGATCGATTGATTTGAATATTATGTGCATTTCTCATGATGTATCATAACATTAATATTTGAACGATATGTAATACTGAATCTTGATTGAATTTGAAAATATTTCAAATTTAAAAATTGAAATTTTATACAAATTTCTCATAATGCATCGCAAATTTAAAATTTAAATGATATGTAATATTAAAGATTGAGAAATTTTGAATATATTTAAGATCTAAATATTTTAAATTTTATGTGTTTCTCATAATGAATCATAACTTTGAAATCTAAGTGATATGTAAGACTAAAACTTGAGTGGTTATGAATGTATTTAAGATCCAAAGATTCAAATTTTATGTGCATTTGTCATGATGCATAACAACTTTAAAGTTTGAATGATATGTAATACCAAAGCTTAAGTAGTTTTGAATGTCTTTAAGATCTAAATATTTGAATTTAAATGCATGTTTGTTATAATGTATCACAATTTCAAAGTTTGAATAATATGTAATCTCGAATCTTAAAAAAAATTTAATGTGTTTAAAATCTAAAGATTAATTTTTTTTGAGAAATTTTCATGATTCATCATACTTTGAAATTTAAATAATTTATAAAACCAAATCTTAAGTGATTTTGAACATATTTAAGATCCAATGATTCAAACTTTGTGTATTTCTCATAATACATCTCAACTTTAAAATTTGAATGATATGTAATACTTAAGCTTAAGTGATTTTAAACATATTTCAGATTTAATAATTTAAACTTTATGAGAATTTGTCATGATTCATCGTAACTTTAAAGTTTAAATGATATGTAATACTAAAGATTGAACAGTTTTAAATGTGATTAAGATCAAAAAATTTGAGCTTTATGCATATTTTTCATGATACATTATAACTTTTAAGTTTGAATGATATGTAATGTCGAAGCTTAAGCTATTTTTAACATATTTAAGATCTAATGATTCAAATTTTATGCATATTTCTCATGATGCACTACAAATTTGATATTTGAGTGATATGTAATACTAAAATTTGAGCATATTTGAACGTGTTTAAGATCTAAATATTTTATTTTTATAAATATTTTTCATAATACATCATAACTTTAAAATTTGAATGATATGTAATACCGAATCTTGAGAAATTTTGAAAATATTTAAGATCCAAAGATTCAAAATTTATGAATATTTTTAATGGTGCATCATAACTTCAAAATTTAAATGATATGTAATACTGAAGCTGTGTCAGTTTTGAATGTGTTTAATATCCAAATATTCAAATATTATGTGTGTTTATAATGATGCATCAAAACTTTGAATGTTGAATGATATGTAATACTAAATCTTAAATAGTTTTGAACATGTTTAAGATCTAAAGATTCAAATTATATATATATTTATAATGATGCATTGTAAATTTGATGGTTGAATGATATGTAATATTAAAGTTTAAGTAAATTTTAACATGTTTAATATTTAAAGATTAAAATTTTGTATATTTTTTTATGTTGTATCATGACTTTAAAATTTGAATGATATGTAATACCAAAGCTTAAGTGATTTTGAACTCGTTCAAGATCTAGATATTTAAATTTTATGCACATTTTTTATTATACATCACAACTTTCAAAGTTAAATGATGTGTAATACCAAAGCTTAAGTAATTTTTAATATGTTTAAAATCTAAAGATTCAAATTTTATGTATATTTCTTATAATGCATCATAATTTTAAAATTTGAATGATATGTAATAATGAAGCTTAAGTGATTTTAAATGTATTTAAGATCTAAATATTTAAATTTTATGCACATTTCTCATTATATATCATAACATTAAAATTAAAATTATATGTAATATCAAAATTTAAGTGATTTTGAACATATTTAATATACAAAGATTCAAATTTTATACATGTTTCTTATGATACATCAAAATTTAAGCAGTTTTAAACATGTTTAAGATCTAAAAATTTGAATTTTATTTCATTTTTTATGATGCATTGCAAATTTAAAATTTGACTGATATGTAATATTGAAACTTAAATAGTATTTAAAATGTTTAAGATCCAAATATTTAAATTTTATGCTATTTTTTTATTATGCATCATAACTTTGAAATTTGAATGATATATAATACCAAAGCTTAAGTGGTTTTGAACATATTTAAGATCCAAATATTTAAATTTTATGTGTATTTGTCATAATAAATCACACTTTAAAATTTAAATTATTTATAATATCAAAATTTAATCAGTTTTGAATGTATTTAAAATATAATTTAAATTTTTTACATGTTTTTCATGATGCATTAAAATTTTGAAATGTGAATGATATGTAATATTAAAGTTTAAACAATTTTGAATGTGTTTAAAATATAAAAATTCAAACTTTATGTGCATTTTTTATGATGCATTGTAACTTTAAAGTTTGAATAATATGTAATACTAAAGTTTAATTAATTTTACAAGTATTTAAGATCCAAAGATTCTAACTTTATATTTATTTCTCATAATGCATCACATCTTTTAAATGATATGTAATACTAAAACTTAAATGATTTTAAATGCATTTGAAATCTAAAGATTTGATCTTTATGCATATTTTTTATGATGTATCATAAATTTAAAATTTAAATAATATATAGTACCAAAGTTTGAGTGGATTTTAATGTGTTTAAAATTTAAAAATTTAAACTTTATACACATTTTTCATGATGCATCATAACTTTGAATGATATGTAATGTTGAAGCTTGAGTGATTTTAAACATATTTAAGATCTAAATATTCAAATTTATACATATTTTTCATGATGCATTAAAATTTTAAAATCTAAATAATATGTAATACCGATGCTTAAATAGTTTTGAATATGTATAAGATTCAAAGATTCAAAATTTATGCATATTTATCATGATGTATCATAATTTTAAAGTTTGAATGATACGTAATATCAAAGCTTCAATAGTTTTATGTGTGTTTAAGATCTAAAAATT
This sequence comes from Torreya grandis, assembly GCA_037957365.1. NCBI lineage: Eukaryota > Viridiplantae > Streptophyta > Pinopsida > Cupressales > Taxaceae > Torreya > Torreya grandis. Next base: position 432,095 of record JARHVA010002684.1, read on the forward strand.
TAAAGTTTAAGCACATTTGTCATGATGTATCATAAATTTGATATTTAAGTGACATATAATACCAAAGTTTAAGTAGTTTTAAATATCTTTAAGATCCAAAGATTCAAACTTTATACATGTTTCTCATAATGCATTGTAACTTTGAAATTTGAATGTATTTAAGATTCAATGATTCAAACTTTTTATTTTTTTTTCATTATGCATCATAAATTTAAAATTTGAATTATATGTAATACCAAAGTTTAAGCAGTTTTGAATGTGTTTAAGATCCAAAGATTAAACTTTATATACATTTTTTATTATGCATCATAACTTAAAAATTTAAATGATATGTAATATTAAAACTTAAATATTTTTTAACATGTTTAAAATCTAAACATTTAAATTTTATGCATGTTTTTCATGATGCATCATAACTTAAAAATTGAAATGATATGTAATATCTAAGCTTGAGCAATTTTGAATGTGTTTAAGATCTAAAAATTTAAAATTTATATAGATTTGTCATGATGTATTACAACTTTGAAGTTTGAATGATATGTAATACTAAAGCTTAAGTAATTTTGAATGTATTTATAATCTAAATATTTAAAATTTATGTACATTTTTAATAATGAATCTCAACTTTGATGTTTGAATGATATGTAATACCGAAGCTTAAGCAGTTTAAAATGTGTTTAAGATTTAAAGATTCACATTTTATATAAATTTTTAATGATGCATCATAACTTTAAAATTTGAATGATATGTAATATCAAAGATTAAGTGGTTTTAAATATGTTTAAGATCTAATGATTCAAGTGTTATATGCATTTCTCATGATATATAAAAAAATTTAAAATTGAATGATATGCAATACTAAACCTTGAGCAGATTTAAATTTTATATGTATTTTGTATGATGTATTTCAACTTTAAAATTTGAATGATATGTAATAAAATAATTTAAGTGCTTTTGAAGGTATTTAAAATCTAAAAATTTAAATTTTATGCCTATTTTTCATGATGCATCACAATTTTGAATTTTGAATGATATATAATATCAAACTTAAGTAGTTTTGAATGTATTTAAGATCCAATTATTTAAAATTTATGTATTTTTTAATGATGCATCACAACTTTTAAATTTAAATGATATGCAATACGAAAGCTTAAATGATTTTAAATGTATTTAAAATCTAAAGATTTGAATTTTATGTACATTTTTTATGATGCAATTCAAATTTAAAATTTAAATGATATATAATACTAAAGCTTAAGTAGTTTTGAATGTGTTTAAGATCTAAATATTCAAAGTATTTACATATTTCACATAATACATTATAAATTTAAAATCTAAATGATATATAATACTCAAGTTTGAGTAGTTTTGAATGTGTTTAAGATCCAATTATTTAAATTTTATTTGTATGTCATGATGCATTATAACTTTAAAGTTTGAATGATATGTAATACTAAAACTTAAGCAGTTTTGAATGTATTTAAAATCTAAAAATATGAACTTTAAACATATTTTTCATGATGCATCAAAACTTTGATCTTTGAATGATATGTAATATTGATACTTAAGTGATTTGAAATGTGTTTAAGATTTAAAGATTAAAAATTTATGTTAGTTTGTCAAAATATATCACAACTTTAAAATTTGAATGATATGTAATACCAAAGATTAAGTGGTTTTAAATGTGTTTAAATTTGAATGATTTAAATTTTATGCATATTTTTCATTATACATTGCAACTTTAAAATTTAAATAATATGTAATACTCAACTTTGAGTGGATTAAAATATGTTTAAGATTCAAGGATTCAAAATTTATGCATGTTTCTCATGATGCATTGTAACTTTAAAATTTGAATGATTTGTAATACTAAAGATTGAAGGGTCTTGAATGTATTTAAAATTTAAAGATTTAAACTTTATATGCATTTTTACAGTGTATCACAACTTTGAAATCTAAATGATATGTAATATTGAAGCTTCAATGGTTATGAACATGTTTAAATATTCAAAGATTCAAACTTGATGTGAGTTTCTCAAAATGCATCATAACTTTAAAATTTGAATGATATGTAATATCAAAACTTGAGTATCTAGATTAAAATGTGTTTACGATCTAAGAATTTAAAATTTATACATGTTTCTCATGACGCATTGTAACTTTAAAATTTGAATGATTTGTAATACTAAATATTGAAGGGTTTTGAATGTGTTTAAAATATAAAGATTCAAATCTTATGTGTATGTCTCATAGTTCATCACAACTTTGAAATCTAAATGATATGTAATATTGAAGCTTCAATGGTTATGAACATGTTTAAAGATTTAAAATTTATGTGAGTTTTTTAAAATGCATCGCAACTTTAAAATTTAAATGATATGTATACCAAAGCTTAAGTATTTTTGAATGTGTTTAAAATTGAATGATTCAAATTTTATACATATTTTTCATCATATATTACAACTTTGAAATTTGAATGATATGTAATATCGAATCTTGAGTATCTAAATTAAAATATGTTTAAGATCTAAGAATTCAAAATTTATGCATATTTCTCATGATGCATTGTAATTTTAAAATTTGAATGAATTATAATACTAAAGATTGAAGTGTTTTGAATGTATTTAAAATCTAAAGATTTAAATTTTATATGCATTTTTCATTGCATCATAACTTTAAAATCTAAATGATATGTAATATTGAAGCTTGAGTGGTTATGAACATGTTTAAGATATAAAGATTTAAATTTTATGTGCATTTATCATGATGCATTACATCTTTAAAGTTTGAATGATATGTAATACTAAAATTTAAGTAGTTTTGAATATATTTAAGATCTAAAAATTTGATCTTTATGTGCATTCATCATGATGCATCATAGCTTCAAAGTTTGAACTATATGTAATAATAAAGATTAAGTAATTTTAAATATATATAAAATCTAAAGATTCAAAAATTTTGTGTATTTTTCATGATGCATCATGACTTTTAAATTTAAATGATATGTAATACCTAATTTTAAGTGATTTTAAATGTGTTTAAGATCCAAATATTCAAACTTTATGTGTAGTTATTATTATGCATCATAGCTTTTAAATTTTAATGATTTGTAATACTTAAGACTAAGTAGTTTTGAATGTATTTAAGATGTAAATATTTAAATTTTATGCATATTTCTCATAATGCATTATAATTTTAAAATTTAAATGATATGTAAATATCAAAGCTTAAATACTTTTGAACATGTTTAATATTCAAATATTTGAATTTTATACATATTTTTAATAATACATCACAACTTTTAAATTTAAATTATATGTAATAAACAAGTTTTGAATGTATTTAAGATATAAAAATTTAAAATTTATGCACATTTCTCATGATGCATCAAAACTTTAAAATTTAAATGATATGTAATATAAATATTTAAATAATTTTAAACTTGTTTAAGATTTAAATATTCAAACTTTATGCACATTTATTATGATGAATTGTAACTATAAAATTTGAATGATATATAATATTGAAGTTTTATTGATTTTTAATGTGTTTAAGATATAAAGATTAAAACTTTATGTATGTTTATCACGATGCATCAAATTTTTTAATTTTAATGATATGTAATACTGAAGCTTAAATAATTTTAAACATGTTTAAGATCTAAAAATTTTAAAATTTATGCATATTTTTTATGATGCATTACAATTTTAAAATTTAAATGATATGTAATATTGAAGCTTAAGTGATTTTGAACGTGTTTAAGATCTAAAAATTCAAACTTTATATGCATTTCTCATAATGCATCATAACTTTAAATTTTGATTGATATGTAATACCAAAGCTTAAGTGATTTTGAACATATTTAAAAATTAAATATTTAAAATTTATGTGAATTTTTCATGATACATTACAACTTTAAAATTTGAATGATATGTAATACCAAAGGTTAAATGATTTTGATCATGTTTGAGATCTAACAATTCAAACTTTATATGCATTTCACATGATGCATTACAACTTTGAAATTTGAATGAATGTAATATCAAAGTTTAACTGATTTTAAAGGTGGTTAAATCTAAAGATTCAAATTTTATGCATATTTTTTATGATGCATTGCAACTTTAAAATTTTAATAATATGTAATATTGAAGCTTAACCGATTTTAAATGGGTTTAAAATCTAAAAATTTAATCTTTATGCATATTTCTCATTATGCATCACAACTTTGAAATTTCAATGATGTAATACCTAAGTTTAAGCAATTTTAATCATTTTTAAAGTCCACATATTTAAACTTTATGTGCATTTCTTATTATGCATTATAGTTTTAAAATTTAAATGATACATAATACTAAAGCTTAAGCAGTTTTGAATGTGTTTAAAATCTAAAGATTTGAAGTTTATACATATTTATTATAATGAATTTCAATTTTAAATGATATGTAATACAAAAGCTTAAGCAATTTTGAATGTGTTTCAAATATAAAGATTCAATTTTTATATGTATTTTTCATGATGCATCACAACTTTAAAATTTAAATGATATAATACTGAAACTTAAGTAATTTTGAAGGTGTTTAAAATGTAGAGATTTAAATTTTATGCACATTTATCATGATGCATTATAACTTTGATGTTTGAATGATATGTAATATCAAAATTTAAGTAGTTTTGAATGTGTCTATGATTCAAATATTTGAACTTTATACATATTTCTCATGATGCATCACAATTATAAAATTTTAATGATATATAATACCAAAGTTTAAGTGATTTTGAATGTGTTTAACATCTAACGATTCAAAATTTATATGTATTTATAATTATGTATCATAATTTTGTAATTTGAATGATATGTAATGAAGCTTTATAGGTTTTAAACATATTTAAGATCCAAAGATTTGAACTTTATGTGCATTTTTCATAATGCATCATAAATTTAAAATATAAATGATATGAAATATCAAAGCTTGAATGATTTTAAAAGTGTTTAAGATATAAATATTCAAATTTTTACATATTTATCATGATTCATCACAGCTTTGAAGTTTGAATGATATGTAACACTAAAGCTTAAGTATTTTTAAATATATTTAAGATCTAACTATTAAAATTTTATGCATATTTGTCATGATGTATGACAACTTTGAAGTTTGAATGATATTTAATAATGAAGCTTAAGTAATTTTGAATGTGTTGAAGATTATAAATTTTTTAGTGTTTCTCATGATGCATCCTACTTTAAAATTTTAATGATATGTAATACTAAAACTTAAATCAATTTGATCATGTTTAAAATCTAAATTTTTTAAATATTATACATATTTCTCATGATGCATCACAACTTTAAAATTTGAATGATATGTAATACCAAATTTTGAGTAAATTTTAACATATTTAAGATCTAAATATTTAAGTTTTACGTGTGTTTCTCATGATGCATCACAACTTTAAAATTTAAACAATATATAATATTAAATATTGAGCAATTTTAAACATATTTAAGATCTAAAAAATCAAATTTTATGTGTATTTATCAGATATATCACAACTTTTAAGTTTGAAATGATATGTTATATCGAAGCTTAAATAATTTTGAATGTGTTTAAGATCTAAAGATTTAAACTTTATGTATGTTTGTCATGATGCATCATTACTTTGAATTTTAAATATGTAATATCGAAGCTTAAAATTTTTTTAATGTGTTTAAGATCCAAAGATTCTAATTTTATGTATGTTTTTCATGATGCAACTTTGAAATTTGAATGATATGCAATACCAAAGCTTAAAAAATTTGAATGTGTTTCAAATCTAAAGATTTCAAATTTATATATATTTTTTATGATACATCGTAACTTTGAAATTTGAATGATATATAATATCAAATATTAAGTGGTTTTAAAGGTGTTTAAGATCTAAAAATTTGAACTTTATACGTATTTCTAATGATGCATCACAAATTTGAAATTTAAATAATTTATAATATCAAATTTTAAATAGTTTTGAATGTGTTTAAAATCCAAACATCTAAATTTTATGCACATTTCTCATGATGTATCATAAATTTAAAATTTGAATGAAATATAAGACTAAAGCTTAAGCATGTTTGAACATGTTTGAGATCCAAATATTTGATATTTATGCACATTTCTCATGATACATCACAATTTTAAAATTTGAATGATATATAAAATCAAAGCTTGAGTAAATTTTAACATGTTTAAGATCTAAATATTTAAATTTTATTCATATTTCTCATGATGCATCATAACTTTGAAATTTTAATGATATATAATACCAAAGCTTGAGCAGTTTTGAACATGTTTAAGAACCAAAGATTCAAATTTTATGCACATTTCTCATGATGTATTATAAATTTTGAATATGAATGATAAGTAATACTAAATCTTGAGAAGTTTTGAATGTGTTTAATATCTAAAATTTTAAATTTATGTGTATTTTTTATGATGAATCACAACTTTGAAGTTTGAAAGATATGTAATACCAAAGTTTCAATAGTTTTGAATGTATTTAAGATCTAAATATTTGAAATTTATCTATGTTTTTAATGATGCAATTCAACTTTAAAATTTGAATGACATGTAATACCAAAATTTAAGTAGTTTTGAACGTGTTTAAGACTTAAAGATTAAAACTTTATATAAATTTTTCATAATGCATTGCAACTTCAAAATTAGAATGATATGTAATATCAAAGTTTAAGCGGTTTTGAATATGTTTAAGATCAAATGATTTAAATTTTATGCATGTTTCTCATGATGCATCACAATTTTAAAATTTGAATGATATGTAATACTAAAGATTAAGCAATTTTAAACATATTTAAGATCTAATGATTTAAATTTTATGCACATTTATCACAATGTATCGTAACTTTAAAATTTGAATGATATGTAATACTGAAATTGAAGTGATTTTAAATATGTTGAAGATTCAAAGATTTAAATATTATATGCATTTATTATGATGCATTACAACAATCAAATTTGAATGATATGTAATACTTATTGACCTAATTTGACTCTAACTCAAATTTATTCATGTTTCTCATGATTCATCGTAGATTTAACATTTGAATAATATGTCATACCAAAATTTAAGTGGTTTTTAAGGTATTTAAGATTTAAACTTTATTCATATTTTTCATTATGCATCACATCTTTGAAATTTAAATGATATATAATACCAAAGCTTAAATGGTTTCAAACATGTTTAAGATCTAAAGATTCAAATTTTATGTATTTTTCATATGCATTATAATTTTAAAATTTAAATGATATGTAATATCAAATCTTAAGTAATTTTGAATATGTTTAAGATCTAAACACTTAAATTTTATACATGTTTTTCATTATGCATCCCAAATTTAAAATCTAAATGATATGTAATACTGAAGCTTAAGTAGTTTTGAACATGTTTAATAACTAAATATTTAAATTTTAAAAGTATTGTTCATGATGCATTACAACTCTAAAATTTAAATGATATGTAATACATAAATTTAAACAGTTTTAACCATGTTTAAGATCTAAAGATTTAAAATTTATGTACATTTTTCATGATGAATCATAACTTTAAAATCTAAATGATATATAATATTTGATCTTAAGTCATTTTAAACATGTTTAAAATCTAAATATTTAAACTTTATGCATATTTTTCATGATGCATCATAATTTTGAAATTTGAATGATATGTAATGCTGAATATTAAATAGTTTTAAACATGTTTAAGATCCAAAAATTAAAATTTTATGAGTATTTCACATGATGCATTATAGTTTTTAAATTTGAATGATATATAATACTGAAGTTTAAGTGATTTTGAAAGTTTTTAAGATCTAAAAATTCAAAGTTTATGTATATTTCATATAATAGATCATAACTTTAAAATTTGAATGATTTGTAATATCAAAGCTTAAGCTTTGGTTTTAAATGTGTTTGAGCTCTAAAGATTCAAACTTTGTGAGTGTTTCTCATGATGCTTTATAACTTTAAAATTTGAATAATATGTAATACCCAAGCTTAAATAGTTTTGAATGTGTTGAAGATCCAAAGATTTGAGCTTTATGTGCATTTTATATGATGCATCGTAAGTCTAAAATTTTAATGATATGTAATACCAAAGCGTAAGTGGTTTTAAATATATTTAAGATCAAAAGATTCAAACTTTATTCATATTTCATATGATGCATCATAACTTTAAAATTTAAATGATATATAATACTAAAATTTAAGTAGTTCTGAACATGTTTGAGATCCAAAAATTTGAACTTTATACATGTTTTATCTAATGCATTATAACTCAAAAATTTGAATGATATGTAATATTGAAGCTTAAGTAGTTTTGAACATGTTTGAAATCCAACATGAAATATGAATGATATGTAATTAAAGATTGAAAAATTTTGAATGTATTTAAGATCCAAAGATTTAAACTTTTTGTGTATTTCTCATTAATGAACACAACTCCAAAATTTGAATGATATGTAATACTAGACCTTAAGTAGTTTTAAACATACTTGAGATCCAAAGATTCAAACCTTATGCATATTTATTATGATGTATCATAACTTTGAAGTTTATTTGATATGTAATACTGAAGTTTAAGTAGTGTTAAACTTGTTTGAGATCAAAATATTCAAACTTTATACATGTTATTTACGATGCATCACAACTTTAAAATTTGAATTATATGTAATATTAAATCTTAAGCAATTTTAAAGATATTTAAGATCTAAAAAATCAAATTTATGCATGTTTTTAATTATGTATTGAAACTTTGAAGTTTGACTGATATGTAATACCAAAGTTTAAGTAATTTTGAATATGTTTAAGATCTAAATATTCAAATTATGTGAATTTTTTTCATGATGTATCATAATTTTAAAATTTAAGTGATATGTAATATCAAATTTTAAATAATTTTGAATATGTTTAAGATACAAATATCAAATATTATGTGCATTTATCATGATGCATCACAACTTTGAAAGAATTGTTTTAAATGTGTTTAAGATATAAAGATTTAAAATTTATGTGTGGTTTTTATGACGCATTGTAACTTTGAAGTTTGAATTATATGTAATAACAAAGCTTAATTAGTTTTTAACATGTTTAATATCTAAACATATAAACTTTATGAGAATTTTTCATAATGCATCGTAACTTTGAAGTTTCAATGATACATAATACATAAGCTTAAGTGATTTGAACATGTTTAAAATGCAAAGAATTTAAATTTATGCAAATTTTGTATAATGCATCATAACTTTAAAGTTTGAATGATATGTAATAAAAAAACTTAAGTGGTTTTGAAGATGTTTGAGATCCAAAAATTTAAATTTTATGTGTTTTTTATAATACATCATAACTCTAAAATTTTAATGATATGTACTACTAAAGTTTAAGTGGTTTTAAGTGTATTTCAAATCTAAAAATTAAAACTTTAAGCATATTTCATATTATGCATCACAAATTTGAAATTTGAATAATACGTAATACCAAAGATTAAGTAGTTTTGAACATATTTAAAATTCAAAGATTAAAATACACTTATATTTTGGTATTACATTATTCAAATTTCAAAGTTGTATTATATTATGATAAACATGCATAAAGTTTAAATTTTTGGATCTTAAACATGTTCAAAACTACCTAAGCTTTAGTATTACATATCATTCAAATTTTAAAGTTATTATGTATTATGATAAATTTACATAAAGTTTAAGTCTTTGAATCTTAAACACATTCAAAACCATTCAAGCTTTAGTATTTCATCATTTAAATTTTAAAGTTGCAATGTGTTATGAGAAACATTTATAAAGATTAAATATTTATATCTTAAATACATTTAAAACCACTTAAGCTTTGGTATTGTATCATTTAAATTTCAAATTTATAATGCATTATGAGAAATATGCAAAAATTTTGAATTTTTGAATATTAAACATGTTTAAAACTACTTAATTTTTGATATTATATATCATTCAAATTTCAAGTTTTGATGCATCATGAGAAATACATATAGATTTTAAATCTTTAGATCTTAAACATATTCAAAACTATTTAAGCTTTAGTATTATATATCATTCAAACTTCAAAGTTTCAATGCATCATGAGAAACATGCATAAATTTTTAATCTTTGGATCTTAAACACGTTCAAAATTACTTAAGCTTTAGTATTACAGATCATTAAAATTTTAAAGTTATGATACATTATAAAAATATGCATAAAATTTGAATATTTGAATCTTAAACATGTTCAAAATCGCTTAAACTTTATTATTTCATATCATTCAAATTTTAGAGTTGCAATTCATTATGATAAATATACATAAAATTTAAATCTGTGGATCTTAAACACATTTAAAATTGCTTAAAATTTCATATTAAATATCATTCAAAATTCAATGTAGTGATGCATCATGAAAATATGCATAAAGTTCAAATATTTAGATCTTAAACACATTCTAAACTACTTAAGCTTCAGTATTACATGTCATTAAAATTTCAAATTTATGATGCATCATGATAAATGCGCATAAAGTTTAAATCTTTGGATCTTAAACATGTTCAAATCTACTTAAGCTTCAGTATTACATGTCACTTAAATTTCAAAGTTGAGATACATCATGAAAAATACACATAAAGTTCAAATCGTTGGATCTTAAACACATTTAAAACTGCTTAAACTTTGATATTACATATCATTAAAATTTAAAAGTTACAATGCATCATGAGAAATGTGCATAAAATATAAATTCTTGGATCTTAAACACCTTCAAAACCTTTTAATTTTTATTATTACATATCATTTAAATTTAAAAGTTGTGATGCATCATGTCATGCCTAATTTTTAACATGACTAAAACACACCCAAACACTCAACTTTTTCTTAAACTTCAAAAGATGTGTGTCACAACATGGATGTGAATACAAGTTCGTTTAACACTGTACAAAACTATAGAATATCCTTATTAATTATAATATTTTAACTACATCAAAAACAAGAAGATTTAAGTACTCACACATGCAGTACTAAAATAATTTTGATAATAAAAGTCTAAACATGTACATCACCAAAATTCTCAAACTAAACAAGGTTGTGCCTACAACAAAAAACCCTACTAAAGAGTCGAAGGTTGTCCTAGATTTCTTATAGTCTCATATCATTCACAAAGAGAGGTAAATAACTTCAAATGACATATTCAGTCAAACTGACATGTGTCATGACATAGTCAAACATCCTGACATCCAAATTTCATCTAGCTCAAAATCATTAAAAATGGCTCCAAAATGACATTGCAATAAATATCTTCATCTAGGGAAAAATAAATCTAAAAACTCATACTAATTTTATAAACTATAGGATAATCCTAGAAACTTATAGAATAAAACCTAGAGAAGGAGACGCCAAAATAAACTGGCAACCCAATCAGGTTTTGGCAACATAAGGGTTAACTAACTCAAAATTTTGAAATAGATAGGGCTTGGAACGAGCCTACCAAAAATAGAAAATGACTCCAAAAGAACCAAAATAAAGTTCTAACGATAATATAAAGCTAGATAGAATTAGGATCAACTCTTATCTTTGCATAAAAATGAATCTAATTATTTTTAGTCAATCAATTTCAAACTAACTTTGCATAACTAAATTGTTTTGTCTAGTAAGTTTCAAAATAAAGTGGATTTAAAATCATGTTATGAAAAATAGAAAAACACTTTATTTCAAAGGTTAAAAAAATTCTAGGTTTAAAATTAAACTCATGGAATACATAAACAACTTTTTGTTTAGAAAAAATTAAATATCCAGTTTTAAAGATAAGGTCACTTTTTTGGTGACTTTGAATTTGGAAAATTCAGACTGTGCAAAAAACATACAATAGTCTTCTAAGATAGGCATGCCAAAAATAGCTAACATTCCCAAAAAAAAACTAAAACAATATTCTTAGGTTAATATAAAGGTTGAATAAAACACTAACAATTATTTATTTCTTGATACATTACATTTAACTATTTTAGCAAGGCAATTTGAAGGTGACATTGGGAGCTGGAAAAGAACAATAGATGTAAAATATCAATGATTGGCTCTAAAAATGAGGCCACCAAAATATGACTATGCAAGAAATAAATAAAATGGTTGTTGTTGATGATTAACATATGATAGGGGAAAAGATATCAATTTTTAATTTTAACAAATTTTTTTTTACTAGTTTAAAAGTTGATTCCAAAATAGCTTCATTGGGTGCAACTAACTAGCCAACACATAAATTTTTGCAAGTGTCTCTCGGAATGGGTCCACTAAAAGACATCCATCTAGGGTACAATAATACCGGTTTCATTTTTATATTCCCCTATGATAGGATAAAAGGTTTCAATAATAAGATTCATGGAAATTATCGGTTTTTATATTTTTATGAGCCCATCTTAGAGCTATTCTACGTTGATTTTTCATAGTTGACAAATCAGCTTGTTTGTTCAAGAAAAAACCATACAATAGGTGATTATGTTGTCATAATGTCACATGCTCTTAGATGATGAATTCCTCATTTAAAGTATCTATTCCATCAAGAAATTACTAATAGATAGTTTAATCCATAATGTTCACTTAACCAATGGTAACATCTATTGAAATAATAATATTTTAAAAAAAACCCATGAATATCACTTAACTCATAGAACTTACCGATTCAAAGTCGTGAACAATAGAATTTATGTAGTTATAGTCAAAACTATGAAGGTTAATATGGCTTAATTAACACTTTATAAAATAGAGACAGAGAAATTATTACAATGAAAATAAAAGTTCTAACTTCTTTCAAATCATTTTTCCAACTAATACTTGAGGTTAAAATACCATTTCAAGGTGATCACAATACAAAAAAATTCTCATGATAAGAACACTAAAAAATAATCTTAATTCAAGGATGAATCCATACATGGTGTATCTAACTACAACAATCAAAGTTAAAATCTATTAGATGATACATCCTAAATATCCTTTAATGCATGCTTATATGTCAACAACCTTAACTCTTGATGTACGTACCTGCACAACACCGAGTGCATCAACTTAAAGATGGAAAGAATTTCCCTAATATTATTCATCAAACATTTCAATATTAACCAAATTTAATCTTTTTATGATATAATATAGCACTTCACCTATATTTATAACTGATTTTAGATAATCAACAATAAAATCAAGATAGAATAAAGAGATAATATTAGTATACATTATTTACTACTAATAACTATATTTATAATTCTAAGCTAGCATAGAGAGATTGGCTATAAATAAAAAAAGAAATTTATTTAATAAAAATCTTTCAGTATGGACCAAGAAAAGAGCAAAATTTATCATTATAATTTGAGAGAGAGAACCTGAATTAAAACATGATCAAAAATAGGATGTTAAACATATACAAATCTAGAGGTATGAATTATTTAACATAATAATTTATAAGTTACAATATAAGCTTATCCAATATCTTAACACCACAAATTTGGGTCCTACAATCCTTTATTTATAACAATCGCAGGGTTTATCACTCAATCAAAAGGATATGTCAATGTATAAAGAAACTAAACACATAAATGCATCTCTATTTCCTTTCAAATGAAACATTACAACTGTTCTAAGCCCAAAATTATGCCTCTAATCTAACTCATTAATTATCCAGCCAAAAAAAAAAAATTAAACTAAAAATAATAATATTAAAAGAATGTTATCCACACTTTTCAAGTGTAAATGATTCAACATAGATAATTCATTTTTAGTAGGCTTACAGATATCATCAAACCAATTAATATTATCCAATAATGGTACCGTACTCATCAGGGGATTTTTCCAAGTAAAAACAAATCACACTGAGGAGTAAGCATAGAATTAAGAGTCTAAAATCACCATCTACAGCCATGAAAATAAAACTCCATACAATCACAAAACATGAGGTACCATAGCTCAAATGTTATTTCAACTTTAACCTTTACTCCACCTCTATGCCCGACCAAGAGATCTACTTGTTTAAGCTAATTGAGATGCCTCATTCAATAAATGATTAAACCAAGGAAAAACTAATTATGATAGTGGTATTCAAGCATAATAATAGGTTTAATAATACCATTTTGGCCAACTAAAAGTATGATAAAGATTATTTAGGTGAATATAAACAAAAATGAAATATATAATTCCCTACAGGTTATCCATATGGAACCATACTATAGAAAATTATTTGTATAATTATACTTAAACAACCATATAGACATAACATGATGAAACAAGAATTAGATACAAGGAAAATAAACCATTTCTACACAATCTTGAGACAGAAAATAATAAAAGAATAATATAATTATTGCTTCTAAATTTAACCCACATACAAATAAGGAGAAATACTCCATTAATGAGGTACTAGAGTATGCTACAATTTCTTATACTAGACTATTATCCCCCTAAAAAAACCTTGGTTAATAACTAAAATTATTAGATTGAATAAAACAGGAGAATAACTTACTTGGTAAAACTTTCCCAATTCTTCTACCAGTTGATCCACCTTGGTTGCCCTGAATCTCCTCCTTTATTGATGGCTAATTAATTATTCTCTTTTACATGGTGATCTAGCTATGAGTTCTAACCTACACTACTCCCCAAGACATTCCATTCAAGGGATAACATGCATCACATGTTAAAATCAAATTGAAATATTTGAATAGGCTTAAAGTTGTACACCATTATGAGATTGGACTTCCACACAATTATAAGATTGGACTTCCATATAATTATGAGATTGGACTCCCATAGTTTTTGGTCTTGCCTTCATCACCCCTCAGTGGTAATCCATAGGCAATAATTAATTAATAAAATATTTTTGATTTTTTAAAACTAGATACTCTAATGCAATGGTTATGGCATCCCACTCCCATGTGGGTTTTGTTTACCACCCATTTATTCCAACTATTAGAATAGATTCCTACACCCCACTCTCCTTTGGAATTTTTTTATATTATTAAAACAAATTTGAAATTTAAATTTAAATCATTTTATGAATTTAAATAAATTAATTTTCCACCTAGTTTGATAACCAATATTTTAATACTTAAAATTCATCATTTAATCATTAACACCCTATTCAATATGGTGACAGAGGGAGGATAAGACCTATAAACTAGGTTAGACAATTTCATTTGATTACAAAAATACTTATTTAATAATATTCATATATACTTTATTTTTATTCCTCTTAGATACCAACCTCAATACTGACATGGCCATGTAAACCCATCAAGATGAATAATATTATGAAACATGAGTTTCAAAGTGGTGCTTAAGACTTGTCCACTACCAAATAATATAATTTGATTGAAGACTCTATGTTTTAGTCCAAGGGCATCATAAAAACCATAGTACCATCTTAGTTGACTAGAGACTAAACCCAAATGTCCCTCCTTTGCTCAATCACTCAACACACATACACAGAGGGAATCAACTATGATTGGTATTATATTGATAATAATATTATAATTATATAAAATATATTATAAAAGTTATAATTAATAATGAGCTTATATAAGTAATCCAAAATTATCGCACTAAGGCTTTCAATGGATAACCTCACATATAATCAATGTGCAAAGAACATATCAAACAATAATACTTAACTAACAAATACAAAAATCTCATACATATAGAAGTATAACACAATATAAAACATAATCTTATATTAGTCTAATTAAATCACCTAACAATCATAAACAATCCAGTCCACATAATGTAATCATATTATCTGAATCTAAATAAGGTTAGGATAACCAAAGTGTCTCTTGTCAAGACTTATTAACACTTAGCAAGGTCACTCTAATGACAAATATAATAAAATTATTATGCCTATATTGGTTCAATATAGGGGTATTACATTCTCCTACTCTTATAAAAGCATCGACCTTGATGTGAGGCTCTAGCTGATAAAGGGAACAACAATAATTTTTTTATTTGACCTAATTCCTTTAATCAGTTATTATAATTTTTACATCTTTTAATATTTTGATTTTTTTAACTTGTTCTCATTTATGATTAATGCTCATTTTAAATCAATAATAATGAATAATTTATTATAAATAATTTCCATATTGACAATCTACCTTATTATCATTCACTCTATTTCCAAATCAACATAAATCTAAAAATATTTTATTGTAGTATAATGTTGATCAGTATTATGTACAACAATGTTTCTATCCTATAATGACTCATAGTAACAATTTTGGAGACCACCCCATGATTTAAGTATAATGTGATAACATAATAATAATAATAATCTTTGGTAGGTAATAGATAGAAATAATGAACTACACTGAACCAATAAAGGTTATCATGCCACTAAATTGTATTGATCAATATACATATGTAACCAATCAAAAGTTGTATATCAACCATTTGCTTAGACCTCCATCATCAACATCAAACAATACCACTATTAAAATGATTGATAAACATTGTGATCTATCATGTAAACTCCTTATACCTCCCAAAGACTCATAACCCCATGTAAGGACCCCACACACACACACACACACATATCCACCACGTCTGTTGGGGTGGGAAGGGTGGTATTACAAACCATCACAATTGGTTCCCATCATGACCCACTAGTTGTACTCCAAGATACTTTTTCTCCCTCATATCCTTAGGCATACCAGTTATGCACATATGAACACATATGAAACCAGCACCAACAATCATCAAAAGAAATATACAAGAGAATCAACTAATCATGTAAAGGAAAAACTAAAAAAATGAGAATAAGTAGTCTCGAAGTAAAAGATAAACTCATAAATCCAAAATAAATTTCAAAAATAATGTCCATGATCAACCATTTCAAAATAAAACAAAGACAATAAAATAAAATGTTGGTTTTCAATCAACTTAAAAACAAAATTCAATCAAATATAAATAATTTTGAAAAAACTTAAGTAAAAATAGATCACATCATGAACACTATGTGAATTTTTTAAAGCATTAAAAGTCACTCAAATAAAGAAGGGATAAGGTAAGAAGGCATCGGGTGGTCTACTAACATTAATAGAGAATCAAACTACATCATTGAGCATAGTGGATTGGTTCACCTACCATTACTAATAAGAAAAACATAGTCCACTAGTCGTCTAGAGAATTAAACTACATCATCGATTAAGGTGTGGTCTATCATAACAAGTAACTAATATAAATAATAACTCCCAAACATAACATCCTAGTGCTATAAAAGTACTAAGGTAATCATATTGTCTCACATCCCTATCATGTAACCAACATGTTATTAAATAACATTAATTATAGAGAGTAACCATATTAAACATATAAAAAAATTGCATCAATCTAACTGATGTCACAATGTCATCCCAAATGGCATTTTCAATGTATAACTTCAGTTAAAATTTTATGAGGAGTATATGAGTCTCTCTGTGTATATTAGTACAATGTTCCAAGGTAACATATAGAAAATTTTCATGCTATCTATCATTAATCATCACTAAAAATATTGAATAATAAACCATATCATAATAAAGTGCTACTAAAAATAAGTATCTAATGATATTTGATAATAACTATCCACCATGTTAATTAACTGATATAGATAAAGGAGAATGACAATTATCAACTCTCACACATGGCATCCCAGTGCCACATAAATACCAATGAAAACATATTATCTCATATATTTAACTATAACTTCTCCCAAGTAACATATCTCAAAGGGAATATCATTGTCAAACATAGTTCTCAGAAGTTCCACCAAGTGAAAATTATATGTATGTTTGAGTGCTGACCACTGAAAACTACTATCCATTGAAAATACAAGAAATATCAATATGCATAAGCAATAATAGCTTAAATAATTCATCAATTGTAATAATCATAAATCCATACTCCAAATGACCAAGCTTTCACCATTCTCAACTAGGCTGTGATAAGATGAATAAAAATAGGGTTCTATAGGTCTTGATGCATGCATCGAATATGGTATCACATGCTACTAGATTTTACCTATGTTAGCATAACATAAACTATAAAAGTATGCAATGTTCAATGAAAATGATAAGGGTCACTTAATAGGGTCATCATTCACAAAATTTTGGAAACCACAACCAATGCTAACTATATGTTTTAGGTAACTAACATATATACTACCAAATTAAGGTGTATTCATATCACAAGATTATTGAAAAAAGGGGAGGAGTATAAATTTAGGGTTACTAATACCTAAGCTCTAAAATAAATACTCTTATGTTAATGTTATTAACACTCATAAGCC
Source organism: Torreya grandis (assembly GCA_037957365.1). Lineage (NCBI taxonomy): Eukaryota > Viridiplantae > Streptophyta > Pinopsida > Cupressales > Taxaceae > Torreya > Torreya grandis. Next base: position 450,430 of record JARHVA010002684.1, read on the forward strand.
ATCTATCACTATTAAAGGATTAAACTAATCTCAAACAAGTATTCCTTCATCTATAAAAATGTGTAATAGTCTTATCATTACCACTTTTATTTTAACACTATAAGGCTATTTATGATTTTCAAAATTGGTTAAGTTGTATAAACCAAGCTTGGATCTAAGAGAGAACCATTTCAATGCATTTACTATAACTTCAATATTCATCTATGTAGTACACATGTAATAAAAATCTTGTAAATCTCATTAGCTTACTTCTACATCCAATTAATCACTATAGTTATTAAAGGTATATAACATTTCTTCACCACTAAATAACATTATCACCACCAAACCATTTGGGAAATATCATAATTTTATACTTAAAATCAACACATATCATATTATTATTTAATAAATATACTTAAGATAAAGTCAATGAAAGGTAAATGTAACAACTCTTACCTTAACATCCAAGGGAATTAATAAGTCTAAGCTAGAATGCACATAATTAATTCTTAATCGAAGGTAAACAAGGTGTTTGGATGTTGAAAAGCAAAGTAAGACACATCAAGGTAGGTTTTGTATTTTTACTTATAGTCAAATCATAGAGTATATGAACATAATTTCTCATAGAAAATATATTCAAATTTTAGCAAGAGCTTATAGAAAAAAAAGTTTCCAGACCACCTCTACAACGGTGTCCATAAAAAAATACTAGAATATTAAGGAAGTGTATTAAGATAAAATACCACTTAAGTACATATATAAGAAATACATAATTTATATACAACATTAAACTAAATCATATATAAATAAATATATATTGCACAATAAATATTATAAAAAATGCTAACTTGAAATATAGACATGTTGATGCAAAGCTTTATTCAATAGCTTGCAATTCTCCTTTTATTTGTTTGCCAAAGTGCAAATCTTTCTTGGCCAACACTAGGCTCATTTATCCAAATGGAAAAAAAACACAAGTACCTATTTATCAAGTTCCAAAACACATGTAATACATTATTTCAAACCATCTCAATCCATCTTATTAGTCATTATCCTACATTTCATTTAATATTCTCTTTCTACATTCATTCATTCATCCTTATCCTTTACAACATGCAATAATGGCTCATTTGATTCCTCACTTTTATTCTTAGTTCTTTAAAAAATAAGTGTGCATCTCATAATCAATTTATACCTCTCTTCTCATTCTATATCTTTTATAATTCATGTAGACAACTTTATATAATTCTGCCTCTTCTTTACACTCTCTTTATAACCCTTTTGTAGGCAATAAATGCATAGTATAGAAAATTACACCCACTTTTGGGATTCCTAATCTCAATTATTGTTTTCCACATCAAAATACACTTGCATGTCAATTTTGGTGCCTTAACTCTCTCATTAGGTCCACTTTCTCTTTTTGACCTATTCCACTAGCCCTTATCCTAAGTCTAATGAAATCCAAAATCCTATAATCCATGTATATGGATTTTTACTCACTCTAAAACCTTTAAAATCAGTTATGTCTCCTTGAAAATACTTATACTACAATTTTTTTGAAAGTTTCCTTGGTTAGAAATCTTTCTATGCACCAAACCCTAGATTCAAGGTTTTTAGGCCACTCTTAAGGCTAAGAGCCTATAAAGAGGCATAAATTTGGTTTTCTTAGGTTTTAAAACCCTAAATATCTTGAATTTGGTCTATCTATATCATACATATATTTTCCCTTCAATACTGAAGCTTCAATAACCCACGTAGCTTTTACACACAAGAAATCCTAATTCCCTTTTCACTACATTTTGTTGTCTAGGAACAAGGGTATGTAAGATTTCATCATTTCGACTTACAAAAAGTCACTATAACCTATAAAAATATTTTAACCACCTTATAATACTATTATAATCCTTTTCTATCACCTTTGACTTCAAAAACAAGGTTCAATGTGGACAAAACACAATATACAAATTTGTAGACTATATGCTACCACCAAGTAAGGATTGTGAGTGAGATGAAACTTACAACATTTGAACCTTGTATATCATAAAAAATTAATCTTAACATTTCATACATGTTTCATTCTATATTTCTCCACATAACTCAAGAAATAAGGGTTCAAATGCTTAAGTGATTGTTTAACATAACTATATGCATTCATACATTGTTAGTAGACCTATCTATCTTCCCTTAGAGTGACTTCTTCCACCTCAAATTAGAACTCCCTATATCATGTTATCAAATATGTATTGATCACAACAAGATCACTAGTACTATAACAACTATTCACCATATCAAACATCCAAACACATCATGTACTTTATTCCAGCCATGCAACTTAATGACACAAAATGTTTATGCTTGAAACCTTCTTAAAACACATTAAGTTCCTATTTTCACTAAGATCATAAAAATAACATAATAACAAGCATAGTGATTAAAATAATCCTTTTTCAAAATAAATTTCTTTATTGATGTGCATTCATACAAAAGTTAGACTTACATAGTCCTTCATCCTCTTGCTTAACAGACCTTTTTCTTTTCTTGGTCTTGTCTACCCCTATTTTTACTTACTATATCCTTCCTACAGACCATACACACACTATATCACCTTAATACTATGGACAAGACTCTAAAATAAGCTCATAATTGTTTCTTGATTAAGAAACTCTTTTACATTCCTCAAGACCTATGTAGGGTGATGGCTCTATGACTACTACCTTACATTATCAACATGAAATAATATCTCTATTCATTCTTGGGACCTTTTATAAGACCATAAGGTCCATTACAACATTGTTTCAAGAATTACCTACCTATATGACTCACTTAACCCACCTAGAGCACTCTGTATCCCTCACTTTTAAGTTTAAAAATTCAAATTAGAAAAAAAGGTAGGAAAACTCAAAATTTAAATTTGATTCATTATCATGTCTCCAAATCACATATAATTTCATTTTTTTGGCATTCTTAAGATGCCCTTACATCACATACAAATGAATTCATCAATTCAAAATTCAAGTAAACTTCATCAAACACAAACAACATGGTCACATAGTTTAATTTATGATCTCAACTCACTGTGAGTACAACCGAACAAAGAGTTATTATGATGATAAGTTTCATAACTTAATCATGAATACCAAACACAATCCCTAGAGTTCTTAGTGATGAACCCAAGCTCTGAAACCAAAATGTCATGCCTAATTTTGGACATGACTAAAAAATACCTAAACACTCAACTTTTTTTTGAACCTCAAAAGATGCATGTCACAACATGGATGGACATACAAGTTTGTTAATTAGAAGATGTTAACTACATGACAAATAAAAATATTTAAGCATGCACACATGCATTACTAAAATGAATTTAATAACAAAATTCTAAACATGTACATCACCAAAATTATCAAACTAAACGAGGTTGTGCCTACAATGAGAAACCCTACTGAAGACTTGAAGGTTGTCCTAAATTTCTTACAATCTTATACCATTCACAAAGCAAGGTAAATAACTTTAGATGACATAGTCAGTCAGAATGACATGTGTCATGACATAGTCAAACATCCTGAGGTCCAAATTTCATCCAACTCAAAATCAGTAAAAATGGCTCCAAAATGATGTTGCAATAAATATCTTCATCTAGGGAAAAATCAATCTAACAACTCATACTAATTTTATAAAGTATGGGATATTATTAGAAACTCATAGAACAAAACCTAGAGAAGGAGTTGCCAAAATAAACTATCAATCCAATCAACTTCTAATAACATAAGGGCTGAATAACTCAGAATTTTGAAATAGAAAAGGCTTGGAATGAGCCTACCAAAAATAGAAAATGATTCCAAAAGAACAAAAATGAAGTTCCAAGGATAATATAAAGCTAGACAGAATCAAGATCAATTCTTATCTTTGCATAAAAATGAATCTAACTATTTTTAGTCAGTCAATTTCAAACTGACTTTGTACAATTAAATTGTTTTGTCTAGTAATTTTCTAAATTAAGTGGGTTTACAATCATGTTATTAAAAATAGAAAACAACTTTATTTTGAAGGTTAAAAATTTTCTAAGTTAAAAATTAACATCATGGAATACATAAACAAATTTTTGTTTAGAAAAAACTAAATATCCAGTTATAAAAATAAGGTCACATTTTTGGTGACTTTGAAATCTAGAAGGTTCAAAGTGTGAAAAAAATCTATGAAAGTCTTCCAAGATAGGCATGCCAAAAATGGAGGACATTCCAAAAAAAACTAAAACAATGTTGTAAGATTAATATAAAGTTTAAATATAACACTAACAACTATTTATTTCTTGATACACTGCATTTAACTATTTTTGGTAAGGTGATTTGAAGGCAACTCTGTGAGCTACAAAAGAAAAACAAATGTAAAATATCGACGAATGGCTCTAGAAATGAGGCCACTAAAATATGACTATGCAAGGAATAAATAAAATGGTTTTTGCTGCTAATTAATGTATGATAGGGGAAGAGATATCAATTTTTACTTTTGACAAAAAAAGATTTTTACTAGTTTAAAATTTGATTCCAAAAAGGCTTCATTGGGTGCAACTAACCATACCACTTAAATTTCTGCAAGTGTCTCTCAGAATGGGTCCACCAAAAGATGTCCATCTAGGGTACAATGATACTGGTTTCATTTTTATATTACCCCATGATAGGATAAAAGGTATCAATAATAAGATTCATGGAAATTATCAGTTTTGATATTTTTATGAGCCCATCTTAGAGTTATTCTATGTTGATTTTTCATAGTTGACAAATCAGCTTATTTATTCTAAAAATAAACCATATAATCGATGATTATGTTGTCATAATGTCAGATGCTCTTTGATGATGAATTCATCATTTCAAGTATCTATTCCATCAAGAACTTACTAATAGATAGGTTAATCCATAAAGTTTACTTAAACAATGGTAACATCCATTGAAATAATAATAACATAGGAACATAATGTTTTTTTGAACGCGTGCACGCCCCCTGCTCCCTGCGCGCGCATGGAGACTTTGAACGCCGTGGGTACTCAGGCGAGAGCGCGTACCTCCTGTCTGGTCCAGGTGGCCGCAGATCTGGCGGCTGGTGTGGATGATCCTTTACCAGCGAATGGGGAAAGGATTCTGGTAGTGGATGGGGGTTTTCCTCCATTGAAGGATTCTGTAAATGGTGCCCCTGTTTTTGGGTCTGTCCCTGGATCTAAGGGAAGATCTTATGTGGACGTGGCTGCTTTTGAAGCCAAAATTCATGAAGTGAAACGCCATGCTTCTGCAGGGAGACTAAGCGAATCACCTGTAAGTGCTTTAAAACCTGTCAGGGTTAATCTTGATCCTGATATTATTAAGGAAATATTTGATCAGGCAAAGTATTTTTCAAAGTCTATGGCTATTTGTAGATTTCGCGGCTTCTGGCCATCTCATGCCGATTTACATGGTTGGATATCCCAGACATGGTTGCCACTAATTGATGGAAATGTTGAAATTTACCCTTGTGGTAAAGGTTTTTTTATAGCTTTATTTCACATTGCTGAGGATAGGAAGACCATTCTTTCCAACAAAAATTTCTTCTGGCAGGGTAAATACCCTCTCTTCGCCAAACGGTGGCATATGGATTTCAATCATGTAACGGAAACTTTCAACAAGATCCCTGTCTGGGTTCGGCTCCCTAATTTACCACTGCATCTATGGCATGATTCGGTGTTTAAAACCATCAGAAATGCTATAGGGGAATTTTTATTTGTGGATGCTGAAACCAAGAGGTGTTTCAGATCAACCTGTGCTCGCCTTATGGTTGAGGTAGATGTTTCTAAGGGTCTTCCTGAGGTGATTTGTCTGGATTCCCCTAGGGGATCTTGGACGCAAATGTTAGATTTTGAAGGGATACCTTTCCGATGTAGAAAGTGTCATCTGACAGGGCATGTTGCAGCCAGGTGCACTGCAAGGAAATTCAGACCCAGAAGATCTCCTTCTTGGTGGGCAGAAGCTGATCATGATCACTATATTGCAGAACAACCTGAGGAAGTTTCGACAGATTTTGAGAATGAGAAGGATAAGAGTATCTTATCTATTTCGACGGATTAGGAGTCTCAGCTGGAGACGGTTCTTGTTGAAGGTTCAGAGGAGATTGCATTATGTAATCTTTCTGAACCGACTTCTGAGGAGGTGGTGCTTCCTCCACCTATTTTGAAGGTTTCTCCTAGGAGTCAGTTGGTGGCTGGTTCTCCTAAGGCTTTGGCTGAGGATTTGTCGCCCCCTGGGCTTCATGATTCTTGGCCTTCTGTGGAATGGGCTGCTAAGTCAGCTAAGGTAGAGGATGGCTGGACTACTGTAAAGAGGAAAAAATCTAAGATTCTGGTCCCTCCTCTAGATATGAAGCTTCGGTCTTGTAAAAAAAAATAATAATAACTGATTGTTATTGTTTGTCTAGCTCTTGTAGGTTGTTTTCTGTTTACTGGCTTATCTGGTTAAGCTTTTGTAGTTCCAGGTTATTTGTTTCCTGGTTGTGCTTAAGGTTTATATCTTTCTGATGTAAAGGGTTTCGGGGCCCCTTCAAAACCTGTTTTTACCTTTAATCTAAAACATCCATTGAAATAATAATATTAAAAAAAACATGAAGATCACTTAACTCACATAGACCCTATCAATTCCAAGTTGTGAACAATAGAATTTCTCAGCTTTATAATAAAAAATATGAAGGTTAATATGACTTAATTAACACCTTATAAAATAAAGACAAAAAAATGATTACAATCAAATTAAAAGTTCCAAATTGTTTCAAATCATGTTTCTAATTAATACTTGAGGTTACAATACCATTTCAAGGCGATTGCAATACAAAGAACATCTCATGATAAAGACACTAAAAAATAAAGACAAAAAATGATTACAATCAAATTAAAAGTTCCAAATTGTTTCAAATCATGTTTCTAATTAATACTTGAGGTTACAATATCATTTCAAGGTGATTACAATACAAAAAAATTCTCATGATAAAGACACTAAAAAATAATCCTATTTCAAGGATGAGGCTACACATGGTATATCTAACTAAAACAATCAAAGTTAAAGTCTATTAGATAATACATCCTAAATATCCTCTGTTACAAGCTTATCTGTTAACAACCTTAACTTGTGATGTACCTATACAACACTAAGAGCGTCAACTTAAAGATGGAAAGAATTTCCCTAATATTATCCATCAAACATTTGAATATTAACCAAATTTAATCTTTCTATGGTATAATATATCACTTCACTTATTTATAACTAATTTTAGATAACCAATAATAAAATCAAGATAAAACAAATATTGTTCAATATGCTCATTTAAACTAAAATGAGATAAAATCAAACAAAGAGATAATATTAGTATACATTATTTACTACTAACAACTTAATTAATAATTCCAAGCTAGCATACAAAGAGCTTGGCAATAACAAAAGAAATCTATTTAACAAAAATCTTTCATCTTGGACTGAGAAAAGAGCAAAATTGCTCATTATAATTTGAGAGAGAGAACCTAAATTACAACCTGATCAAAATAGGATGTTAAACATATACAAATCTAGAGGTATGAATTATTTAACTTAATAATTTGTAACTTACAAGATAAGCTTAACCAATACCCTAACACCATAAATCTAGGTCCTACAATCCTTTATTTATACAATCATAGGGTTTATCACTCAATCGAAAGGACATGTCAATGTATAAATAAACCAAGCACATAAATTTATCTCTATTTCCTTTCAAATGAAACATTAAAGCTATTTTAAGCCCAAAATTATGCCTCCACTCTAACTCATTAATTAAATTAAATAAATAAATAATAAAATTAAAAGAATGTTATCCACACTTTCTAAGTGTAAATAATTCACCATAGATAATTTATTTTTAGTAGGCTTATATATGTCATTAAACCAATTAATATTGTCCAATAATGGCACCAAACTCATTAAGGGATTTTTCCAATAAAAAATAAATCACACTGAGGAGTAAGCATAGAATTAAGAGCCTAAAATCACCATCTACAACGATGAAAATAAAACTCCATACAATCACAAAACATGATGTGTCATATCTCAAATGTTATTCTAACTTCAGCCTTTATTCCACCTCTATGCCCCACTAGAGATCTACTTGTTTAAGCTAATTAAGACACCTAATTCAACAAATGATTAAACAAAGGAAAAACTAATTAAGATAGTGGTATTCAAGCATAATACTATGAATAATAATACCATTTTGGCCAACTAAAAGTATCATAAAAATTATTTAAGTGAACACAAATAAACATGAAATATATAATTCCCTACAGGTTGTCCATATATACTACAAACTATTATTTGTATAATCATAATTAAACAACCGTATAGACACAACATGATGAAACAAGATTAATATACAAGGAAAATAAACCATTTCTACACAGTCTCGAGACAGAAAATAACAAAAGAATAATAAACTTCTTGCTTCTAAATTTAACCCACATACAAGGAGATATATAGCTCCATTAATGAGGTACTAGAGTATGCTAAAATTGATTATACTAGACTATTATCCCCCTAAAAGGAAACTTGGTTTATAACTGAAATTATCATATTGAATAAGATAGGAGAATAACTTGCCTGGTAAAGATTTTCCAATTCTTCTACCTATTGATCCACCTTGGTTGCCCTGAATCTCCTCCTTTACTGATGGCTAATTAATTATTCTCTTTTACATGGCTACTCTAGATATGATATGCAACCTAATCTACTCCCCACGAGCCTCCATTCAAGGGATGGTGTGAATCATAAGTTAAAAGTAATTTGAAATATTTGAATATATTTAGAGTTGTATGCCATTATGAGATTGGACTTCCACATAATTATGAAATTGGACTTCCATATAATTATGATATTGGACTTTCATTTAATATGACATTAAACCTACCATCCACTTGCTAGTCTTACCTCAATACCCCTCAGTGGCACTCCATAGGCAATCATTAATTAATAAATTTTTTTTAAAAACCAAATACTCCAGCCTAATGACTATGGCGTCCCACTCCCGTGTGGCTTTTGTCTACCACCCATTTATTCCAACCATGAAAATAGATTCCTGTGCCCCACTCTCCTTTGGAAAAAATTTAGATTATTAAAACAAATTTGAAATTTAAATTTAAATCATTTTATGATTTTAAATCAATTAATTTTCCACCTAGTTTGATAACCAATATTTCAATACTAAAAAAACATCATTTAACTATTAATACCCTGTTTAATGTGGTGACAGGGGGAGGATAAGGCCTATAAACTAGAATAATTAATTTTTATTGATTATAAAAATACTTATATAATAATAATAATCATATATACTTTATCTTTATTCCTCTTAGCTAACAACCTCAATATTGATATGGCCATATAAACCCATCAAGATGAATAATATTGTGAAACATGAGTTTCAAAGTGGTGTTTAAGACTTTTATGCTACCAAATAATATAATTTTAATTGAAAACTCTAAGTTTTAGTCCAAGGGCATCTTAAAAACCACACTACCATCTTGGTTGACTAGAGACTAAACCCAAACATAGAGGAATTCAACTGTGATCCAATAATAATAATAATAATAATAATAATAATAATAATAATAATAATAATAATAATAATATAATTATATAAAATGTATTATAAAATTTATACCAATAATAATAATATAATTATATAAAATGTATTATAAAAGTTATATTTAATAATGAGATTATTTATGTAATCCAAAATTATTGCACTAAGGCTTTTAATGGATAACCTCACATACAATCAATGTGTAGAGAACATATCAAACAATAATCCTTAACTAACAAATACAAAAATCTCATACGTATAGAAGTATAACACAATTTGAAACATAATCTTAGATTAGTCCAATTAAATCACCTAACAATCACAAAAAATCTAGTCCACATAATGTAATCATATTAACTGAATCCAAATAAGGTTAGGATAGCTAAAGTGTCTCTTGTCAAGACTATCCACACTTATCAAGGTCACTCTAATGATAACAACAATAAAATGACTGTGCCTACAATGGTTTAATGTAGGAGTGTTACACATCATATGAAATGCATCATGAGAAATGTGTCTAAAGTTTGAATCTTTAAATCTCAAACACCTTCAAAATTGTTTAAGATTCGATATTACATATCAATCAAATTTCAAAGTTGTAATGATTCATAAAAAATGTGCATAAAATTCAAATCTTTGAATCTTAGACACATTTAAAATCATTTAATTTTTGGTATTACATATCTTTAAAATTTCAAAGTTGTGATGCATTATTGAAAACATACATAAAGTTTAAATATTTTAATCTTAAACACATTCAAAAACCACTTAAGATTTGGTATTACATATCATTCAAATTTCAAAGTTGTGATGTATCATGAGAAATGTAAATAAAGTTCAAATATTTGGATCCTAAACATGTTAAAAACCACTTAAGTTTTGGTATTACATATCATTTAAATTTTAGAGTTATGATGCATCATATGAAACACACATAAGTTTGAATCTTTGAATATTATACACACTCAAAATTGCTTAAGCTTAGGTATTACAAATCATTCAAATTTTAGATTTGTGATGCATCACTAGAAATGCACATAAAGCTAGAATCTTTTGATCTTAAACATGTTCAAAATTGCTCAAACTTTAGTGTTACATATCATTCAAATTTCAAAGTATTGATACATCACAAGAAATATGAATAAAGTTTGAATCTTTGAATCTTAAACATATTCAAAACCACTTAAAATTTAGTATTACATATCATTCAAAATTTAAAGTTATGATGCATCATGATAAATGTGCATAAAGTTTAAATCTTTGAATCTTACACACATTCAAAACTCCTTAGGATTCAGTATTACATATAATTCAAATTTCAAAGTTATGATGCATCATGAGAAATGCACAAATTTTTTGAATATTTATATATTAAACATGTTCAAAACCTCTTAAGCTTCGGTATTACATCTAATTAAAATTTTAAATTTACGATGCATCATGAGAAATGTGTATAAAATTCAAATATTTAGATCTTAAACACATTCAAAAAAATTTAAGCTTCAGTATCACATATCATTCAAATTTCAAAGTTGTGATGAATCATGATAAATACGCATAAATTTTGAATGTTTGGATCCTAAAAATGTTCAAAAATATTTAAGCATTAGTATTATATATCATTCGAATTTAAAACTTATGATGCATCTTAGGAAATGTGTAAAAATTTTAATCTTTGATTCTTGAACATATTCAAAACCACTTAAGCTTTGAAATTACATGACATTCAAATTTCAAAGTTGAGATACATCATTATAAACTTGCATAAAATTTGAATCTTTGGATCTTAAACATGTTTAAAACCACTTAAACTTCAGTATTACTTTAAATTTTAAGTTGTGATGCATTATGGTTATTTACATAAAGTTCAAATCTCTTGATCTTAAACACATTCAAAACCACTCAAGCCTCAATATTACATATCATTCAAATTTCAAAGTTGCAATGCATTATGATAAACATGAATAAAGTTCAAATCTTTGGATGATAAACACATTCAAAATCGCTCAAACTTTGGTTTTCCATCATTTGAATTTAAAATTTGTGATGCATTAGGAAAAATACACATAAAATTAAAAATTTTGGTCTGAAACACATTCAAATACACTGAAGTTTTAGTATTCTATCATTCATATTTCAAAGTTACAATGCATTGTGATAAATATGCATAAAGTTCAAATCTTTGGATCTTAAATATATTCAAACCTACTTAAAATTTGGTATTACATATCATTCAAATTTAATATTGTGATGCATCATATAAAATGCACATAAAGTTCAAACCATTGGATGATAAACATACTCAAAACTATTTAAGCTTATATATTACATATCATTCAAATTTTAAAGTTGTGAGAATTATGAGAAATAAAGATAAAGTTTGAATCTTTGGATATTATACATATTCAAAACCTCTTAAGCTTTGGTATTATATATCATTCAAATTTCAAAGTTGTAATATGTTATAAAAAACATGCATAGATATTGAATCTTTAGATCTTAAACATGTTCAAAACTGCTTTAACTTTAGTATTACATATCATTCAAACTTCAAAGTTGAAATGCATTATGAGAAATATGCATAAAGTTTGAAACTTTGGATCTTAAACATGTTCCAAATTGTTTAAACTTTAGTATTACATATCATTCAAATTTTTTAAGTTATGATGCATCATGAGAAATGCATATAAAATTTGAATCTCTAGATAATAAACACATTCAAAACTATTTAAGCTTTAGTACTACATATCCTTCAAATTTCAAAGTTGCAATGCATCATGAAAAATGAAAAAAAATTATTCTTTGGATCTTAAACACATTCAAAACCACTTAAGATTTAGTATTACATATCATTTAAATTTTAAAGTTACGATGCATAATGATAAATACGCATAAAGTTTGAATCTTTAAATCTTAAACACATTCAAAACCACTTAAGCTTTAGAATTACATATTTTTCAAACATTAAAGTTGTGATGCATCATGAGAAATCCATAAATAGTTTGAGTTTTTGGATCTTAAACACCTTTAAAACTGTTTAAGCTTCGGTATTACATATTGTTCAAATTTCAACATTGTGATGCATCATGAAAAATGCACAAAAAAATTAATATTTAGATATTTAACACATTCAAAACCTCTTAAGCTTTGGTATCACATCTCATTAAAACTTCAAAATTATAATGCATCATTAGAAATGCACATAAAGTTTGAATCTTTAGATTTTAAACACCTTCAAAACTGCTTAAGCTTCGATAGTACATATCATTCAACTTTCAAAGTTGCAATACATCATGAAAAATGCTCATAAATTTCAAATATTTGAATTTTAAACACATCTAAAACTACTTAAGATTTAGTATTACATCATGAAAAATGAACTTAGAGTTGGAATATTTGGATCTTAAACACATTCCAAACTACTTAACCTTCGGTATTACATATCATTAAAATTTTAAAATTACGATGTATCATGATAAATACATATAAAATTCAAATATTTGGATCTCAAACATGTTCCAAACCTTTTAATATTTAGTATTATATACCATTCAAAATTAAAATTTATGATGCATCATGTTAAACATGCATAAAATTAGAATCTTTGGATATTAAATCTATTCAAAATTGCTTAATCTTCGGTATTACATTTAATTCAAATTTTAATGTTGAGATGCATCATGAGAAACCTGCATAAAGTCAAATATTTAGATCTTAAACACGTTTAAAACCTCTTATGATTTGGTATTACATCATTTAAATTTCAAATTTGTGATGTATTGTGATAAATATGCATAAAGTGTAAATCTTTAAATCTTAAACATGTTTAAAACTGCTTAAGCTTTGGTATTAGATATCATTCAAATTTATGATGCATTATAATAAATACACATAAATTTTGAATATTTAGATCTTAAATATGTTCAAAAATGCTCAAGCTTTGGTTTTCCATCATTTGAATTTCAAAGTTGTGATACATCATGAGAAATGTGTATAAAGTTCAAATATTTGAATCTTAAATACATTCAAAACCATTTAAGTCTAGATATTACATATTATTCAAACATTAATGTTACAATTCATCATAAAATATATGCATAAAGTTTAAATATTTGGATCTAAAAACTTTCAAACCCACTTATGTTTTAGTATTACATAACATTAAAATTTTAAAATTAAGATATATTATGATAAATTCTCATAAAATTTGAGTATTTAGATATTAAACACATTCAAAACTGTTTAATTTTCAATATTACATATCATTTAAATTTTAAAGTTGTGATGTATTATGAGAAACATGCATAATGTTCTACTCTGTGGATATTAAACACATTCAAAACCACTTAAACTTTGGTATTACATGTCATTCAAATTTTTAAAGTTGAAATGCATCTTAAGAAATGTGCATAAAGTTCAAATATATAGATGTTAAACACATTCAAAATTGTATAAAATTGAATATTGTATATCATTTAAATTTCAAAGTTATGATGCATCATGAAAAACACAAATAAAGTTCAAATTTTTGGATCTTAAAAACATTCAAAACCACTTAATCTATGATATTACATATCATTCAAATTTCAAAGTTGTAATGCATCATAAAATACAAGCATAAATTTTGAATCTTTGGATCTTAAATACTTTTAAAGCCACTTAAGTTTTAATATTACATATAATTCAAATTTTAAATTTGTGATGTATCATGAGAAATGTGCATAAGATTCAAATCTTTGAATCTTAAACATGTTCAAAACCACTTAAGATTCAATATTACATATCATTTAAATTTTAAAGTTATGATGCATTATGAGAAATATGCTTAAAGTTTGAATCTTTGAATCTTTAACACTTTCAAACCGCTTCAACTTTCATATCATTAAAATTTCAATGTTGTGATGCATCATGAAAAACATGCACAAAGTTCAAATCTTAGGATCTTAAATATATTCAAAACCACTTAAGCTTTAGTATTACATTTCATTTTAATTTTGAAGTTGTGATACATCATGAAAAATATATTCAAAGTTTGAATCTTTGGATCTTAAACACATTCAAAACCACTTAAGCTTAAGTATTACATATCATTCAAATTTAAAAATTATGATAAATCATGAGAAACATGCATAAAGTTTTAATCTTTGAATCTTAAACACATTCAAAATAGCTTAAGCTTTAGTATTACATATCATTCAAATTTTAAAATTAAAATGCATCATGAGAAACATGCATAAAATTTAAATATTTGAATATTAAACACTTTCAAAACTACTTAAACTTTAGTGTTACATATCATTCAAATTTTAAAGTTGTGATTCATTATGAGAAACACAAATAAAATTATAATAAATATATCTTAAACATATTCAAAACCACTTAATATTTGATATTACATATCATTCAAACTTCAAAGTTATGATACATCATGAGAAACAAGTTTGAATCTTTTGATCTTAAACATGTTCAAAACTACTTAAACTTTGATATTACATATTATTCAAAATTCAAAGTTGAGATGCATTATGAGAAATGTGTAAAAAATTCAAATATTTAGATCTTAAACATGTTAAATTCTATTTAAACTTCAATGTTATATCAGTCAAATTTTAAATTTATGATGTATAATGGTAAACATTCATAAAATTTGAATCTTTGGATCTTAAACATGTTCAAAATTACTTAAGTTTTAGTATTACAAGTCATTCAATTTTCAAAGTTGTTATGCATCATGATAAATGCACATAATATTTGAATTTTTGGATCTTAAACATGTTCAAAACCATTTAAACTTCAATGTTACATCAAATTTTAAAGTTAAGATGTATTATAAAAAATCTACATAAAGTTCTAATCTTTGGATCTTGAACATGTTCAAAACTACTTAACCTTCAATAGTAAATCATTTAAATTTCAAAGTTGTGATGCATTATGATAAATGTACATAAAATTTTAATATTTGGATATTAATTATGTTTATAATCACTTAATATTTGATATTATATATCATTCAAATTTTAATATTGAGATGCATCATGAAAAACTTCACAAAGTTTAAATCTTTAGATCTTAAACATGTTCAAAACTTCTTAAGCTTTGGTATTACATATCATTTAAATTTTAAAATTATGAAGCATCATGCTAAAATTCTCATGAAATTTGAATCTTTAGATGTTAAACACATTTTAAACTATTTATATTTCAGTATTACATACCACTTAAATTTTGAATTTGTGAAGCATTATGATAAATGTGCAAAATTTTTAAATATTTGGATCTTAAACATATTCAAAATTGCTTAAGATTTGGTATTACATATCGTTCAAATTTCAAAATTACGATACATTATAAGAAATGGGCATAAATTTTAAATCTTTAGATCTTAAGCATGTTCAAAATTGCTTAAGCTTTGCTAGTACATTTCATTTTAATTTTATCATTTTTGATGCATTATGAGAAACATGTATAAATTTTGAATCTTTGTATCTTAAACACATCTAAAATTGTTTAAACTTCAGTATTACATATCATTCAAATTTAAAATTTGCAATGCATTATGAGAAACATACATAAAACTCAAATCTTTAGATCTTAAACACTTCCAAAACCACTTAAGCTTTAGTATTTCATATCATTCAAATTTTAGAGTTGTGATGCATTATGAAAAATATCCATAAATTTTGAGTCTTTAGATCTCAAACATATTCAAAACCACTTAAGCTTCAGTATTACATATCATTCAAATATCAATGTTGTGATGCATCATCCTAAAAAATATGCATAAAGTTCAAATATTTAGATCTTAAACACCTTCATAACCACTTAAGTTGTGGTATTACATATTTTTCAAATTTAAAAGTTGTGATACATCATGAGAAATGTTCATAAAGTTTGAATCTTTGGATATTAAATATTTTCAAAACTATTTAATCTTTAGTATTACATATCATTCAAATTTAAAAGTTTCAATGCATTATGATAAATGTGCATAAAAGTCAAATATTTAGATCTTAAACACATTCAAAACCACTTAAGCTTTGGAATTACATATCATTCAAATTTCAAAGTTGTGATGCATCATGAAAAACATGCATAAAGTTTAAATTTTTAGATCTTAAACTCTTTCAAATTTTCTTAAACTTAGGTATTACATTTCGTTCAAATTTCAAATTTGTGATGCATCATTATAAATGTGCAAAATAAAAAAATATTTAGATATTAAACACATTTTAAGCTTCGATATTACATATCATTCAAAATTCAAAATTGCATCATGAAAAATATGTATAAAATTTGAATCTTTAGATATTAAACACCTTAAAAACCATTTAAACTTAAATATTAAATATCATTAAACTTTTAAAGTTGTGATACATCATGAAAAACATACATAAAGTTTGAATCTTTAGATTTTAAACACGTTCAAAATCACTTAAGCTTCTGTATTACATATCATTCAAATTTCAAAGTTGAGATGTATTATAGAAAATGCAATTAAAATTAAAAATTTTGGATCTTAAATACATTCAAAACCACTTAAATTTTATTATTACATATCATTCATATTTCAAAATTATCATGCATTATGAAAAATGTGCATAAAATTTGAATCTTTTTATGTCAAACACATTCAAAATCACTTAAGCTTTGGTATTATATATCATTCAAATTTTATTATTATGATGCATTATTTAAAACACGCATAAAGTTTGAATCTTTAGATCTCAAATACCATCAAAACCACTTAAGCTTTGGTATTACATATCATTCAAATTTCAAAGTTACGATGCAGCATGAGAAATGCACATAATGTTGAAATATTTGGATCTTAAATACATTAAAAATCACTTAAAATTTGGTATTATATATCATTAAAATTTTAGAGTTGTGATGTATCATTAGAAACATGCATAAGGTTTAAATATTTAGATTTTAAATACATTCAAAACCACTTAAGCTTCAGTATTACATATCATTAAAATTTTAAAGTTGTAGTATATCATATGAGATTTACATAAAATTTGAATATTTATATCTTAAACACATGAAAAACAACTTAAACTTTAGTATTATATATCATTCAAATTTCAAAGTTGTGATGCATCATGAGAAATGTGCATAAACTTCAAATCTTTGGATCTTAAACACAATCAAAACTACTCAAGCTTTTGTATTACATATCATTCAGACTTCAAAGTTTTAATGCATCATAACAAACATGCATAAAGTTTAAATATTTAAATATTAAACACATTAAAAGTCAAGTACGCTTCGGTATTACAATCATTCAAACTTCAAAGTTTTAATTCATCATGAGAAACATGCATAAATTTTAAATTTTTAGATCTTAAAAATATTTAAAACCATTCAAGCTTTGGTATTACATATCATTCAAATTAAAAATTTGTGATACATCATGAGAAACGTGCATATAGTTTGAATCATTAGATATCAAACATATTAAAAATTGTTTAATATTTGATATTATATATCAATCAAACTTCAAAGTTACGATGCATCATGAGAAACACACATAAAGTTCAAATCATTAGATATTAAACACCTTAAAAACTACTTAAGATTTAGTATTATATATTATTTAAATTTTAAATTTGTGATGCATTATAATAAATGTGAATAAATTTTGATTCTTTGGATCTTAAACACATTTAAAAGTGCTTAAGCTTCGGTATTATATATCATTCAAATTTCAAAATTATGATAAATTATGATAAATGTGCATGAAGTTTGAATATTTAGATCCTAAATACATTCAAAATTGCTTAATCTTCGGTAGTACATTTCATTCAAATTTGAAAGTTGTAATGCATTATGAGAAATATGCAAAAATTTTGAATCTTTTGATCTTAAACACATTCAAAATTGCTTAAGCTTTTGAATTACATATCATTCAAATTTAAAAGTCACAATGCACTTTGAGAAACATGCATGAATTTTGAATCTTTGGATCTTAAATACATTTAAAACTATTTAAAATTCAGTATTACATATCATTCAAATTTCAAAGGTGTGATGCATTATGAGCAATGTGCATAAATTTTGAATCTTTAGATCTTAAACATGTTCAAAACTACTTAAGCTTTGGTATTACATATTATTCAAACATCAAAATTGTGATTCATCATGAGAAACATGCATAAAGTTAAAATATTTCAATATTAAACACCTTCAAAACTGCTTAAGCTTTGGTATTACTATTATCACATAGGATTGCACCTATCTTGATTTTGAAGCTTGTTGTGTAAGTGCCTAATGAGATAATGAAAAAACTTCCAAATCTGTGGGACCTTGAAAGTTTTTAGATTAATCTCTAGAGAAGGTCAACTTTTTTTCACGAAAATTTGATGCAAACTGATAAGATATCAACCTTGTGAAAATCTCTCTCTTTAGTGTTTTTTGGATCCTAAACTAGGGTTTTAATGGGAGAAGGGTTAAAGAATTGAAATTAACAAGAAACTAAAAATGTGGTGATTGTACCAAATTTATATAGTGGATCTGGATGCTTTCTTCAAAAGCACAATAGGGCACAAAATAAATTGAGTTTATTTTAAGCACAGACTTATGCAAATTTGAAATTAGAGGTAGTATTTTATCTATTCTTCAACAAAGGGAAAAAGATATTTTATTCAAACAATATTATCAAGAGGGAAAAAATACCATAGATGATTTATCCTAAAACTAAACTAAAACATAAAAACTTTCACAAAGAATCAAATAACTTGTATGACATAGACATTCCAAAGATAAGAAAGGCAAAACTCAATTTTATTCTTCTCTAAAATATATATATTGTAGTGAATACATTCAAAATGTATAAAATATATTACTAACATCAAAAGATATATTGGGCCATGAGGTTTACCCATATTTATATAAAAAATGTCTTAGAATACATGTAGTTAACAAAACTTTGAATGCCCAGTTGAAGGAGATCATGCAAATCTAAAACCCTCAAGCAAAGGGGGTGAGTTCCTCTATTTTTAGTTCTTCTAAACTTGTGTAATGGCTGAAAAATGGCATGCACAAGTTTTCTATTAATCTAAAAATTGTCTTAGTGTAGCTAGAGATCTTCATGTAAGTTTCGTTGGATGATGGCTGGAGACAACTCTCCATGCAAGGAGCGACATTCAAAATAACTTGGTCTTCAAAAATAAAAGATAATATTGAAAATAAAAATTTCAAATCTTTTTTACAAGCAAACCCTAGCATGAAAAATATAAAGTGAGACTTTTCAACATTGAAGCCTTTATCACCTATTTACTAAAAAGAGAGAGCATGCAATTTGCTTTATGACTTTGCATCTTTTCATTTCACATTAATTAAAATAGAAAGTGCAATTTTCAACTTGCTTTTTGCAACTTCCACAATTAAAAGATATAAAGTGAAAAATACATGTCTTATATTTCTTCAAAAGAGTTATAAAAAATACACAACTATACTTTGTAATTACAAATTGAAATTATAATGTCCTCAAAATGAAAATACACATGATAAAAAAAATTTAAAATATCCAAACGAGAGGGAAAATTAATCAGTCTTCAAACTTGCTTCATCGTTCTTATCACTTTATACTCATAACTTCTCTAAATATGTATCAAAGGCCTTGAATATTTCTCATATTTGTTTTCATTTGATGTGTAAAAGTAAATGTTAGAAGCTATGCAATTTACTTATACATCAAATAACTCTCTTCAAAAAGCCCTGATACCCTGCATTTAGATTCTCATTCGATTAATTACCTTATCATAGTTGATAAACCTATGGATTGAACTTTAAAAAAAGAGTATATCTTTGTCAAACTCCTTTTCAAATATTCCTTTAAAATGCTCCTTAACCTATTCTACCCAGAAGAGATAGCTAGTACCATCCAATGATCAGCATGACATTAAATTTATCATGACATCAATCTCATACAACACATCAATAGCTTTATCATGAGCCTCCTTGGCTCACTCAGTATACTCAGTCAATATCTTTATCCAAAATTGGGAAGCCCTATGTAATTCCTCATGCTTAGTAAAGTTTTTTCATATATTCTCAGTGATAAGGGTATCCATATTTATTGACTTTATGGCTATCAATTTGGGATAGTACGTGTTCAAAGTTTGGATCTCCTCTTCATAGCTACTAATCTATGTATTTAGAATTTCCTTCCTCTCCATGATGATGCCATAATGCTTGCATTGCTATGAGGGCCCTGTTACCACTTGTAATTAGCTCCTTAGACTATTATTTCATATCCCTTCCCATGTGAGCAATCTCTCATATAGAATCAATTATAGCCTGATTTGGATTGATTGGTACACAACCTATAGTTGTTGTGATGTTTCATTAGAATTTATGAATTGGTTGAGTATTTAGGTCAATTGATCAACCTTCCTTTTGATTTCATCCTTGGTGGCTTTGTCATGGTCAATTCTATAGAAGAGAGAGTTGATACCCGATTGTGCCTTGTGCTTGAGCCCTTATCTTGTTTATCAACCAATGTGTATATGAGAGACATCATAATTTACTACCATAAGATCTCCTTTTGATTTTTCTGGTGGGGGAATTGCAATCTCCACATATCCCTCTCCCTTCTCATCAGTGAATGTTCTTGAGAGGGTCTTGGGAGTAGATTTTGTCTTATTCTTGATTTCTGACATATCCAAGGCTAAAGTGCTAAGGTCAATCATTATTTTCCTATTTTTCCTACTAATTGGGGTAACCAACTAGGGGTAGCCTTATGTTTATCTAGCATGATCACCAAAGATTTTGTAGTTGAAAGGGAAAGTGAAGTAGGAGTTTAGACTCCCACTATAGGGGGGGCCTAAGTACTCTCTAGACCTGTTTGTGCTATTGATACTTGGATTATTGAGGTGAGCGAAGTGGTAGATGAAGTGGGGATGAATGGAGGGAGAGGAGCTAAAACTTGTGATACAATGGGAACCTGGGGTGCTTAAGGAGGAGAGGCATATAGTGGAAGTGTCAAAGCCTCTTGAACTATAAGAGTAGAAGGGGGAACGATGGATATAGGAGCTAGTGTTATATGATCCAAAGTAGTAGATCCTTATGCTACTAGTGTTATCTCTTCTATTGAAAGATCTATGGGTTCATCTACAGCTTCCCCTTCCTTTCTTATTTCCCCTTTTTTGGCTTTAGTCTCTTTTTTCCTCTTATTCTTCTATTTAGGTCCTACTAATGATTCACTAGGGCCCTCCACTATTAGTGTAATGCCCTCTATTTTTTGTAATTTCAAGAGATTTTCCTTAACTCCTATGGTCTATCTTATAAATTCTACTCCTTTACTCCTTATCTAATTAATATTCATGTTGATGACATGGGATATTATATCAATGAGAGACAATGACTCAAGAACTAACCACTTAAATGGTGGTAGGGGTTTCACAATGACCTGGGTGTGGTATAGTGGATCTATTCTAGAAGTATCAACTTCCAAGTTATTAGGGACTGGAGCCAGATCATAATCCTTTATTTATTTTAGGGACATTCTTGAGTAATCCCTCATTCTCACCATTTCTTCATCATCACAATCCTCCCAATAAAATTCATAGTATGGTACATGTTCATATGATACCAACTCTAATGCATGGGTGATTTTACCATATCGGTCAAAATATGGTCTGGACTCTAGGGTCCTCAATGTTACTTGGCTCATCTATGCTTCTGCACCTCTAGCCTTTGAGAGAGTTTGACATGTATAAAAACCAATGGAAATAGGGAAATGAATCCCTACCTTATGTCTATCTAAGAGGAAATTATGGGTTTTTTCTAATTATCATACCAACTCCAACAATGCCCATTTATTGCTATATATCAAGGGAGGGTGAAGGGATAGCCATTAAAGCCTGATACCCTAATATAGGAATATGTGGGGAATTATATGAATAATGATCCCCATTTAGTGATTTAATCTTTTGATTCTCTTGAAAACCTCTCCCTCTTAAGCTCTGAATCAGACATGATGATGATGTTGTAGATGAAAGTATCATTAACTCTTATAAATTGTTGCTTGCTAGCCTGAAGGGTGAGGTCAAGGTAGTAGTTTTATAATCTTGTTTTTCATCAGGAACAACATTGAGACTTGGGAAAAATCCCCCCTTAACCAAAATATAAACAACATATGAGGTCATGTAGAATTTGTTTGAGGTTTGAACCTCTAACAACTATTGATAGAGAGAATCATTGATTAATTATGTCCAATGTATATATTGCTTATTCTCTCATATAGTCCAAATGTATTGATATATCCATTATTCATAGCATAGAGCATTAGGACTACCAATGACTATATGTATTAATGTTATAACATCTCCCACCTCTTCTATGAAATCAAACCTATACATTGTCTTGGGCAATCTGGCGGAAGAGTGTTTAGGGGTCTTGAGCCATTATTTGTTGATTATCTTCTGGCATCTATGTTTCTTCTCTTTGTATAACTCTGTAGATGTTTGGAGAGTTATATCTAAATAACTCTCAAATTCAAGAATGGTAAACACCATATTGATGTAGTCAGAATTAAGGTCCAAAATATTTCTCCCCTTATATTATACACTTGCCTCCTATCGAGGTCATAATGTTGAGCTATTGTCAAAATTGATTTAGGGATTTGAATGGTTAATGGGAAGGCTATAGCTTGTGGAAGTAGAGTCATAAATGCCCTATATCCAGTGATTTTTGAATTTTGCCCTTATTCTAGCCTAAAAGTCTCCTAGGTCAATATGACCTAAATTTGTGTCACTAATCTTTATGAGGTTGGATTCCAAACAAGATGCTACTTTAGGATCCTTTGATTTGAAATTAATCTCTTTGGGAGGTATGGGTATTATAGAAAAATCCTTTTTGTAACCAACTATGGAAGTTGGCATAAGATACAAGTGAATAGAGTCTTTATTCCCTCTGATGGAACCTAGAGGTGTTTGAAGCATGTCTAGTGTTTATAGTGTGTGTGAGCTAAAAAATATTTGGTGGAGGTAGGACATGCTTTAGGTAGGTCCACCTTCCATAGTGCTTCAAGGATGTTGAGTTATAGATAAAAGTGAGAGGTTCTTGAGGCATGTCCAATGCCCATGGTGCAATGGGAAGCTATGGGGATTGAGGGTGATTGGATCATATCTAGTATCTATACATACATTGGGGGGAAGAAATATTGGAGGGAATATTCAGTTTAGTTAGGCAAAAATCTAAGATTTTAATTGCAAAAAATCAAGAGGGAAAATGAAAGTCTCAAGATGAAAACACCCTCAAGGTGAAACTTACAAAACCCTAGATTACCTGAACTACCCTAGATATGCAAAATTATCTTATGCAATAGACAAACCCTAAACTAGGTAGTAAATATGCAAAATGACCCCTTACCTATCCAAAACTAGACCTTTCAAATGAAAACATCAAAATTAAACTAGAAAAACCTAATAACTCAAAAGATTCTTAAAAAGTGGAAGCTTGAAGCAAAATCAACATAAAGAGGTACCATTTTACTTACACAAGTGATGTGGCTTGAAATTTGTAGTCGCTTCAACCTAGGGTATAGTTTGTACACATAAAAATTGAGGTTCACTATGAGGGTGAAGGTAATTAGAGCTCCAAAATGTGTTTAACATTCTTAAATAATGATAATGCTTTATAAAAACCCTTGCTTATATAGAAAAAAACCCTATAATTAATATTAGTAATGGTGGTAGGTGGAAGAGGTTGGACTTACTTGAAGTAGGTCCACTCTTTACAACTTTTAAAGGGTTTGACAGGAGGTGGTGTTCATTGTGCACTTTGTACATTATGAAAAAATTCAATGTGTACTTCAATATTTGCTTTTTGTAGAAAGGACTTAATAAGTTTAGCAAGGGTTGGACTTGCTTGAGGTAGGTCCACTCTTTTTGGGCAGGATAATGATTTAGTGGGGAGTGAAGATCAACATGCACTTTGCACATTATGGAAATGTGCAATGTGCACTCTAGGCTCCGCCTCCCATGGGAAAAGGCAAAATTGGAATGGTGGAGGTTGGACCTACTCGAAGTAGGTCCACTCTCCATGGTTTGGTCACTTAATCAATGGGATCAAGCCCATCATACACTTTACACATTATGAAAATGTGCAATGTGCATACTGAGTTCTGGATTCTATCAGATGGGTGTGTGGTAGAGTTTTGAGCATGCCATGCATTTTTCATGTTCAAGAACATGCAAAGTGCATGAGAAGTTCTAGATTCTACTTTTTTTAGGCTTTGGTGCTTCATAGGACCTGGAACCCATGAAGTAATTTATAGTGGTGAAAATTACGTCTAGAGTTCTAGATTCAATGAGGTAATGAAAAATGGATTTTTTGAAGGATAAGGGTTTTCTCTAAAAAAACAAAGGGGTTTTCCTTTAGGGTTTTGGATGTAAATGAGATTTTTGGGACAAAAATCTCTATTTTTTCAGCAACCTCTATGGGATGATTACCTATTAATCATAGAATCTAGTAGCCTTTCAAGACATTGGGCATGCAATCAACCCTACTCTGAAAAAACTATAACCTAAAGAAATAAAAGAGTTGGGTTTGCCAAGACACAAAAATAAAAGACAACTAAGTAGGAAAATAAACCAAAGAACAACTCCTAAAGACTAAGACATGTGTAAAATCACTTATTTAAAACACATACTAACCCTATTATTTATGAAAAAATTTAGGACTCTTGGAACTAGTCTTATTGGTAATTATTTTCCATCAAGCTTAGTGAGATGGAATGCGTTGGGCCCTTTGTATTAAGTGATGACATAAGGACCGCTCCATATTGCATCAAATTTGGTGTGCCTACCTAGTTTTACTCTATTTACATCCCACTTCAATACCATATCTCCCTCATTGAAACTTCTTGTAGTTACCTTTTTACCAAAGTCTTCTTGACTTGTGCTTTATTTGCTTCTAAGACTTTCATTGATTGACACCTAATTTATTCAAGTTCCATGAGCTTAGCTAGTCTTACCATCATCTCATCATTATCAATCAAGTCTAACTAGTGATTGAGCTCCCAGGATGGTAGCTCAATTGATAGTGGCACTCAGGCTTTCCTTTCATACACAAACATAAAAGGAGAATTACCAATGGCTCTCTTTGGTGTAACTCTATCAGCTCACAATGTTGCTCTCAGTTTTGTATGCCACATCCTTTGGTTAGCTTCCATAGTTCATTTAATGATTCAAATTAACTTTTTATTGGTGGACTCAGCTAGGCCATTACCTTGAGGGTAATAATTTGAATATGTTCTTCAGTAAACATCATTATTTATGGCACATTCACTAGCCTGAGTGCCCATAAAAGCCCTAGTGTTATCAGATATGATGGTGTGAGGAATGCCAAACCTTGAAACTATGTTATCCATAAAATCTAAAATGGATGTTTTTATGGCATCTTTTAAAGTGACTGCCTCAGTCCATCATGTGAAATAATTAATTGTTGCAAGAACCCACTTATGACCTATACTTGATGGAAAATTGATCATGCTCATGAATTTTGATCCCCATTGGGCAAATGGTTGATATGTTTTAATTGGTTTGAGAGGAAGTACAGTTAGCCTTTACTTACTAGTGAAGCTAAGTACACTTTTCAAAATGCCTTACCCACTAATGAGCATCCTTAAATAAATTAGGCTAATAGTAGCCTCCTCTCATTACTTTAATGGCCATAATCCTTGCTAAAACGTGTCCTCCTAATGATCCATCATGAAATTATTTGAGCACTTTGAGAACTTGCTCATGTTTAATACATCTTAACAAGACTCCATTAAAATATTTTTGGAATAAAATTCCATTCACAAGGACATAAGGGATCGATTGGAGCCAAAAATACCTCTTCTTTGATTGTTAGAAGTCATAAGGGTATTTTCCAGTTTACAATAAATGGGTCATGTCTTGAATCTAACTATTAAAAGAGTGTAGATTGTTTGAATGAGGTATATTTTAAACATACACTATGTCAAAAATGGGTCTAGTAGTTTTGATGTTAGTGTCTAGTTTCTCACACAGTCCTTTTCCTCTTACCATCTTTATGATCATGATTTCTATGTCATACTCCATGACCTTAGTAATCCATCTTTCTCATTTTTCATTTATATCCTTACTCAGTAGAAATTATTTAAGACTATGGTGACTAACCATCAGATTTACTTTATTTTTGGAGAGCATTTGCCTAAATTCCTTAAGTTCTTTGACTATCGCATACACTTATTTTTCTATGTAGCTATAAGTATCCTCATAACCTTTCAAATATTGGCTGAAGAAAGATATTGGCTACTCTAATCCTTCATTATTGTGTTGAATTAGAATCATTGAGATACTCCCTTCCCCTCCAAATGTATAGAGGATAAAATCCTTCTCATAGTTTTTGTTAACCAAGGTGGGGGCTTGGGAGATAACTTTCTTGATAGCCTCAAAACTCTCTTTCCATTCCTATGTCCAACTAAAAGGATTTCCATTTTTAACATTATAGTAAGGGATTTGGTCAAGAAGGTAAAATTCGATACAAATCTCCTCATGAAGTTAATCTTCTTGAGGAAGCTTTGTAATCCCTTTTTATGAATCAACAATGATAATGAAAATATGGATCTAACTCACTGAGGGTCTATTTCTAGACCCTCTTTGGACATTATATGTCCCAGTAACTTGCCTTAATGTACTGTGAACATGCACTTATTCAAATTAAGAGATACACAAAATTCTCTACATCTTTCAAAAATATTTTTTAGGTGATCAAGATGTGCACCATCATGCTTTGAATAAACTATGATATCATCCAGATATACTAAGATTATATCATTTATCAAACCTTTGAATTTTATATCCATAGCTCTCTAAAAAATTGCCCTTGTATTTGTCAAATTGAATGACATCTTTTTATACATGTATATGCCCCATTTAGTGGTGAAAGCAGTCTTAAATTGGTCTGATTCTTGTATCAAGATTTGATTATAACCCAAATAACCATCCAAAAGATAAAATCTCTTAGATCCTAACACTGTTTATAGAATTTGTTCCATAGGAGGAAGAGGATAGTGATATTTTAGTGATGCTTTTTTCAAGTCTCTAAAATCTATGCACAAATAAATTTCACCATTTTTTTTTTGATAGGAACTAGATTCACCACCCAAGATGAGTGTTTTATTGGAAATATTATATTATCCTCTATCAACTTAGAGAGTTTGTTCTTCATCAAGGGTTTAATTTTTAGATTAATGGGTCTCTATTTCTACCTGATGGGTTTTGTATCTGGATCTAGTTCAATAGTATGTTGTGCTAAACTTTGGTTGAACCCTCTTAAATCATGATAAATCTAGGTGAAATTATCATCAAAATATTGACATAATTAAACAAAATCATACTTCTCTAAAATATTGCATACCTTACTTATCTTGAGTGACTTGCCTTCCAATATAGTGATGGGTTTACAATCTTCTTCATTAATGATAATATTTTTCTTCTCATTTTTCAATTGGTCATCCAAGTTAAATATATTTTTCAATGATATAACACCCATGGGTAGCTTATTTGTTTTTAGATGTATGATCTGATCACCATATTGGTCTTGTAACCTTGGTTTATTTCTTTCTAAAAACTCAGCCTCTTCTCTCAAAAATTCATGATCTGCTTATCACTATCAAAGACTTGCTCGTTAATAATGTTATAGAGATAAAAAGCCTTACAATTAGTCTCACATGTTGGCCATTTTCCTTTGTTATTTCAACTAGTAGACTATACTGAGACACAATAGAATCCATGTGATCAATGTTCTTATTCTATGTTCTTGGTACTGCTTAGATATTAAGGGTAGTGAAATCTTCCAGTAGGTCCCAAATGGTATGCTTATATGACCTTAGAAAATTGTTTTTGGTCATAGTTCTTGATCTAACTTGGTGAATGATGAGTTCACTATCTCCAAATACTTGTAAGACCCTAATTTCTCTATCCTTAAATAATTAGAAGCCTCAAATCAATGCTTCATATTCAACTACATTGTTGTTGTGGTTAAATTAGATTCTAAATGAATCGAAATAACTTTCTTTGTATGGAGATACCAATACAACTCCCACACGTACACCATTTCTACTTCGTGAACCATCAAAATATAACTTCCACATCCCTTGTAGATCCTTAGCTAGTTTGACTAAATTCAAGATGATTGCATCTTGATCATGAATACAATACATCCTTAACCCTATTTCTTGTACATAGTCATAAAGATCAAACTATAGGGATGACCACCACTCATCCAAGTGAGTGTCTAGGATTTATTCTATAGATTTTGCATTTTCTTGATCCACCTATTCCTCTTCTTGATCTTGCAAGGTAAAATTCATCTATACAAGAGGAGTAAGATTATATGGTTTAATATGGTCCTTCACGATTGGCTCAGCTCTTATTATTACTCTAGTTCCATATCTTGTTCTAAGTAGCATATGAGACCAATAAACATATAGATATCCTCCCATTTTTGTAGTGAAATCTCTTGATAGACAAATGGAAAAGTATGGGGGTGAGGTCTATGACAAAAATGTCTTAAGTGATTGAAAGACTAGGATAAGCATGAATAATGAGGTCCAATCCTTTTATAATTCCTACTATTTGAACAATAGTCCCATCTAGTTATATTACTCCTCTATTATTAGGTTTGTATTTTATTCCCAAAGCATTAGCTATTTTTGTAGGTATCACAAACCTACTAGCCCTGAGTCTGCCATGTAATTGTGTACCAAATGCTTCCCTATTATAAGCAAAAGGTAAAAAAGAGGAGGCTTACAGTTTTTTCCTATTTTATTGTCAGTTAAGGGATGACATAAATTTACTATAGGTCTAGGCCCCTTATCTAGATAGAGCCTTCTTTGATATCTATAAATTCTTTAAGGCCTCCTATAGTAAGTCCCTTTGTGTTGGTATAGATAGGGCTTCCCACATAGTGACATTCAAATTAGTCTTCTTCACTTGATCAATAATACTAAAAAGGATATTACCAACCTTTGTCAGTGCTTTTGTAAGAACTACA
Organism: Torreya grandis; assembly: GCA_037957365.1. Lineage (NCBI taxonomy): Eukaryota > Viridiplantae > Streptophyta > Pinopsida > Cupressales > Taxaceae > Torreya > Torreya grandis. The sequence continues at coordinate 480,067 of JARHVA010002684.1, forward strand.
TCTTCCTTTAAAATATTCAGAGTAGACACCTTTGCCTTGAATTGATTGGCAGGTATAAGGGGTGGTCTTTGCACTGTATTACTCCTTGTTGATTTTGTTGTCACTTTGGAAGTTGAGTCTTGGTCCACTTTGGGGAGTTGATCAACTTCTATTACTCTTTTTTTTGGAATGTGTATTAACTGCTATAGGGCCTCCACTATTAAAAAATGCTTCATCTTAGCTTGTTCCACTAAAATCATCATCTTACCAATTTATAAGAGTTGCTTCACTTTGAGCAAGTTCTTATGTCTCTACTTATTGTGAAGTATTCTGAACATGGGGTAGATTGCATGCATAACACCATTAGATTCTTGAGCCAAATTATTTTAAATATGGATAATAGCTTTAGAATCTATGAGTGTCAGTAATGAACAAGTGTTTGGAGGCCTCGACTGTGCATTTTATCCTTGCTATTAGTTATTTCCTTGATATGGTTGCCTATCCCCTTAGTAGGGTTTCCTATTCCATTGATATACATCGTTAGATGAATAAAAAGGTTTATGGTTTTAGGCTTGTTGCCTTTTCATCAACACTAACTCATTTCCAAAACTTTTGAGTAATGACTTGACCTCATACAGATCATCTGTATGTGTGGGAGTTAAAGCAGGTGCCTTACTCATGGTGGGTATTGGAGCAAATGCAGGTGAGGGAATAGGGGTTATTTATATAAATAGAGGAATTGGGGGATGTGGTGCAATTTTATTGACTTGAATCAAATAATTATTATCCCTTATTGTAATATCATAGGTCACAAGAAGCGTGTTACCACCCATTGATTGAATCATCACAACTATAACACTATTAAGGGATTTTGGGTAATATAAGAAGGCATTATTTATAGTGGGTTTAACCAAGATTGGATTTCTATTCTAGGTCTTTTAGAAGTGGTAATTGAAGTCATTAATTTGTTTATAAGGGGCTTGTTGGATAGTAGTCAATTGTTAAACCAAGGAAAGGTAATCACACTTATCCTCAAAATGAGAACATATTATAGTGCCTAATTCATCCCAAACTTAGATTGAGGTAGGAATAAGAATTATATACCATTATAAAGCTTTTCCCTTAAAAGAGGAGACTAGGAGTCTGATTGCAACATTGTCTTCAACCATGTTATGGATTGAGTAGAGGTTAGCAATGTCTTGTATATGTTTTGAAGTAGTGGTAGAAGTTTCACCAACAAAATATGATAGAATTTTTAAGGTTGAGATTGGAATATCATCATGGTGAGCCAAAATAAGTGGACTACCTATAATAAAATATACAAAATTATGATTTTTAGCCATTGTGGGGGATATATATCTGATCGAGGTGACTAAAGGGGATGGGAATAAAACTTTAGGATATAATCTAGGCTGAGGGGTGACTGCTTTTGTTTTCTTTTTTGAGGGAAATGATAATTCTAAAAAATCAGCCCTCTTACCTTTGGTAGATGATCTTGTTTTTTTACTTGGCATATGTCACCTTGAGCTCGTGAGTTTTTAAGCATCATGAAAAACTTACTTAAAGTTCAAATTTTTGGATTATAAACATGTTAAGAACCATTTATGCTTCAGTATTACGTATCATTAAAATTTCAATGTTGTGATGCATCATGAGAAATGTGCATAGGTTAGAATATTTTGATCTTAAACACATTAAAAACCACTTAATTTTCTTTATTACATATCATTCAAAGTTGTGATGCATCATGAGAAATACACAAAGTTTCAATGTTTAAATTTTAAATATGTTTAAAATTGCTTAAGTTTTAGTATTATATATCATTCAAATTTCAAAATTATGATGCAGTTTGAGAAACATGCATAAAATTCAAATTTTTGGATCTTAAACACATTCAAAACCTCTTAATATTTGGTATTACACAACTCAAATTTTAAATCTGTGATGCATTATGATACACACATAAAGATTGAATCTTTGGATCTTAAACATTTTTAAAACTACTCAAGATTTGGTATAACATATCATTCAAATTTTAGAGTTGTGATGATCATATGAAACACACTTAAAGTTTAAATATTTGGATCTTAAACATATTTAAAACTATTTAAGATTTAGTATTGCATATCATTTAAATGTTAAATTTGTGATGCATCATTATAAATACGCCTAAAGTTTAAATCTTTGGATTTTAAACACACTCAAAATTGCTTAAGCTTCGGTATTACATATCATTCAAGTTTTAGAGTTCTAATACATCATGACAAATGTGCATAAAGTTTGAATTTTTAGATCTTCAACACATTCAAAACCACTTAGGCTTTATTATTACATATCATTTAAATTTCAAAGTATTAATGCATCATAAAAAATGTGTATAAAATTCAAATATTTGGATCTTAAACATGTTCAAAACCACTTAAGCTTTGGTATTACATATCATTCAAACATCAAAGTTATGATTCATCATAAGAAACACACAAAGTTTAAAAATTAATATTTTAAACACCTTAAAAAAAATTTAAGCTTCGATATTACATATCATTCAAATTTTAAAGTTATGATGCATCATGATAAATTCTCATGAAGTTTGAATCTTTAGATCTTAAGCACATTAAAAACTATTTAAGTTTCAATATTATATATCATTCAAATTTTAAAGTTATGATGAATCATAAAAAAATGCATAAATTTTTAATCTTTAGATCTTAAACATGTTCAAAAGCACTTAAGTTTTGGTATTACATGTCATTCAAATTTCAAAGTTATGATACATAATAAAAAACATGCATAAAGTATGAATATTTAAATCTTAAACACATTCAAAAGTATTTAATCTTCTATATTACATATCATTCCACCTTTAAATTTATGATGTATTATGATAAATATACATAAATTTCAAATATTTAGATCTTAAACACATTTCAAACCATTTAAGCTTCGGTATTTCATCATTCAAATTTCAAAGTTGTGATGCATTATGAGAAATGCAAATAAATATTGAATCTTTAGATCTTAAAGATGTTCAAAACTACTTAAGCTTCAGTATTATATAATTTAATTTTCAAAGTTATGATGTATTATGAGAAATATGCATAAAGTATGGATCTTTTAATATTAAACACATTTAAAACAACTTAAGCTTTAGTATTATATATCATTCAAATTTAAAAGTTGTGATGCATCATAAGAGAAGTTAATAAATTTTGAATCTTTAGATATTAAACATATTCAAAATTATTTAAGCTTTAGTATTACATATCATTCAAATTTTAGAGTTGTGATGCATCATTAAAAATGTGTATAAATTTCAAATCTTTGGATTTTAAAATTTTAGAACTGCTTAAGCTTTGATATTGCATATCATTAAAACTTTAGAGTTGTGATGCATCATAATAAATGCACATAAAGCTCAAATCTTTAGATCTTAAATACACTTAAAATTGCTTAAACTTTAGTATTAAATATTATTCAAATTGTATTGTTTTGATGCATCATAATAAATGTGCATAAAGTTTGAATCTTTGGATCTTAAACACATTTGAAACCACTTAAGCTTAAATATTAAATATTATTTTAATTTCAAAGTATCGATGTAGCATAAACAATGCACATAAATTTCAAATATTTTGATCTTAAACATATTCAAAACCACTTAAGCTTTGGTATTACATATCATTAAACGCGTTTAAGATCCAACAATTCAAACTTTATGCACATGTCTCATGATATATTACAACTTTGAAATTTGAATGATATATGATATTGAATCTTGAGTAAATATGAACGTGTTTAAGATCTGAATATTTGACCTTTATGCATGTTTTGAATAATTCATCATAATTTTAAATTATATTAATATGTAATACTGAAGATTGAGTGAATTCGAATGTGTTTAAGATCTAAAGATTCAAACTTTATGCACATTTCTCATGATGCTTTATAACTTTGAAATTTGAATGATATGTAATACTAAAATTTGAGTAGTTTTGAATGTGTTTAAGATCTAAATATTCAAACTTTATGCATGTTTGTTATGATGCATCACAATGTTGAAGTTTAAATGATATTTAATACCAAAGCTTAAGAAGTTTTGAAAATGTTTAGGATCCAAAGACTCAAACTTTATACGTATTTTTTATGATACATCACAACTTTGAGGTTTGGATGATATGTAATACTGAATCTTAAATAGTTTTGAAAGTGTTTAAGATCTAAAGATTTAAATTTTATGCACATTTTTCATGATCCATCAAAAATTTGAAATTTGAAAGATATATAATACCAAAACTTAAGAATTTTAGATGTGTTTAAGATCTAACAATTTCAACTTTATACATATTTCTCATGATGCATCGCAACTTTGAAATTTCAATGATATATAATACTAAAGCTTAAGGGGATTTGAATATTTTTAAGATCCAAAGATTTAAAATTTATGTGCATTTTTCATTATGCATCGCGATTTTGAAATTCAAATGATGTGTAATATCGAAGCTTGAGTTATTTTGTACTTGTTTAAGATCCAAAGATTTATATTTTATACATGTTTTTCATGATGCATTGTAACTTTAAATTTTGAATTATATGTAATACCAAAGATTGAATGGTTTTAACATATTTAAAATTTAAAAAATTGAATTTTATGTGGATTTATCATGATGCATCACAACTCTAAAATTTGAATGATATGGAATACCAAAGGTTAAGCGGTTTTGAACATGTTTAAGATCTAAAGATTTAAACTTTATGCATGTTTTTAATGATGCATCATAACTTTAAAGTTTGAATGATATGTAATTCTAAAACATAAGCAATTTTAAATGTATTTAAGATCTAAAGATTTGAAAAAGATGTGTATTTCTCACTATGCATTACAACTTTGAAATTTGAAAGATATGTAATATCAAATCTTAAGTGGTTTTGAATGTGTTTAAGATCTAATGATTTGAAATTTATGCATGTTGCTCATAATGTAATGCAAATTTGAAATTTGAATGATATGTAATACTGAAGCTGAAGTGGATTTGAATGTGTTTAAGATCTAATGATTTAAACTTTACACACATTTTTCATAATGTATTGTATCTTTAAAATTTTAATGAAATGTAATACTGAAGCTTAAATTGATTGAAATGTGTTTAAGATCTAATTTAAACTTTATCCACAATTTTCATGATGAATTGCAACTTTAAAATTTAAATAATACGTAAAACTAAAGCTTGAGTATTTTTGAACATGTTTAAAATTTAAAGATTTAAGTTTATGCATATTTCTCATGATGCATCACACTTTTTAAATTTGAATGATATATAATACTTAATCTTTAGTAATTTTGATTTTTTTTAAGATTCAAACTCTAAGTGCATTTATCATGATAAATCACAACTTTAAACTATGAATGATATGTAATATTGAAGCTTCAATAGTTTTGAACATGTTTAAGATCGAAAGATTCAAACATTATGCATGTTTGTCATGATTCATCACAACTTTGATGTTTGAATGATATTTAATACCAAATCTTAATTTGTTTTGAATGTGTTTAAGATTCATATATTTGAACATATTTAAGATTCAATGATTTAACCTTTATGTGCATTCCTCATGATGCATCACAACTTTGAAATTTCAATGATATGTAATATCAAAGCTTGAATGGTTTTGAACGAGTTTAAGATGCAAAAATCTAGAGTTTATGCATGTTTATATTGTTGCATCACACAATTAAATTTTGAATGATATGTAATACTATATCTTAAGTAATTTTGAATGTGTTTAAGATTCAAAGTTTTAAATTTTTTGCATGTTTCTCATGATGCATCACAACTTTGAAATTTGAATGATATATAATACCAAAGCATAAGTGGTTTTGAATGTGTTCAAAATCTAAATATTCAAAATTTATGTCTATTTCTCTTAATGCATCACAATATTTAAACTTGAATGATATATAATACCAAAGCTTAAATGGTTTTGAATGTGTTTAGAATCTCAATATTCAAACTTTATGCACATTTATCATAATGCAACAAAAACTTTAAAATTTGAGTGATATGTAACACTGATGATTAAGCGATTTTGAATGTCTTTAAGATCTAAATATTCAAACTTTATTTGTGTTCCTCATAGTGCAAAGTAACTTTAAAATTTGAAAGATATGTAATATTGAAGCTTAAACAGTTTTAAACATGTTTAAGATACAAATATTTAAATTTTATGCACCTTTTTTATAATGCATTGCAAATTTGAAATTTGAAGGATATATAATACTAAAGTTTAATTGCATTTAAAAATATTTAAGATATAAAAATTTAACCTTTGTACACATTTCTCAAGATGGATGCATCACAACTTTAAAATTTGATTGATATGTGATGCAAGATCATTTAGTAAGTTAACCACCATTTTGTGTTGTTGAAGTGATATATACAATCAAGAGTCATTGTTAGTCCTGATGCATCACAAAAAATACAAATAAAGTTTGAATCTTTGGATATTAAACATATTCAAAACCATTTAAATTTTAGTATTACATATCATTAAAACTTCAAAGTTGCGATGCATCATGAGAAACATCATAAAGTTCAAATCTTTAGATCTTAAAAATGTTTAAAACTGCATTACATATAATTCAAATTGCAAATTTATAATGCATAGTCAGAAATGTGCATAAATTTTAAATCTTTAAATCTTAAAAATGTTCAAATCACTTAAGTTTTAGTATTACATATCATTAAAATTTTAAATTTTTCATGTATGAAACACGTATAAAGTTTGAATCTTTGGATCTTAATTAAATATACTCAAAAGCTCTTAAGCTTTAATATTACATATTATTCAAATTTTGAAGTTGTGATACTTCACGAGAAATATGCATAAATTTCAAACTTTTAGATCTTAAAGACATTTCAAATTACTTAACTCTCGATATTACATATCATTCAAATTTCAATATTATGATGCATCATGAGAAATGTGTATAAAGTTTGAATCTTCAGATCTTATATACATTCAAAACTTCTTAATCTTTGGTATTATATATCATTCAAACTTTAAATTTATGATGCATCATGATAAATGTGCATAAATTTCAAATATTTGGATCTTAAACACTATCAAAACTACTTAAACTTTAGTATTATATATCATTTAAATTTTAAAGTTATGATGCATCATGAGAAATATGTAAAAAATTGTAATCTTTATATATTAAACATATTCAAAACCTCTTAATCTTTGATATAAAAAATATTTAAACTTTAAATTTATGATGCATTATGATAAATGTGCTTAAAGTTCAAATCATTAGATCTTAAACACCTTCAAAACCACTCAAGCTTTAGTATTACATATCATTCAAATTTTAAATTTACAATCCATCATGATAAATGCCTATGAATTCTAAATGTTTAGATTTTAAACATGTTTAAAACAACTTAAGCTTTAGTATTACATACCATTCAAATTTAAAAATTATGATGCATCATGAGAAATGTGCATAACGTTTGAATCTTTAAATCTTAAACACATTTAAAACCACATAAAATTTGGTATTACATATCATTCAAATTTCAAAGTTATGATGCAGCATGAAAAATGTGCATAATGTTTAAATATTTATATTTTAAAAACATTGAAAATAGCTTAAGCTTTGGTATTACATATCATTCAAATTTTAAAGTTGTCATGCGTCATAAAAAATGTGCATAAAGTTTGAATGTTTAGATCTTAAACATGTTCAAAGCCACTTAAACTTTAGTATTACATATCATTCAAATTTAAAATTTATGATGCATCTTAAGAAATGTGCATAAATTTTGAATCTTTGATTCTTAAACATGTTAAAAACCAATTAAGCTTCGGTACTACATATCAATCAAAATTTAAAGTTGAGATACATCATTAAAAACCTGCATAAAGTTCAAATCTTTAGTTCTTAAATATGTTCAAAACCAATTAAAATTTGGTATGACATCATTCAAATTTTAAATTTGTGATGTATTACGATAAATACCTATAATCTTAAAATCTTTAGATCTTAAATACATTTAAAATCGCTCAAGCTTTGGCATTTCATCATTTGATTTTCAAAGTTATGATGCATTATGAGAAATATGCATAAAATTCAAATCTTGAGATCTTTAATACATTCAAAACTATTTAAGCTTTGGTATTATATCATTAAGATTTTAAAGTTATGATGCATTATAATAAATATGCACAAAGTTTAAATCTTTAGATGTCAAACATACTCAAAACTACTTGAATTTCAATATTACATATCATTCAAATTTTTAAGTTGTAATGCATCATTAAAAATGTGCATGAAATTTGAATCTCTAGATGTTAAACATGCTCAAATCCACGTAAGCTTCAATATTAATTATCATTCAAATTTTAAAGTTGTAAGCATTATGGTAAAAATAAATAAAGTTTAAATCTTTAGTTCTTAAACGTGTTAAATACCACTTAAGCTTCGGTATTATATATAATTCAAATTTGAAAGTTGTGATGTATTATGAGAAACACAATTAAAGATAAAATATTTAGATTTTAAATATTTTTAAAACCACTTAAGTTTTAATATTACATATCCATCAAACTTCAAAGTTTCAATGCATTATGATAAACATGCATAAAGTTTGAATCTTTTGATTTTAAACACTTTCAAAACCTCTTAAACTTTAGTATTACATATAATTCAAATTTTAAATTTGTGATGCATCATGAGAAATATGTATAAAGTTTAAATCTTTAGATCTTAAACATGTTCAAAATAGCTTAATATTAGGTATTAAATATCTTTCAAATTTCAATGTTGAGATGCATCATGAGAAACATTCATAAAGTTAAATTTTTTATATCTTAAACACATTCAAAACCACTTAAGCTTTGTTATTACATATCATTAAAATTCTAAATTTAGGATGTATTATAAGAAATATGCACAAAGTTTCAATATTTAGATTTTAAACACGTTTAAAATTGCTTAAATTTTAGTATTAAATATCATTCAAACTTCAAAGTTACGATGCATCATGAGAAACATGTATAAAGTTTGAATCTTTGGATCTTAAAATTTTAAAAACTTATTAAGCTTTAGTATTACATATCATTCAAATTTTAAAGTTATGATACATCATGACAAATGTGCAAAAAATTTGAATCTTTGGATATTAAAGATGTTCAGAACTTACTAAAATTTTTTTACTACATATCATTAAAACTTTAAAGTTGTAATGCATCATGAAAAGTGTGCATAAAGTTTAAATTTTTTGATCTTAAACATCTTCAAAACTTTTAAAGTTTTGGTATTACATATCATTCAAATTTCAAAGTTGTGATGCATCATGAGAAATTTTCATAAATTTTAAATTTTTAGATCTTAAACATATTCAAAACTACTTAAATTTTAGTATTACATATTCTTGAAATTTTAAAGTTATGATACATCATAATAAATGAGGATAAAATTGAAAATTTTGAATCTTAAACACGTTCAAAACTGCTTAAGATTTGGCACTATATATCATTCAACATTCAAAGTTATGATACATCATGAAAAATGTGCATAAGGTTTAAATATTTGAATTTTAAACATGTTCAAAATTGTTTAAGCTTTCATATAGTTTAAATTTCAATGTTCCGATGCATCATGAAAAATGTGCACAAAGTTTGGATCATTGAATCTTAAACACGTTCAAAACTACTTAAGCTTTAATATTACATATCATTCAAATTTTAAAGTTGCAATGTATCATGATAAATGTGTATAAATTTCTAATCTTTAGATCTTAAATATGTTCCAAATCACTTAAGCTTTAGTATTATATATCATTCAAATTTTAAAGTTGTGATGTATCATGAGAAATGTGCATAAATTTAAAATATTTAGATCTTGCACACTTTCAAAACTATTTAAACTTTGGTATTACATATCATTCAAATTTTCAAGTTACAAAGCATTATAAGAAATATGCATAAAGTTTGAATCTTTGGATCTTATATATGTTCAAATTTGTTTAATATTTAATATTACATAATTCAAAATTCAAAGTTATGATGTATAATGAGAAATGCACATAGAATTTGAATATTTGAATGTTAAACACTTTTGAAACCACTTAAGCTTCATTATTACATATTTTTAAAATTTTAAATTTGTGATTCATCATGAGAAATATGCATAAATTTCAAATGTTTGGATCTTAAACATGTTAAAAACTCCTTAAGCTTCAGTATTAAATAAATTATTATGCATCTTGATAAACGTGTATAAATTTTGAATGTTTAGATTTTAAACAAGTTCAAAACCACTTAAACTTTGGTATTACATGTTATTTAATATTTAAGTTGAGAGATATCAAGAAAAATTCACATAAAAGTTGAATCTTTAGATCTTAAACACGTTTAAAATTGCTTAAGCATCGGTACTACATATCATTTAAATTTTAAAGTTATGATGCATTATGAAAAATGAGCATAAGATTAAAATTTTTGGATCTTAAACATGTCAAAACCACTTAAGCTTCGATATTAAATATCATTTAAATTTTAAATCTATGATGCTTCATAAAAAATACACACAAAGTTCAAATCTTTGGATTTTAAACACATTAAAAATTGCTTAAGCTTTGGTAATCATTCAAATTTCAAAGCTGTAATGCATCATAAAAAATACACATAAATTTTGAATCTTTTGATTTTAAACATGTTCAAAACTACTTAATCTTTGGTATGATGCAAATTTTAGAGTTGTGATGCATAATAAGAAGAACACAAAAAGTTTGAATCTTTAGATTTTAAACACATTTAAAATCACTTTAGCTTCAATATTACATATAATTTAAAATTTAAAGTTGTGATGCATCATAAAAAATGTACACAAATTTTATTCTTTATATTTTAAACTTGTTTAAAACCCTTTAAACTTTGGTATTACATACACTTCAAAATTTTAAAGTTTTAAAGTTTTGACTATTTAGATTGTAAACACATGCAAAACCACTCAAGCTTCGGTATTCCATCATTTGAATTTTAAATTTATGATGCATTATGAGAAACATGCATAAAGTTTAAATTTTTGGATCTTAAACACCTTTAAAACTACATAATCTTTAGTATTGCACATCATTCGAATTTAAAATTTATGATGCATCATACAAAATGCACATAAAATTTGAATTTTTAGATCTTAAACATGTTCAAAACTGCTTAATCTTTAGTATTACATATCATTTAAATTTAAAATTTGTGATGCATTTTGAGAAATGCACATAAATTTTAAATCTTTAAATCTTAAACATGTTCAAAATTTCTTAAGATTCATAAAAAATGAGCATAAAATTTAAATCTTTAGATCTTAAACATGTTCAAAATTACTTAATCTTCATGAGAAATGATGCATCAAAGTTGTGATACATCATGAAAAATGAGCATAAAGTTTAAATATTTGGATCTTAAACATGTTTAAAATTGCCTAAGCTTCATTGATATTACATATTCTTCAAATTTCAAAGTTATGTTGCATCATGATAAACAAACATAAAATGTGAATATTTGATATTAAACACACATAAAACCATTTAAGCTTCGATATTATATCATTTAAAATTCAAAATTATGATGCATGATGATATATATGCATAAAGTTTGAATCTTTAGATCTTAAACACGTTTAAAAATACTTCAAGTTTAGTATTACATATCATTAAAATTTTAAAGTTGTGATGCATCTTGAAAAATATGCTTAAAATTTCAATATTTGGATCTTAAACATATTCAAATGTGATTAAACTTCAGTATTAAATCATTCATATTTCAAAGTTGGAATGCATTGTGAGAAATGCACATAAAATTTGAATATTTAGATTTGAAGCACATTTAAAACTACTTAAACTTTAATATTATATCATTCAAATTTCAAAATTTTGATGCATCATGATAAACATGTATAAATTTCAAATCTTTAGATCCTAAACATATCATTCAACTTCAAAGTTTAGTTGCATCTTTATAAATTTACATAAAGTTCAAATTTTTAGATCTTAAACACATATGAAATTGCTTAAGCTTTGGTGTTACATATATTCCAAACTTCAAATTTACAATACATCATGAGAAACATGCATAAAGTTTGAATTTTTATATCTCAAACACATTTAAAACCACTTAAATTTTGCTATTACATATCATTCAAATTTAAAATCTGTGATGAGTATACTATATGAAATCCAAATAAAGTTTGAATTTTTAAATATTAAATACGTTCAAAATCGCTTAAGATTTAGTATTACATATCATTAGAATCTGAAAGCTATAATACATGATTAAAAACATGCATAAAGTTCAAATTGTTAGATTTTAAACATGTTCATAACCACTTCAACTTCAATATTACATATCATTCAAATTTCAAAGTTATAACGCATAATGAGAAATGTGCAAAAATGTATAATATTTAGATCTTAAACACATTCAAAAGTGATTAAAATTTGGTATTATATTATTCAAGTTTCAAATTTGTGATACATTATAAGAAATGTGCATAAATTTGAGTCTTTGTATTTGTAGCGCATTTGAAACTACTTAAGCTTTAGTATTACATCATTCAAATTTTAAAGTTGTGATGCATCATGAGAAACGTGTATAAGCACATTCAAAATTACTTAATCTTCGGTATTACATATCATTCAACTTTCAAAGATGTGATGCATTTTGAGAAATACATATAAAGTTCAAATATTTGGATCTTAACCACATTTAAAACTATTTAAGCTTTGGTATTACATATATTTTAAATTTCAAATTTGTGATACATTATGAGAGTTGTGCATAAAATTCAAATTTTTAGATCTTAAACAAGTTTAAAACCACTTTTACTTTGGTATTACATATCATTCAAATTTCAAGGTTACGATGCATGATGAGAAACACATATAAAGTTTCAAAATTTAGATCTTATACATGTTCAAAACCACTTAAGCTTTGGTATTACATATCATTAAAATTTTAAAGTTGTCATGCATTATAAAATATGCCCATAAACTTTTAATCTTAGATCTTAAACACATTCAAAACATGCTTAAGCTTTGGTATTATATATCATTCAAATTTTTTAGTTGTGATGCATCAAAAATATGCATAAAGTTCAAATATTTGGATCTTAAAAATTTTCAAAACTTTTTAAGCTTTGATATTACATATCATTCGAATTTCAATGTTACGATGTATCATGAGAAATGCCCATAAAAATTGAATCTTTGGATATTAAACATGTTTAAAATTGGTTATTAAAGTTCAATATTACATATCATTTAAATTTCAAATTTACAATGTAAAATAATAAATGCATATAATGTTTGAATTTTTAAATCTTAAACACATTTAAAACTACTTATGATTTAGTATTACATATCACTGAAATTTTAAAGTTATGATGCATCATAAAAAACATACGTAAACTTTAATTTTTTGAATTTTAAACACATTCAAAACTGTTGAAGCTTTAGTATTACATATAATTCAAACTTCAAAGTTGTAATGCATCATGACAAATATAAATAAAGTTAAAATCTTTGGATCTTAAACACATTCAAAATTGTTCAAACTTTAGTATTTCATATCACTCAAATTTCAAAGTTGTGATGCATCATGAGAAACATCTATAAAATTTAAATATTTGGATCTTAAATATTTTCAAAACACTCAAAATTTAGCATTACATATCATTCAAGATTAGAAGTTGCAATGCAACATTATAAATGTGAATAAAGTTAGAATCTTTGGATATTAAATATATTAAAAACCACTTAAGTTTTCATATTACATATCACTAGAATTTCAAAGTTTTGATCCGTCATAAGAAGCCCACATAAATTCAAATATTTTGATGTTAAACATGATCAAAAATTCCTTTCACTAAAATCTATTCAAATAAAAAAACCCACATAAGTTTAAATATCTGGAGAAGGCCAGCTTCCTTTCACTAAAATCTGTTGCAAATTGATAAGATATCAGCCTTGTGAAAATATTATTCTTTAGTGCTTTTTGGATCATAAACTAGGGTTTTAATGGGAAAAGGGTTGAATAATTTAAATTTGTATAAAACTAAAAATGTGGTGATTGTACCAAATTTATATAGTGGATCTGGATGCTTTCTTAGAAAGTACAATGGGGCAAAAAATAGATTGAGTTTATTTTAAGCATAGACTTGTGCAAATTTGAAATCAGAGGTGAAAAATATCTTTATTTCAAACAATATTATCAAGAGGAAAAAATACTATAGATGATTTATATTGAAACTAAAATAAAATATAAAAACTTGCACAAAGAATCAAATAACTTGTATGACACAGAGATTTCAAAGACAAGAAAGACAAAACTCAACTTTATTCCTCTCTGAAGGCTACAACTTGTAATGAATACATTCAAAATGCAAAAAAAATATATTACTAATAGCAAAAGATAGATTGGGCCATGGAGTCTGTCTATTTTTATACAAAAAATGTCTTAGAAGACATGTAGTTAAAAAAACTTTGAATGCCCAGCTAAAGGAGATCATACAAATATGAAACCCTCGTGCAAAGAGGGTGAGTTCCTCTATTTATAGCACTTTTAAACTTGTGGAAAGGCTGGAAAATGGCATGTACAAGTTTTATGTTTATCTAGAAATGGTCTTGGCATAGCTAGAAATATTCATGCAAGTCTCTTTGGATGATGGCTGGAAACAACTCTCCATGCAAGGAGCGATGCTCAAAATTACTTGGTCTTCAAAAATAAAAGGTAATATTGAAAATAAAATTTTCAAATCCCTTTTACATGCAAACCCTAGCGTGCAAAAAATAAAGTGATAATTTTCAACATTCAAGCCTTTATCACTTTTTTACCCAAAAAAAAGAGAGCATGTAATTTGCTTTATGACTTTACACCTTTTCATTTCACATTAATTAAAATAGAAAGTGCAATTTGCAACTTCTGCATTTAAAAGATACAAAGTGAAAAATACATGTCTTCTCTTTTTTTAAAAGAGTTATAAAAAATACATAGCTATACTTTGTAATTACAAATTATAATTATAATGTCATTAGAATGAAAATACACATGATAGAAAAAATTTATAATATCTGAAGGAGAGGGAAAATCAATTAGTCTTCAGGCTTGCTTCAGCTTTCTTGTCACTTTTTTCTCACAGCTTCTTTAAGTATGCATCAAAGGCCTTGAATATTTCTTGTATTCATTCTTCATTTGTCTCATAAGAATAAATGTTAAAAGCTTCATACTCTGCCTGTACATCAAATAAATCTCTTCAAAAAGCATTGATACCTTTCATTTCGATTTTCATTCAATCAATGGCCTTCTCATAGTTGATAAACCTATGGATTGAACTTAAAACAAAGACTATATCCTTGTTAGACTCCTTTTCAACTATTGCCTTAAAAAATTTCTTAATTTTTTCTACCTAGAAGAGATAGCTGATATCATCTAGTGGTTGTCATAACATTAAATTCATCATGCCATCAATCTCATACAACACATCAATGGCTTTATCATGATCTTCCTTGGCTCGATCAGTAGACTCAATCAACATCCTTATCTAAAATTGGGAAAACATGTGTAATTCCTCATGCTCAACAAAGTTCTTCAATATATTCTTAGTGATGAGGGTATCCATATCTATTGGCTTTATGGCTGTCAATTTAGAATAGTACATGTTTAGAGTTTGGATCTCCTCTTCAGAACTACTGATATGTGTTTTTATAATTTCCTTCTTCTCTATGATGATGCGATAATGCTCTATCATTATTTTGAGGGCCATGTTTCCACTTGTAATTAGATCTTTATACCATTCTTTCATATCCCTTCCCATTTGAGAAATCTCTCATACAAAACCAATTATAACTTGATCCAGATTGATTGGCTACACTACTTATGCATGTTGTGATGTTTCACTAGGATTTATGAATTGGTTAAGTGATCCTACACAAACACCTATAAGAGAGATATTTGATACCCAACTGTACATCATGCTTGAGCCCTTCTCTTGTTTGTTGACAAAGGTGTACATGAGAGACCTAATAATTTATTGCCATAAGATCTCCTTTTTTATTTTTTTAGTGGGAGAACTACAATCTCCACATATCTCTCTCCCTTGTCATCAATGAATGTTCTTGAGAGGGTCTTGGGAGTAGATTTTGTCCTTGACTTCTAACATTCCAAGGTCCAAAGTGTTAGGGTCAATCATTATTTTCCTCTTTTTGCCTACTAATTGGGTTAACCAACTAGGGTTATCCTTCTATGTATTTATCATGGTCACCAAAGCATCTACATCTAATGTAACTACACTAAATGACATTATGACCAAGGAGGACTCTTGGGATTATGACATTGTAGGCTACTCAAGAGCTGTTTGTGCAGGCTTCTCCTTACCAATATCTTACAAACCCATTATTGTACTAATTGTTTGAGTTGATCCAATATTAATTAATGGCATGGATGAAATAGTGGAAATGAGGGAAATAAGAGCAATAAAAGTGGGGATCATGAATTTAGGAACTAGTGTGAAAGTGGAAGCCAACGCATTGAATGTGTCGATTAGGTGACAAGGGCCACTTAGTGTTGGTGAGGTGAAAATGGTGGGTTGAGAGGAAGAGGGAATAGTACTCACTCTAGAGTTTGAAGTGGTTTATGGGATGGTAGTCAAGATGACTAACTCTGAGGTAATGTATTGTTGAGTGGTTTTGGGGATCAATGGTGATGAAATAGAAGGAATTGTGAATGGAATAGAAAGTGGGAGTGGATCGAATGGGGAAAGAGAAGTGGGATGAAGGGAAAATGAGTTAAGAAATTGGAATCCAACTATAAGGGGACCTTGAGTACTCTTTGGACCTATTTGTGTTATTGTCACTTAGCTTATTTAGGTGAGTGAAGTGGTAGATGAAGCGAGGATGAAAGGAGGAATAGGAGGTAGAACTTGTGATACAATGGTAACCTAGGTTGCTTGATGATGAGAGGTAGTTGGTGAAAGTGTTGAATCCTCCTAAACTATAGGATTAAGATAAAGGGGAATAATAGATATAGGATCTAGTGTTATAGGATCTTATGTTGTTGGTGTTGTCTCTTACGATGAAAGATCTATGGGTTCATCTGTTGCTTTCCCTTCCTTTCTTATTTCCCCTTTTATGGCATTAGTCTTTATTTTCCTCTTCTTCTATTTAGGTCCCACTGATGATTCACCAAGGCCCTCCATTGTTACTATAATGCCCTTTATTTTTAATTTTAGGAGATTTTCCTTAATTCCTATGGTCTCTCTTATAACTTGTACTCCTTTACTCCCTAGCTAATTAATAGTCCTATTGATGACATGAGTTGTTATATCAAAGAGAGAAAATGAATAGGGAATTAACCACCTAACTAGTGGTAATGGTTTCAAAATGACCTAGGTGAGGTATAGTGGATCCACTCTAGAAGTATCATCTTCCAAGTCATCAAGGACTAGAGCTAGATTATAATCCTTTATTTTCTATAGGGACATTCTTGAGTAGTTCCTCATTCTCACCATCTCTTCATCATCACAATCTTACCAGTAATCTTCATAGTATGGCACATGTTCATATGATACCAACTCTAATACATGGGTGATTTTATCATATGGATCAAAATATGGCATAGACTATAGGGTCCTCAATGTTACTTGGCTCATTTTTTATTCTACACCTCTGGCCTTTAGGAGAGTTTGATATGTATAACAAATAATAGAAATAGGGAAATGAATCCTTACCTTGTGTCTATCTGAAAAGATATTATGTGTTTTTGTTAATTATCATACCAACTCCAATAATGCCCATTTGTCACTTATGTACTAGGCGAGGGTGAAGGGACAGGCACTGAAGCCTATTATCATAATGTAGGAATATGTGGGGAATTGTATGAAGAATGATCCCTATTTAGTGATTTCCTCTTTTGATTTTATTGAGAACCTCTCCCTCTTAAGTTATGAATCAAACATGGTGATGCTGATGTAGATGAAAGCATCATTAACTCTTCTAAATTATTGTTTGCTATCCTGAAGGGATAAGGGTAGTAGTTGTATACTCTTGTTATTTTATTTAAGAACAACATTGAGACCTAGGAACAATCTCCCCTTAGCCAAAATATAAACAACACACGAGGTTGTATAATTTGTTTGAGGTTTAAACCTCCAATGAATACTGATGGAGAGAATCACTGATTAATTTTGCCTAATGTATATATTGCTTATTCTCTTATATAGTCCAAATGTACTGATACATCTTTTATTTATAACACTAGGTATCAGGATTACCAGTGACTCTATGTAGTAATGTTATAACATCTTACACCTCCTCTATGAAATCAAACCTATACATTATCTTGGACAATCTAGTGAAAGAGTGTTTAGGGGTCATGAACCATTATTTGTTGATTATCTTTTGGCATCTATCTATCTTCTCTTTATATAATTCTATAGATGTTTGGGGATTTATATCCAAACAACTCTCAAATTCAAGAATGCTAAACACCATATTGATGTAGTCAGAGTCAAGGTCTAGAATTGTTTCCCTCTTATCATTATATACTTGCCTCCTTTCAGGGTCATAATGTTGAGCTATTGTCAAAATCAATTTATGGCTTTGAATGGTTAGGGGAAGGCTACACTTATGGAAGTCTAGAGTCATAAATGCTTTATATGTAGTCATTTTTGAATTATTACCCTATTCTGACCCAAAAGTCTTCTAATTCAATATGACCTAAATTTGTGTCACTAATCTCCATGAGGTTGGATTCCAGACAAGAAGTTACTTTAAGACCCTTTGATTTGAACTTCATCTCTTTGGGAGGCATAGGGATTATATAAAAATGATTTTATTAACCAACTGTGGAAGTTGGTAGGTGCTACAGGTGATTGGAGAACTTGTTCCCTTTGATAGAACTTAGAAGTATTTGGATCATGTTCAATTTATGTGGTGAGTGTGAGATAAAAAATCTCTAATGGAGGTGGGACATGCTTAAGGTAGGTCCCCCTTCCATGGTGCTTTAAGGATGTTGAGTTCCTGATAGAAGTGGGAGGTGCTTGAGGCATGCCCAATACCATGATGCAATGGGAAGCTACATGGGTTGAGGGTGCTTGAAACACATCCAATATTTGTAGGGATGTTAGGGGGGAAAGGAATCTTGGAGGGAATATTTGGTTTAGTTAAGCAAAAATTTGAGATTTTAGTTATGAAAAATCAAGAGGTAAAATGAAAGTCTCAAGATGAAAACACCCTCGAGGTGTAACTTACAAAACCTTATATTACCTAAACTACCCTAGACATGTAAAATGATATTCTATAATAGACAAACCCTAAACTAGGAAATAAATATGCAAAATGACTCCTTACCTACCCCAAACCAAACCTTTTCAATGAAAACCTCAAAATAAAACTAGAAAACCTGACAACTCAAAATATTTTTACAAAAATGGAAGCTTGAAGGAAAATCAACACAAAGAGGTACCATTTTACTCATGTAGGTGACATGGCTTGAAATGTTTAGTCACTTTTGCTTTGGGTATAATTTGTATGCATGAAGCTTGAGGTTCAGTTGTGAGGGTAAAGGTGAACAGAGTTCCAAAATGCATTTAGCAATCTTAAATAATGATAATGATTTATAAAAAAAACCCTATAATTAATGCAAGTAATGGTAGTAGGTGGTAGAGGCTAGACCTAATTGAAGAAGGTCCACTCTTCATGGCTTGCAAAGGGTTCTGCAAGAGGTGGGGTTCATTGTGCACTTTACACATTGTGAAAACATGCAACGTGCACTTCAATCTCCACTTTTTGTAGAAAGGACTTAATAGGTTTGGTGAGGGTTGGACCTTCTTGAGGTAGGTCCACTCTCCATGGTTGGGATAAGTTGGCAGGGAACATAGCTTAGTGTGCACTTTACACATTATGGAAATGTGCAATGTGCATTCCAAACTTCACCATTCATGAAAAAAGGTGAAAGTGGAATGATGGAGGTTAGACATGCTCAAAGTAGGTCAACTCTATATGGTTTGGTCACTTGGTTAGTGGGATTCAAAGCCCATCATGAATTTTTCACATTATGAAAATGTGCAATGTGCATTTTGAGTTCTAAATTCTACTGGATGGGTGTGTGGTAGAGTTCAGAGCCTGTCATGCATTTTGCACATTTGAGAACATACAAAGTGTAGTTTGGATTCCATGGTTTTTGGGCTTTGGTGTTTCATGGGACCTAGAACCTATGAAGCAATTTACAGTGGTACAAATTGCATCTAGAATCCTAGATTCCATAAGGTAAGGAAAAATGGATTTTTGGAGGGATAAGGGTTTTATCTAAAAAAAGGGGGGTCTCCTTTAGGGTTCTAGATGTAAATGATATTTTTGAGATAAAAATTTCAATAATTACATATCTTTCAAATTTAAAAGTTGCAATGCATCATGATAAATGTGCAAAAAACTGGAATATTTACTTCTAGAGCTTCAGTATTACATATCATTCAAACTTAAAAGTTATGATGCATCATAACAAACATGCATAAATTTTGAATCTTTAGATCTTAAACATGTTCAAAACCACTTAAGCTTCATTATTACAATCTTTTAAACTTAAAATTTGTGATGCATCATGATAAACGTGGATAAAATTTGAATCTTTAGATCTTAAACACATTCAAAACAACTTAAGCTTTGGTATTACATATCATTCAAATTTCAAAGTTGTGATGTATTATGAGAGACGTGCATAAATTTTGAATAAATAGATCTTAAACATGTGTTAAATAACTTAAGCTTCAATATTAAATATCATTTAAATTTTAAATTTATGATGCATCATGAGAAATGCACATAAAGTTCAAATCTTTGGATCTTAAACATGTTCAAAACCTCTTAAGTTTCGATATCATATATCATTCAAATTACAAAGTTGTGATGTATCATGACAAACATGCATAATGTTTGAATCTTAAACATGTTCAAAACAACTTATGCTTCAGTATTTCATATCATTCAAACTTTAAAGTTGTGATGAATCATGAGAAATATGCATAATATTTGAATCTTAAATACCTTCAAAACCACTTAAGCTTTGGTATTACATATTATTAAAATTTTAAAGTTGTGATGCATCATGATAAATACTTATAAATTTTGAATCTTTAGATCTTAAACACATTCAAAACCCCTTAAACTTTTGTATTACATATCAAAGTTTAAATTTTTGATGTATTATGATAAATACATATAAAGTTTGAATGTTTAGATTTTAAAAATGTTTAAAACTACATAAGCTTCAGTATTAAATATCATTCAAATTTAAAAGTTCTGATGCATCTTGAGAAATGCATATAAATTTCAAATCTTTAGATCTTAAACATGTTTAAAACCACTTAAGATTAGGTATTACATGTTAATCAAATTTGAAAGTTGAGATACATCATGAGAAACCCACCCAAAGTTTAAATATTTGGATCTTAAACATGTTCAAAATCAATTAAGCTTCGATATTACATCATTCAAATTTCAAATTTGTTATGCATTATGATAAACACATATAAAGTTGGAATCTTTCCATCTTAAATGCATTCACAACCATGAGAAATAAGCATAAAGTGGGAATATTTGAATCTTAAACATATTTTAAATTATTTAAGCTTTAGTATTACACATCATTCAAATTTAAAAATTGTGATGCATCATGAGAAACTTACATAAAGTTCAATTTTTTGGATCATAAACATGTTAAGAACCATTTATGCTTCAGTATTACGTATCATTAAAATTTCAATGTTGTGATGCATCATGAGAAATGTGCATAAGTTAGAATATTTTGATCTTAAACACATTAAAAACCATTTAATTTTCTTTATTACATATCATTCAAAGTTTTGATACCATGATAAATACACAAAGTCTTAATGTTTGGATTTTAAACATGTTCAAAACTACTTAAGTTTTAGTATTATATATCATTCAAATTTTAAAATTACGATGCATTTTGAGAAACATGCATAAAATTCAAATTTTTGGACCTTAAACACATTCAAAACTTCTTAAAATTTGGTATTACACACCTCAAATTTTAAATTTGTGATGCATTATGATAAACACACAAAAAGATCAAATCTTTAGATCTTAAACATGTTTTAAAATACTCAAGATTTGATATAACATATCATTCAAATTTTAGAGTTCTGATGATCATATGAAACACAGTTGAAGTTTAAATATTTGGATCTTAAATATACTTAAAACTATTAAGCTTAGGTTTTTCATATCATATAAACTTTAAAGTTGCGATGCATTATTATAAATAAACCTAAAGTTTAAATCTTTTGATCTTAAACACACTCAAAATTTATTAAGCTTCGGTATTACATATCATTCAAATTTTAGAGTTCCAATGCATCATGACAAATTTGCATAAATTTTGAATTTTTGGATCTTAAAAACATTGAAAATTACTTAGGCTTTAGTATTACATATCATTCAAATTTCAAAGTATTAATGCATCATGAAAAATGCATATCATTCAAACATCAAAGTTATGATTCATCATAAGAAACACATAAAGTTCAAATATTTATATTTTAAACACTTTCAAAATTGTTTAAGATTTGATATTACATATCATTCAAATTTCAAATTTGTGATGTATCATGATAAATTCTCATAAATTTTGAATCTTTGGATCTTAAGCACATTAAAAACTATTTAAGTTTCAATATTTCATATCATTCAAATTTTAAAGTTATGATGAATCATAAAAAAATGCATAAATTTCTAATCTTTAGATCTTAAACATGTTCAAAAGAACTTAATTTTTGGTATTACATGCCATTCAAATTTCAGAGTTATGATGCATAATGAAAGAGGTGCATAAATTTTAAATTTTTAAATTTTAAACATGTTCAAAATCACTTAAGCTTCCGTATTACATATCATTCCACCTTTAAATTTATGATGTATTATGATAAATATACATAAATTTAAAATATTTAGATCTTAAACAAATTCAAAATCACTCAAGCTTCGGTATTCTATCATTTAAATTTCAAAGTTGTGATGCATTATGAGAAATGCACATAAAGATCGAATCTTTGTATCTTAAAGATGTTCAAAACCACTTAAGCTTCAGTATTATATCATTTAATTTTCAAAGTTATAATGCATTATGATAAATATACATAAATTATAGATCTTTTAATATTAAACACGTTTAAAACAACTTAAGCTTCAGTATTATATATTATTCAAATTTTAAAGTTGTGATGCATCATGAGAGAAATGAATAAATTTTAAATTTTTAGATATTAAACATATTCAAAACTATTTAAGCTTTAGTATTACATATCATTCAAATTTTAGAGTTGTGATGCATCATAAAAAATGTGTATAAAGTTCAAATCTTTGGATTTTAAATATTTAAAACTGCTCAAGCATTGATATTACATATCATTAAAACTTTAAAGTTGTGATGCATCATGATAAATGCATATAAACTCAAATCATTGGATCTTAAATACACTTAAAATTTCTTCAACTTCAGTATTAAATATTATTCAAATTATAGAGTTTTGATGTATCATAATAAATTTGCATAAAATTTGAATCTTTAGATATTAAACACATTTGAAACCACTTAAACTTAAGTATTACATATCATTTTAACTTCAAAGTATCGATGCATCATAAAAAATGCATGTAAATTTCAAATATTTTGATCTTAAACACATTTAAAACCACTTAAATTTTGGTATTACATATCATTGAACGTGTTTAAGATCCAACAATTTAAACTTTATGCATATTTCTCATAATATATTATAACTTTGAGATTTGAATGATATATGATATTAAATCTTGAGTAAATCTGAACATGTTTCAGATATAAATATTTGACCTTTATGCATGTTTTTAATAATACATCATAACTTTAAAATTTGAATAATATGTAATACTGAAGATTGAGCGAATTTAAATGTGTTTAAGATGTAAAGATTCAAACTTTATGCACATTTCTCATGATGCTGTGTAACTTTGAAATTTGAATGATATGTAATACTAAAGTTTGAGTAGTTTTGAATGTGTTTAAGATCTAAAGATTTAAACTTTATGCACATTTATTATTATGCATCACAACATTAAAGTTTAAATGATATTTAATACCAAAGCTTAAGATGTTTTGAACATATTTAAGATCTAAAGACTCAAACTTTATATATTTTTTTCACGATACATCATAACTTTGAGGTTTGGATAATATGTAATATTGAAGTTTATGTAGTTTTGAAAGTGTTTAAGATTTAAATATTCAAATTTTATGTATGTTTCTCATGATCCATCAAAAATTTAAAATTTGAAAGATATGTAATACAAAAACTTAAAAAATTTAGATGTGTTTAAGATTCAACAATTTAAATTTTATACGTATTTTTCATGATGCATCGCAACTTTGAAATTTCAATGATATGTAATACTAAAGCTTAAGGGAATTTGAATATTTTTAAGATCCAAAGATTTGAACTTTATGTGCATTTTTGCTATTATGCATCACAATTTTAAAAATTAAATGATATGTAATATCGAAGCTTGAGTTGTTTTGTACATATTTAAGATCTAAAAATTTATATTTTATACATATTTTTTATGATGCATTGTAACTTTAAAATCTGAATGATATGTAATACTTAAATTTGAATGGTTTTAACATGTTTAAAATTAAAAAAAAATAAACTTTATGTGCATTCATCATGATGCTTCACAACTCTAAAATTTGAATGATATGGAATACCAAAGGTTAAGTGGTTTTGAACATGGTTAAGATCCAAAGATTTAAAATTTATGCATGTTTATAATGATGCATGATAACTTTAAAGTTTGAATGATATGTAATTCTAAAACTTGAGCAATTTTAAACTTATTTAAGATATAAAGATTTAAAAATTATGTGTATTTCTCATTATGCATTACAACTTTGAAATTTGAAAGATATGTAATATCGAATCTTAAGTGGTTTTAAATGTGTTTAAGATCAAATGATTTAAACTTTATGCATGTTTCTCATAATGCAATGCAACTTTAAAATTTTAATGATATGTAATACTGAAGTTGAAGTGGATTTAAATGTGTTTAAGATCTAATGATTTAAATTTTACACATATTTTTCATAATGTACTGAAGCTTTGAAATTTTAATGAAATGTAATATTGAAGGTTAAGTGGATTGAAATGTGTTTAAGATTTAAATATTTAAACTTTATCCACCTTTTTCATGATGAATTGAAACTTTAAAATTTAAATAATATGTAAAACTGAAGCTTGAGTAGTTTTGAACATGTTTTAGATCTGAAGATACAAGTTTATGTATATTTTTCATGATGCATCAGAATTTTTAAATCTGAATGATATATAATATTTAATCTTTAGTAGTTTTAAATTTTTTTAAGATTCAAACTCTATGCGTATTTATCATGATATATCACAACTTTAAATTTTGAATGATATGTAATATCAAAGCTTCAACAATTTTAAATATGTTTAATATTCAAATATTTAAATATTATGCATGTTTGTCATGATTCATCACAACTTTTATTTTGAATGATATGTAATACTAAATCTTAATTTGTTTTGAATGTATTTAAGATTCATAGATTTGAACATATTTAAGATTTAATAATTTAACCTTTATGTGCATTCCTTATGATGCATCACAACTTTCAAATTTCAATGATATGTAATATCAAAGCTTAAATGGTTTTAAATGAGTTTAAGATTCAAAAATTTAGACTTTATGCATGTTTATCATGATGCATCACACAATTAAAGTTTAAATTATATGTAATACTAAATTTTAAGTAATTTTGAATGTGTTTAAGATCGAAAGTTTTAAACTTTTTGTATGTTTCTCATGATGCATCACGACTTTAAAATTTGAATGATATATAATATCGAAGCTTAAGTGGTTTTGAATGTGTTTAAAATCAAACTATTTAAAATTTATGTTCATTTCTCTTAATGCATTACAATTTTTAAATTTAAATGATATATATTACTAAATCTTAAATGGTTTTGAATGTGTTTATAATCTCAAGATTCAAATCTTATGCATATTTCTCATAATGCATCAAAAACTTTAAAATTTGAGTGATATATAATACTGATGTTTAAGCGATTTTAAACATCTTTAAGATCCAAATATTCAAACTTTATGTGTGTTTCTCATAATAAAAAATAACTTTGAAATTTGAAAGATATGTAATACTGAAGCTTAAGCAGTTTTAAACATATTTAAGATACAAAGATTTGAATTTTATGCACATTTTTTTATAATGCATTACAACTTTAAAATTTGAAAGATATATAATATTGAAGTTTAATTAGATTTAAACATATTTAAGATCTAAATATTTAATCTTTGTACACATTTTTCAAGATGGATGCATCATAACTTTAAAATTTGATTGATATGTGATGCAAGATCATTTAGCAAGTTAACCACCATTTTGTGTTGTTGAAGTGATATATATAATCAAAAGTCATTTTTAGTCCTGATGCATCATGATAAATAAAAATAAAGTTTGAATCTTTGGATCTTAAATATATTCAAAACCATTTAAATTTTAGTATTACATATCATTCTAACTTCAAAGTTGTGATGCATTATCAAAAATATCACAAAATTCAAATCTGTAGATCTTAAAAACATTTAAAACCACATTACATATCATTCAAATTTTAAATTTGTAATGCATAGTGAGAAATGTGCATAAATTTTAAATCTTTAGATCTTAAACATGTTCAAATTATTTAAGTTTTAGTATTACATATCATTAAAATTTTAGAGTTTTTATATATGAAACACGTATAAATTTTGAATCTTAGTTAAACACACTCAAGCACTTTTAAGTTTCAATATTACATATTATTCAAATTTTGAAGTTGTGATATTTCATGAGAAATATGCATAAAGTTCAAACCTTTAAATCTTAAAGACATTTAAAATTACTTAAGTTTTGATATTATATATCATTTAAATTTTAACATTATGATACATCATGAGAAATGTGTATAAAATTTAAATCTTTGGATCTTATATACATTGAAAATTACTTAAGCTTTGGTATTAGATATCACTCAAACTTAAAATTTATGATGCATCATGAGAAATGTGCATAAAATTTAAATATTTAAAAAACACTATCAAAACTACTTGAGCTTTGGTATTATATATCATTTAAATTTTAAAATTTTGATATATCATGAGAAATATGCAAATAATTTAAATATTTATACGTTAAACATGGTCAAAACTTCTTAAGCTTTCATATAACATATGTTTAAACTTTAAATTTATGATATATTATGAGACATTTGCATAAAGTTCAAATCATTAGATCTTAAACACCTTCAAAATATCTCAAGATTTAGTATTATATATCATTCAAATTTTAAATTTATAATGCATCATAAAAAATGCCTATAAATTTTAAATGTTTGGATCTTAAACATGTTCAAAACCACTTAAGATTTAGTATTACATACCGTTCAAATTTAAAAGTTATGATGCATCATGATAAATGTGCATAAAGTTTAAATATTTAAATCTTAAACACGTTCAAAGCCACTTAAGATTTGGGATTACATATCATTCAAATTTTAAAGTTGTGATGCAACATGAAAAATGTGCATAAAGTTCAAATATTTATATTTTAAAAACATTAAAAATAGTTTAATTTTTAGTATTACATATCATTCAAATTTCAAAGTTGTCATGCATCATAAAAAATGTGCATAAAATTTGAATGTTTAGATCTTAAACATGTTCAAAGCCACTTAAGCTTTAGTATTACATGTCATTCAAATTTAAAAGTTATGATGCATCTTAAAAAATATATCTAAAGTATGAATATTTGATTCTTAAACATGTTCAAAACCACTTAAGCTTCAGTACTACATATCAATCAAATTTCAAATTTGAGATGCATCATTAAAAATTTACATAAATTTTAAATCTTTAGATCTTAAATATGTTCAAAGATAATTAAACTTTATTATGACATCATTTAAATTTTAAAGTTGTGATGCATTATGATAAATACCATAAACTTCAATTCTTTAGATCTTAAAGATATTTAAAACCACTCAAGCTTTGGCATTCCATCATTTAAATTTTAAAGTTACGACGCATTATGAGAAATATGCATAAAATTTGAATATTGAAATCTTTAAGACATTCAAAACCATTTAAGCTTCGGTATTATATCATTAAGATTTTAAAGTTATAATGCATTATGACAAATGTGCATAAAATTTAAATTTTTAGATCTCAAACATGCTCAAAACTACTTAAACTTCTATATTACATATCATTCAAATTTTTAAGTTGTGATGTATTATGATAAATACACATAAATTTCTAATCTTTAGATCTTAAACATGTTTAAATCTGCTTAAATTTTAGTATTACATATCATTCAAATTTCAAAGTTGTGATGTATAATTAAAAATGTGCATAAAATTTGAATTTTTAAATGTTAAACTTGCTCAAATTCACTTAAGCTTCAATATTACTTATCATTCAAATTCTAAAATTGTAAGCATTATGGTAAAAATAAATAAAGTTCAAATCTTTGGTTCTTAAACATGTAAAAATACACTTAAACTTCGGTATTATATATAATTCAAGTTTCAAAGTTGTGATGTATTATGATAAACACAATTAAAAATAAAATATTTGGATTTTAAATATTTTTAAAATCACTTAAGTTTCAATATTACATATCAATCAAATTTAAAAGTTGTAATGCATTATGATACATAAAGTTTGAATCTTTTGATCTTAAACATTTTAAAAACTTCTTAAACTTCAATATTACATATCATTCAAATTTTAAATTTGTGATACATCATGAAAAAATTTTATAAAATTTAAATATTTGAATCTTAAACATGTTCAAAATAGCTTAATCTTAGGTATTAAATATCTTAAATATCTTTCAAATTTTAATGTTGATATGCATCATTTGGATCATGAATAAAGTTAAAAATTTTGTATCTTAAACACATTTAAAATCACTTAAGTTTTTTTATTACATGTCATTCAAATTTTAAATTTATGATACATTATAAGAAATATGCACAAAATTTCAATATTTAGATATTAAACACGTTCAAAATTTCTTAAACTTCAGTATTAAATATCATTCAAACTTCAAAGTTATGATGCATCATGAGAAACATGTATAAATTTTGAATCTTAAAACCTTAAAGACTTCTTAAGCTTCAATATTATATATCATTCAAATTTTAAAGTTATGATACATCATGACAAATGTGCAAAAAATTTGAATATTTAGATATTAAAGACGTTTAAAATTTATTAAGCTTTTGTACTACATATCATTCAAACTTTAAATTTGTAATGCATCATGAAAAGTGTGCATAAAGTTTAAATTTTTTGATCTTAAACATCTTCAAAACTTCTTAAGTTTTAGTATTACATATCATTCAACTTTCAAAGTTGTGATGCATCATGAAAAACTCTCATAAAATTTAAATTTTTAGATCTTAAACACATTCAAAACTGCTTAAACTTTAATATTACATATGCTTCAAATTTTAAAGTTACGATGCATCATAATAAATGAAGAAAAAATTAGAATCTTTGAATCTTAAACACATTCAAAACTACTTAAGATTTTGTACTATATATCATTCAAAATTTAAAGTTAGGATACATCATGAAAGATGTGCACAAAGTTTAAATATTTGAATTTTATACATGTTTAAAATTGTTTAAGCTTCCATATCATTTAAATTTTAATGTTGTGATGCATCATGAAAAAAGTGCACAAATTTTAAATCTTTAGATCTTAAACATGTTTAAAACCACTTAAGCTTTAATATTACATATCATTTAAATTTTAAAGTTGCAATGTATCATGATAAATTTGTACAAATTTTTAGTCTTTGGATCTTAAACATGTTCCAAATCACTTAAGCTTTAGTATTACATATCATTCAATTTTTAAAGTTGTGATGTATCATGAGAAATGTGCATAAAGTTAAAATCTTTAGATCTTACACACTTTCAAAACTACTTAAACTTTGGTAGTACATATCATTCAAATTTTTAAGTTATAAATCATTATAAAAAATATGCATAAAGTTTGAATTTTTGGATCTTAAACATGTTTAAATTTTTTTAATCTTTAATATTACATATCATTCAAATTTTAAAGTTATGATGCATTATGAAAAATTTGAATAAAATTTGAAATATTTGATATTAAACATATTCAAAACTTTTTAAGTTTTAGTAATACATATCATTTAAACTTTAAATTTGTGATGCATCATAATAAATAAGCATAAAGTTCAAATATTTAAATCATAAACACATTAAAAACCATTTAATATTTGATATTACATCATTGAAAATTCAAATTTATAATGTATAATGAGAAATGCACATAAAATTTGAATCTTTGAATGTTAAACACTTTTGAAACCACTTAATCTTCATTATTACATATCATTAAAAAATTTAAGTTGCGATGCATCATGATAAATATTTATAAATTTCAAATTTTTAGATCTTAAACATGTTAAAAACTTCTTAAGCTTAAAAAATAAATATCATTCAAATTTTAAAATTGTGATGCATCTTAATAATCGTGTATAAACTTTAAATGTTTAGATCTTAAACAGATTCATAATCGCTTAAACTTTGATATTACATGTCATTCAAAATTTAATTTGAGAGATATCATGAAAAACTCACATAAAATTTAAATTTTTAGATCTTAAACATTTTTTAAATTGTTTAAGCATCGGTACTACATATCATTCAAATTTCAAAGTTTTGATGCATTATAAAAAATGAGCATAAAATTAGAATCTTTAAATCTTAAACATGTCAAAACCACTTAAGATTCGATATTACATATCATTTAAATTTTAAATCTATGATGCTTCATAAAAAATACACACAAAGTTTAAATCTTTAGATCTTAAACACATTAAAAATTATTTAAGTTTTGGTAATTATTCAAATTACAAAGTTACAATGCATCATAAAAAATGCACATAAAGTTTGAATCTTTTGATTTTAAACATGTTTAAAACTACTTAATCTTTAGTTTGATACGAATTTTAGAACTATGATGCATAATGAGAAAAACACATAAAGTTTGAATCTTTAGATCTTAAACACATTCAAAATCACTTAAGCTTTGATATTACATATAATTCAAAATTTAAAGTTGTGATGCATCATAAAAAACGTGCACAAAGTTTGAATCTTTAGATTTTAAACATGTTTAAACCCCTTTAAACTTTAGTATTATATACACTTCAAAATTTTAAATTTATAATGCACCATGAAAAATGCATAGAAGTTTTGAGTATTTAGATCATAAACACATGCAAAACCACTCAAAATTTAATATTCCATCAATTGAATTTTAAATTTATGATGCATTATAAGAAACATGCATAAAGTTCTAATCTTTAGATCTTAAACACCTTCAAAATCACTTAATATTTAGTAATATCATTCAAATTTAAGATTTATGATGCATCATATAAAATACACAAAATATGAATCTTTAGATCTTAAACATGTTTAAAATTACTTAAGCTTCAATATTACATATCATTCAAATTTGAAATTTGTGATGCATTATGAGAAATGCACATAAAATTTAAATCTTTGGATCTTAAACATGTTTAAAATTGCTTAAGCTTCATAAAAAATGAGCATAAAATTTGAATCTTTAGATCTTAAACATGTTCAAAATTACTTAATTTTTATAAGAAATAATGCATCAAAGTTGTGATACATCATGATAAATGAGCATAAAATTTAAATCTTTGGATCTTAAACATGTTTAAAATTGCTTAAGCTTTGTTTGTATTACATATTATTCAAATTTCAAAGCTATGTTGCATCATGATAAACACACATAAAATGTGAATCTTTGATATTAAACACACATAAAACCATTTAAGCTTAGATATTATATCATTTAAACTTTAAAGTTGTGATGCATGATAAAAAATATGCATAAAATTTAAATTTTTAGATCTTAAACATGTTTAAAATTACTTTAATTTTAGTATTACATATCATTCAAATTTTAAAATTGTGATGTATCTTGAAAAATATGCTTAAACTTTCAATATTTAGATCTTAAACACATTCAAAAGTGATTAAACTTCAGTATTAAATTATTCAGATTTCAAAGTTGGGATGCATTGTGAAAAATACACATAAAATTTGAATCTTTGGATTTGAAGCACATTTAAAACTGCTTAAGCTTCAATATTACATCATTCAAATTTCAAATTTTTGATGCATCATGATAAACATGTAAAAAGTTTAAATCTTT
This sequence comes from Torreya grandis, assembly GCA_037957365.1. Classification (NCBI taxonomy): domain Eukaryota; kingdom Viridiplantae; phylum Streptophyta; class Pinopsida; order Cupressales; family Taxaceae; genus Torreya; species Torreya grandis. Next base: position 512,470 of record JARHVA010002684.1, read on the forward strand.
AGATCCTAAATATATTATTCAACTTCAAAGTTGAGATGCATGTTTAAAAATGCACATAAAGTTCAAATATTTAGATCTTAAACACATATGAAATTACTTAAGCTTTAGTGTTACATATATTCTAAACTTTAAATTGTAATGCATCATGAAAAACATGCATAAATTTTGAATCTTTACATCTCAAACACATTTAAACCACTTAAGTTTTGATATTACATATCATTCAAATTTAAAATCTATGATTCACTATATGAAATGTAAATCAAATTTAAATTTTTGAATCTTAAATACATTCAAAACCACTTAATATTTAGTATTACATATCATTAGAATTTAAAATCTATAATACATGATAAAAAAATATGCATAAAGTTTAAATATTTAGATTTTAAATATATTCAAAACTACTTCAACTTTAATATTACATATCATTTAAATTTTAAAGTTATAATGCATAATGAGAAATTTCAATATGATTAAAATTTGATATTATATTATTCAAATTTTAAATTTGTGATGCATTATAAAAAATGTGCATAAAGTTTGAGTCTTTGTATCTATAGCACATTTGAGACTACTTAAGCTTTAGTATTACATCATTCAAATTTCAAAGTTTTGATTTATCATGAGAAACGTGTATAAGCACATTCAAAATTACTTAAGCTTCGATATTACATAGCATTCACATTTCAAAGATGTGATCCATCTTGAGAAATGTACATAAAGTTCAAATATTTGGATCTTAACCACATTTGAAACTATTTAAGCTTTAGTATTACATATATTTAAAACTTCAATGTTGTGATTCATTATGAGAGATGTGCATAAAGTTCAAATTTTTAGTTCTTAAACAAGTTTAAACTTTAGTATTACATATCATTCAAATTTCAAAGTTGCGATGCATGATAATAAATACGTATAAATTTTTAAAATTTATATCTTATACATGTTCAAAACCACTTAAGCTTTAGTAGTACATATCATTCAAATTTTAAATTTATAATGCATTATAAGATATGAACATAAAATTCTAATATTAGATCTTAAACACATTCAAAACATGCTTAAAATTTAGTATTATATATCATTTAAATTTTAAAGTTGTGATATATCAGAAATATGCATAAAATTTAAATATTTAGATTTTAAATACTTTCAAAACTTCTTAAACTTTGATATTACATATCATTCAAATTTTAATATTGTGATTTATCATGAAAAATTTCTATAAATTTTGAATTTTTGGATATTAAACATGTTTAAAATTACTTAAAGTTTAATATTACATATCATTCAAATTTTAAAGTTACAATGAAAAATTAAAAAATACACATAATATTTGAATATTTAAATCTTAAACACATTCAAAACTGCTTAAGATTTAGTATTACATATCACTCAAATTTCAAATTTATGATATATCATAAAAAATATACGTAAATTTTGAATTTTTGAATCTTAAACACATTCAAAATTGTTGAAGCTTCAATATTACATATAATTCAAACTTCAAAGTTGTGATGCATCATGACAAACATAAATAAAATTAGAATCTTTAGATCTTAAACACATTCAAAATTGTTCAAACTTCAGTATTACATATCACTGAAATTTTAAAGTTGTGATGCATCACGAGAAACATCTATAAAATTTAGATCTTTGGATCTTAAATACATTCACAACACTCAAAATTTAGCATTACATATCATTCAAAATTTAAAGTTGCAATGCATCATTAGAAGTATGAATAAATTTTGAATATTTGGATATTAAATATATTAAAAACCACTTAAATTTTCATATTACATATCACTAAAATTTCAAAGTTGTGACCCATCATAAGAAACCCACATAAGTTCAAATGTTTAGATGTTAAACACGATCAAAAAAATTTAAGCTTCAGTATTACATTCATTCAAATTTAAAAGTTACGATGCATCATGAAAAACATAAATAAAGTTAAATCTTTGGATATTAAACATGTTTAAAATTACTTAAATTTTGGTATTATATATAATTTAAATTTTAAAATTGTGATGTATTATGAGAAATGTCCATAAAATTTAAATATTTAGATCTTAAATACATTTAGTATCATAAAATATTTGGTATTACATATCATTCAAATTTTAAAGTTGTGATGCGTTATGAGAAATGTATAAAATTTTCAAATTTTTGCATTTTAAACACGTTCAAAATTATTTAAGATTTTGTATTACATATCATTCAAATTTGAAAGTTGTGATGCATCATGAAAAATGCACATAAAATTTAAATCTTTAAATCTTGAACACATTCAAAACCACTTAAGCTTCAATATTATATATCATTCAAATTTCAACGTTGTGATGTATCATGAAAAATATATAAAAAATTTAAATCTTTGAATCTTAAATATGTCAAAGACTGCTTAAGTTTCAGTATTATTACATATCATTCAAATTTCAAAGTTGTGATGCATCATGATAAATGTGCATAAAGTCTTAATCTTTGAATCTTAAACTTATTTTAAATAACTGTTTAAACTTTGATATTATATATCATTCAATCTTCAAAGTTACGATGCATCGTGAGAAATACGTATAAAATTTAAATTATTAGATCTTAAACATATTTAAAACTACTTAAATTTTTTTATTATATATCATTTAAACATCATAATTATGATACATCATTACAAACATACATAAAATGTGAATCTTTACATCTTAATCACAATTAAAATTGCTCAAGCATTGGTATTACATATCATTTAGATTTAAAATTTGTAATGCATCATTAAAAATATGCATAAAATTTTAATTTTTATATCTTAAACACATTTAAAACCACTCAAACTTCAATATTACATATCGTACAAATTTCAAAGTTGTGATGCAACATGAGAAACACATATAAAGTTCAATTTTTTAGATCTTAAACACATTCAAATCTTCTCAAGTTTTGGTATTACATAACATTTAAATATCATATTTATATGCATCATGAGAAATACATAGAAAGATTGAAGCATTAGATCTTAAATACATTCAAAACTATTTAAACTTTAACATTACATATCATTCAAACTTCAAAGTTCCAATGCATCATGAAAAATATACATAAAATTCACATCTTTGGATCTTAAACACATTCAAAACATCTCAATCTTTAGTATTACATATCATTTGAATTTGAATGTTATGATGCATCATAAAAAATATGCATAAAATTCAAATTATTAGATCTTAAATATGTTTAAAATTGCTTAATCTTCAGTATTACATATCATTCAAATTTTTAAGTTATAATTCATTATGAGAAATATGCCCAAAAATTTGATTCATTAGATCTTAAATACATTCAAAACCACTTAAAATTTGGTATTGCATATTACTCAAATTTCAAAATTATGATGGATCATGAAAAATGCACAAAATATTTGAATCATTTGATCTTAAACATGTTTAAAACCACTTAAGCTTTGGTATTATATGTCATTAAAACTTCAAATTTATGATTCATCATGACAAACGTGCATAAAATTCAAATATTTAGATCTTAAACATGTTTAAAACCACTAAATCTTTGGTATTATATATCATTTAAACTTTAAAATTGTGATGCATCATGACATATAAGAATAAATTTGAATATTTGGATCTTAAATATTTTTAAAAATTTTCATGCTTTGATATTACATATAATTCATATTTTAAAGTTATGATGCATCATAAAAAATATATATAAAGTTCAATTTTTTACATCTTAAACACATTCAAAACCACTCAAATTTAAAAAATACATATCATTCAAATTTTAGAGTTACGATGCATCATGAAAAATGCACATAAATTTTGAATTTATAGATTTTAAATATGTTTAAATCTACTCAAACTTTGGTATTACATATCATTACAATTTCAAAGTTATGATATATCACAAGAAAAACATAAAATTTAAATCTTTTTATATGAAACACGTTCAAAACCAATTAAGTTTCAGTATTACATATCATTCAAATTTTAACATTGTGATGCATCATGAGAAATGTGCATAAAGTTCAAATATTTAGATCATTCAAATTCAAAGGTTGTGATGCTTTATGAGAAATATGTATAAATTTTGAATCTTTGGATCTCAAACACATTTAGAACCATTTTAGATTTGATATTACATATCATTCAAAGTTAAAAGTTGCAATGAATTATGATAAATGAGTATAAAGTTTCAATATTTAGATCTTAAACATGCTCAAAACCAGTTAAGCTTTGGTATTACATATTAATCAAATATAAAAGTTATGATGTATGATGAAAAATATGCATACATTTTGAATCTTTAGATTTTAAACATGTTTAAAACTTTTAAGCTTCATTATTACGTGTCATTCAAACTTTAAAGTTGTGATGCATGACAAACATGCATAAAGTTCAAATATTTTGATCTTAAACATGTTCAAAATAGGGGAAGGTTCAGTATTACATATCATTCAAACTTTAAAATTATGATTCATCATGATAAATACACATAAAATTTAAATATTTGGATCATAAATATGTTTAAAACAACTTAAGTTTTAGTATTATATATCATTAAATTTTCAAAGTTATGATGCATCATGAGAAACACTCATAAAATTTGAATCTTTGGATCTCAAACACACTTAAAACTACTTAAGCTCTAGTATGACATCATTTAAACTTCAAATTTTCTATGCATCATAATAAATGCATAATTTTTTTGAATCTTTAGATCTTAAACATGTTTAAAATTGCTTAAACTTCGGTATTACATATCATTCAAACTTCAAAGTTACAATGCATCATTAGAAATCATAAAATTTAAATTGTTGAAGCTTAAATACATTCAAAATCACTTAAGCTTTGGTATTACATAATATCATTCAAATTTTAAAGTTGCAATGCATCATGAAAAATGTACAAAATTTTTGAATCATTGAATCTTAAATATATTCAAAACCACTTAAGTTTTGATATTTGTTTTATTATTTTTTAGAAAATGAAATTTTATTCTTAATTAATAAATAGGTTTAGAGTAAAGTAAATTAATAAATAATGTGTAATGATTAAACCACTGATTTATGTAAATAGATTATATCTTTAACTTTTCTAAAAATAATAATAAATAAGAGAAAATATGACTTAGCTTATTTTGAGCTATTTAGTTTGAAATAAGGTCCAAAAATTTAGGTACAAGACTAGGATAGTGTAAAAAATAAGTTTTTAAAATTTTTTATCTAATGGGATAGGAGCACTGAGACTAGGATACCCTATTGTTCTACATTGTAGTCCTTTTTTAGTGTTATTGTCCACGTGAACTAAATTTTTTATGTTATTATCGATATGTTTGTGTTACCATATTAGTGAAATATCGAAGCCCAAAAGTCTATAGGGCTCATTGTACATCTATTTTTAATCTTCAAATCCCTATGAGCTCTTTGTGCTTGAACTTGAATGGAAACTTAAGAAAGAAAGAGAAGCAGTTAGTATGTAAAGGATATGTTAGACGTACTTCACACCTCATATATGAGCACACCACCTACATAATAATACTCCAAGGAGGGATCAAGCTAGTGTAGTTCTCTCATTAAAATTCTTGATGTAATTATGTATAAAAATGCAACTAGATGCAAAACTAGGTGTACTTTAGATGGCTAGAGACTAGTGCAAATGTTTGAATAATCTTGGAATAATATTGAAAATATGTATGCAGAGAATAGAGAAATATTTTTGAGTGTACTTTCTTATATTCTTATTTCTCTCTTGTAAATGAGTGTTAACCCTTCTAAATGGACTTTGAATGGTATTTTATAGGGATCTTGATGATCATGGGTTAAATGAATTCACATTGAACAACATGAATTAAGATAAAGATTTAAGAAAATATGACTTTTTGAACCAAATTTGCACTTGGAAAATGATGTTAGAAATAGGACACCCTAGGTTTCAGGGCTTCTATCTAATTTGGGAACTATTGTTTAGAGAGAATGAGACCTAGGGGGGATGCATCTGGGCCTAAATTTTTGCTTAAGTTTGTAAGGGTTAAGTCTAGAAGACTATGGATGACTAAGAATCATTGAAATAAAAGTCTATGAGATTTGTGCAAGCAATTTGGAAGACCTATGGATTGGGTGTCATTAATGACACTAAAGTAACCAAATTTCATATTTTATATGACTAAAATATTACATATCATTAAAATTTTATAATTGTAATGCATCATGAGAAATGCAAATAAATTTTAAATCTTTAGATCTTTTACATGTTCAAAATTGTTTAAATTTTGACATTACATATCCTTCAAACTATAAAGTTCTAATACATCATGAAAAATTTGCATTGTATTTCATTCAAACTATAAAATTCTAAATCTTTGGTATTACATATCATTCGAATTTTAAAGTTTCAATACATCATGAAAAATGTGCATAAAGTTCAAATCACTGGATTTTAAATATATTGAAAATCACTTAAGCTTTAGTATTACATATCATTTAAATTCTAAGGTTATGATGCATTATGATAAAGGCACATAAAATTTGAATCATTGGATCTTAAATATGTTCAAAATCGCTTAAACTTCAATATTAAATATTATTCAAATTTTAAAATTATGATGCATCATGATAAATATGCATAAAATTTAAATATTTTGATCTTAAAAATGTTTAAAACTATTTAAGCTTCAGTATTATATGTCATTCAAACTTCAAAGTTATGATGCATCATGATAAATGTGTATAAAGTTTAAATCGTTTTACACTTTTCATGATGCATTATAAATTTAAAATTTGAATGATATGTAATACTAAATATTAAGTAATTTTGAACATGTTTGAGATCTAAATATTTTAACTTTATGAGTTTCTCATAATACACCACAAATTTAAAATTTGAATGATATCATATTTTTAAATTTTGAAATATATATTATACTAAAGCTTAAGTGGTTTGAAATGTGTTTAAGATATAAAAATTTAAACTTTATGAATTTTTCACATGATGCATCACAACTTTAAAGTTTGAGTGATATGTAATACTAAAGCTTAAGTTATTTTAAAGGTGTTTAAGATCAAAAGATTCAAACTTTATGAATGTTTTTAATGATGAATCACAACTTTAAAATTTAAATGATATGTAATAAAAAAAACTAAAGTGATTTTAAATGTATTTAATATCTAAAAATTTAAACTTTATGTGCATTTATCATAATACATCACAAACTTTAAATTTGAATAATATGTAATATCAAAGTTTAAGCTATTTTGAATATGTTTAAAATCTAATGATTTGAACTTTATGCATATTTTTTATGATGCATCGTAAGTTTAAAGTTTGAATGATATGTAATACTAAAGTTAAAGTGGTTTTAAACATGTTTAAGATCCAAAAATTCAAACTTGATACGCATTTTTCATGATTCATCATAACATTGAAATTTGAATGATATGTAATACCAAAGCTTAAGTGATTTTGAAAGTGTTTAAAATTTTAAGATTCAATCAAAATTTATGTACATCTTTCATGATAAATTATAAATTTTAAATTTGAATGATAAGTAATACTAAAATTTAAGTGGTTTTGAACATGTAAAAAATTTAAATTTTATCTACATTTTTTATGATACATTATAATTTATAAGTTTGAATGATATATAATACCAAAGCTTAAGTGGTGTTTAAGGTGTTTAATATCTAAAGATTTGAACTTCATGCATGTTTATCATGATGCATCACAATTTTTAAGTTTGAATGATATATAATACTAAATCTTAAGTGGTTTTGAATGTGTTTAAGATCCAATGATTTAAAATTTATGTATTTTTATCATGATGCATCATAAGTTTTAAATTTGAATGATATTAAATACTAAAACTTAAAATGGTTTTAAACTTCTTTAAGATATAAAGATTCAAACTTTATGCACATTTTTCATGATGCATCACAACATTGAAATTTGAATGATATATAATACTAAATATTAAGTGGTTTTGAATGTGTTTAAGATCAAAATATTTAAACTTTATATGTATTTCCATGATACATAACAAATTTGAAGTTAGAATGATGTCATACCAAAGCTTAAACAATTTTAAGCATGTTTGAGATCTAAATATTTAAATTTGTGAGTGTTTTTCATGATGCATCGCAACTTTGAAATTTTAATAATATGTAGTACCAAAATTTATGTAGTTTTAAATGTATTTAAGATCTAAATATTTAAATTTGATGCACATTTTTCATCAAGCATCTTATTTTGAATGATATATAATACCAAACCTTAAATAGTTTAAAACATATTTCATATCCAAAGATTCAAACTTTATGTATGTTTCTCATGATTCAATGCAACTTTAAAATTTAAATAATATGTAATACCAAAGCATAAATGGTTTTGAATATGTTTTAGATCTAAAAATTTAAATTTTATGTGTATTGATCATGATGCATCACAACTTTAAAAATTGAATGATATGTAATACCAAAGCTTATGTGGTTTTGAATGTGTTTGAGATTCAAATATTTAAACTTTATGCATATTTTTCATGATGCATCACAACTTTAAAATTTTAATGATATGTAATACCGAAGCTTAAGTAGTTTTAATCATATTTAAGATCTAAATATTCAAACTTTAAAATTGAATATTCAAACTTTAAAATTTTAAACTTAAATATTCAAACTTTAAATTTTTAATAATATGTAATACCAAAGCTTAAATAAGAAACACATAAAGATTGAATAGTTTAATTTTAAAAATATTCAAAACCACTTAAAATTTGGTATTATATCATTCTATTTTCAAAGTTGTGATGCATCATTATAAATATATATAAATTAAAAATATTTGGATTTTAAACACGTTTAAAACTACTTAAAATTTCGGTAGTACAATCATTCAAATTTTAAAGTTGTGATACATTATGCAAAATGCATATAAAATTTAAATATTTTGATCTTAAATACGTTTAAAATTACTTAAACTTTGATAATACATATCATTCAAGTTTGAAATTTGAAATGCATTATGAAAATTGAGCATAAAGTTTGAATATTTAGATCTTAAAAATGTTTAAAACCACTTAAAATTTAGTATCACATATCAGTCAAATTTCAAAGTTAAAATATATCATAAAAATAACACATAAAACTAGAATCTTTAGATCTTAAACATGTTTAAAATCACTTAATCTTTGGTATAATATTATTAAAATTTCAAATTTATGATAATCATGAGAAACCTAGATAAAGTTTGAATCTTTAAATCTTAAACATGTTCAAAACCACTCAAGAGTTAGTATTATATATCATTCAAATTTCAATGTTACAATACATTATGAGAAACATGCATAAAATTTGAATCTTTTGATCTTAAACATGTTTAAAACCACTCAAGCTTCAGTATTACATATTATTTAAATTTAAAAATTGTGATGTATCATATGAAATATATATAAAGTTTAAATTTTTAGATCTTAAACATGTTTAAAACTACTTAAGCATTGGTATTACATATCATTTAAATTTCAAAGTTACAATGTATCATGAGAAACATGCATAAAGTTTAAATTTTTAGATCTTAAACACGTTAAAAACTATTTAAATTTTAGTATTAGATATCATTCAAACTTCAAAGTTGTGATGCATCATAAGAAATCTATATAAAATTTAAATATTTGAATCTTGACTATGTTCAAAATTTCTTAAGCTTTGGTATTACATATGATTCAAACTTTAAAGTTGTGATGCATCATAAAAAATATGCATTAAGTTTGAATCGTTAGATCTTAAACATTTTCAAAACTACTTAAAATTTTGCATTACATATCATTTGAATTTCAAATTTGTGATGTATCATGAGAAATACATATAAAGTTCAAATCTTTAGATTTTAAACACATTTAAAATTGTTCAAGCTTTGGTATTACATATTATTAAAACTTTAAAGTTACGATGCATTATGATAAATATGCATAATATTTAAATTATTAGTTATTAAAAACTACTTAAATTTTAGTATTACATATCATTTAAATTTTAAAGTTGTGATGCATCATGAAAAATATGCATAAAATTTGAATATTTATCTTAAACACCTTTAAAACCACTTAATTTTATTTATTACATATCATTTAAAATTGAAATACATCATATAAAATATGCATAAAATTTAAAATTTAGATATTAATCATGTTCAAACTACTTAAACTTCAATATTATATATCATTAAAATTTCAAAGTTGGTATCCTAAACACGTTTAAAACCACTTAAGCTTTGTTATTATATTTCATTCAAATTTGAAAGTTGTGATGCATTATAAAAAATGAGCATAAATTTCAAATTTTTAGATTTTAAATACATTTAAAACTACTTAAGCTTCAGTATCACATATCATTTAAATTTAAAATTTATGATGCATTATGAAAAAGTGCATAAAATTTTAATCTCTAGATATTAAACATATTAAAAATGCTTAATATTCAGTATTACATATCATTCAAATTTTAAATTTGTAATGTATTATGAGAAACATGCATAAATTTTAAATATTTAGATTTTAAACACGTTCAAAATTGTTGAAGCTTTAATATTCATGTCATTCAAATTTTAAAGTTGAGATGCATCATCAAAAACTTGTATAAAGTTTGAATCTTTAAATCTTAAACACTTTCAAAATTATTTAAGCTTTGGTATTTCATCATTCAAATTTCAAAATTGTGATGCATAATGAGAAAGAAACATGCATAAATAGACAAAAAGTTTAAATATTTGGATCTTATATATGCTTAAAATTGTTTAAGCTTCAATATTATATATCATTCAAATTTTATAGTTATGATGCATTATAAGAAATACACAAAGTTTTAATCTTTAGATCTTAAACACATTAAAATATGCTAAGTTTTGGTATTACATATTATTCAAATTTTAATGTTGTGATGTATCATGATAAATGCACATAAATTTTGAATTTTTAGATCTTAAAAATGCTCAAAACCATTTAAATTTTGATATTTCATATCATTTCATTTTTAAAGTTGTGAGAATTATGAGAAATATGAAAAAAATTTGAATCTTTAGATACTAAATATGTTTAAAACATCTTAAGTTTTGGTATTATATATTATTCAAATTTCAAAGTTGTGATGCATTATGTGAAATAGGCATAAAGATCAAATCTTTGAATCTTAAACATATTCAAAACTATTTAAGATTTCATATTACATATCATTCAAATTTCAAAGTTATGATACATTATGAGAAATATGCATAAAATTTAAATATTTGGATCCTAAACATAATCTTAACTGCTTAATTTTTAGTATTACATATCATTCATATTTTAAAGTTGAGATGTATCATGAAAAATGCGTATAAAATTTAAATTTTTAAATCTTAAACATGTTCAAAACTAGTTGAACTTTGGTATTATATATCTTTCAAATTTTTAAGTTATGATGTATCATGATAAATTATCATAATTTTAAATCTTTAGATATCACACACATTTAAAATTATTTAAGCTTTGATATTACATCATTCAAATTTCAAAGTTATGATGCACCATGAAAAATGTGCATAAAATATGAATCTTTAAATTTTAAACATATTCAAAACTTGTTAAGCTTAGATGATATATATCATTCAAATTTTAAATTTATGATGCATCATGATAAATGTGCATAAAATTCAAATCTTTAGATCTTAACCATATTCAAAATTATTTAAGTTGTGATGCATCATGAGAAATGTACATAAAGTTTAAATCCTTGAATTTTAAACAGCTTCAAAACTAATTAAGCTTTGATATTACAGATCAATTAAATTTTAAATATTTGAATCTTATATACATTCAAAACTACTTAAGCTTTGGTATTATATATCATTGAAATTTTAAATTTGTGATGCATGATGAGAGATGCACATAAAATTTAAATCTTGGATCTTAAACACATTCAATTTATGCTTAAATTTTAGTATTATATATCATTCAAATTTTGAAGTTGTGATGTATCATAAAAAATAAATTTAAAGTTTGAATATTTAAATTTTAAATACAATCAAAACCACTTATAAGAGCTTCAAAATTATATATCATTTAAACTTTAAAATTGTGATGCATCATGAGAAATGTGCATAAACTTTAAATCTTTGAATCTTAAACATTTTTAAAACCACTTAACCTTCAATATTACATATCATTTAAATTTTAAAGTTATAATTCATTATGAAAAACTCTCTTAAATTTTGAATCTTTAGATCTTAACATGTTTAAAATCTCTTATGCTTTGGTATTACATATCATTCAAATTTTAAGGTTATGATGCATCATGAGAAACATGCATAAAGTTTAAATGTTTAAAATTTAAACATGTTTAAAACTACTTAAGCTTTAGTACTACATACCATTTAAATTTTAACTTTATGATGCATGTTTAAAATACGTATAAATTTAGAATCTTTAGATCTTAAAAATGTTTAAAACCACTTAATATTTAGTATTACATGTCATTCAAATTTAAAAATTGAGATGTATCATAAAAAAATTATATAAAATTCAAATCTTTGAATCTTAAACACATTCAAAACCACTTAAGTTTTTGGTATTATGTGATGCATTATGATAAACATTCATATATTTCAAATGTTTGGATCTTAAACACATTTAAAACTACTCAAACTTTAGTATTTCATTATTTAAATTTTAAAGTTATAATTCATTATGATGACTATTCATAAATATTTATTCTCTAGATCTTAAATATGTTCAAGACCACTTAAGCTTTAGTATTACATGATTTAAACTTCAAAGTTATAATACATTATGAAAAATGCACATAAAATTTGAATATATAAATCTTAAACATGTTCAAAATAACTTAATATTTCAAATTATATATCATTCAAATTTTAATATTTTGATGCATCATAATAAACGTAAATAAAGTAAAAATATTTGAATATTAAATATATTCAAAACCATTTAAGATTCATTATTACATATCATTCAAAATTTTAAGTTACGATGCATCATGAAAAACACATAAAGTTTGAATCTTTAGATTTTAAACATGTTTAAATCGCTTAAATCTTTGGTATTACATATCATTCACATTTCAAAGTTATAAAGCATCATGAAAAATGGGCATAAAATTTAAATTTTTTAACCTTAAATATGTTCAAAATTATTTAAGCTTTGATATTATATATTATTTAAATTTTAAAGTTGTGATGTATCATGAAAAATATGCATAAAGTTTAAATATTAAGATCTTAAACATGTTCAAAACTATTTAAGATTCTATATTACATATCATTCAAACTTCAAAGTTGTGATGCATCACGAAAAACATGTTGAAAGTTTGAATCTTTAGATTTTAAACACGTTTTAAATTGTCTAAACTTTAGTATTACAAGTCATTCAAATTTTAAAGTTGAGATGCATTATGAAAAATTTACATAAAGTTTGAATCTTTAGATATTAAATATGTTCAAATTTGCTTAAGTTTTAGTATTACATGTTATTCAAATTTTAAAGTTGAGATGTCTCATGAAAAATATGTATAAAATATGAATATTTGGATCTTAAATACACTCAAAACCACTTAAGCTTTTGTATTACATATCATTCAAATTTTAAAGTTGCGATGCATCATGAGAAATATGCATAACATTTGAATTTTTAGATCTTAAACTTGCTCAAAACCACTTAAGTTTCAGTATTACATATTATTCAATTTTCAAAGTTGTGAGTATTATGATAAATGTGAATAAAGTTTAAATCTTTGGATCTTAAACATGATCAAAATATATTAAGCTTTGTTATCACATATTATTCAAATTTTAGCTTTATGATACATTATTGTAAACATGCACAAAGATCAAATTTTTAAATCTTAAAGACATTCAAAACTACTTAAACTTTCATATTACATATCATTCAAACTTTAAAGTTATGATGCATCTGAGAAATGTGCTTAAAATTTAAATTTTTATAACTTAAATATATTCTAAATTACATAAGCTTCTATATTATATATCATTTAAACTTTAAAGTTACCATGCATCATGAAAAATATGCATAAAATTTAAATCTTTGAATCTTAAATATGTTCAAAATAATTTAAGCTTTGGTATTAGATATCTTTTAAATTTAAATATTAAAATACATCATAATAAATTCTCATCAAGTTTAAATCTTTGAATCTCAAACACATTCAAAACTACTTAAGCTTCAATATTACATCATTCAAAATTTAAAGTTATTATGCATAATGAGAAACGCATATAAAATTTAAATTTTTGATTTTTAAACACATTTAAAACTACTTAAGCTTTGATATTACATATCATTAAAATTTCAAAGTTGTATTGCATCATGAAAAATACGCATAAATTTTGAATTTTTAGATTTAAACCATGTTTAAAATTGCTTAAGTTTCAATATTACATATCATACAAATTTTAAAATTACGATACATTATGATGAAGACATATAAAGTTTAAATTTTTGTATCTTAAACACATTTAAAACCACTCAAATTTTGGTATTGCATATCATTAAAATGTTAATGTTGTGATGCATCATAAAAAATATACATAAAGTTTAAATCTTTGGACCTTAAACACCTTCAAAATTGTTTGAGCTTCGATATTACATATCATTTAAATTTTAAAATTGTGATGCATAATAAAAAATGGGTATCAAATTCAAATTTTTGAATCTTATACATGTTTAAAATCACTTAAATTGTGGTATTACATATCATTAAAATTTTAACAATTATGATGCATTATGAGAGATGTGCATAAAGTTTGAATTTTAAATCTTAAACATGTTCAAAACATATTTAAGCTTCGATGTTAGATATCATTCAAATTTCAAAGTTATGATTTATCATAAAAAAATACACATAAAGTTTCAATCTTTGAATCTTAAACACATTCAAAATGTGTTTAAGATTCAATATTATGTTTTATTCAAATATTAAAGTTATGATGTATCATAAAAAATTTACATAAAGTTTAAATCTTTAGATCTTAAACACTTTCAAAATAGCTTAAACTTTGGTATTACATATCAATCCAATTTCAAAGTTGTGATGCATCATGAGAAATGCTCATAAATTTTGAATCTTTAAATCTTAAATATGTTCAAAATCACTTACTATTTTGTATTCTATTTCATTCAAATTCAAAGTTGTGATGCATCATGAAAAATGCATATAAAGTTTAAATATTTAGATCTTAAACACATTTAAAACTATTTAAGATTTAATATTACATATCATTTAAATTTTAAAGTTGTGATGCATTTTTAAAAATATATATAAATTTAGAATATTTAGATCTTAAATATGTTTAAAACCATTTAAGCTTCGACATTTCATTCTATTCAAATTTTAAAGTTGAGATACATCATAACAAATTTACATAAAGTTCAAATCTTTAGATCTTAAATACGTTCAAAACTACTTAAGCTTCAATATTATATTATTTTAAAAAAATTATGCATTATGCTAAATATGCATAAAATTTAAATCTTTAGATCTTAAAATTTTTCAAAACCATTCAATTTTTGGTATTCCATCATTCAAATTTCAAATTTGTGATACGTATTGAGAAATGTGAATAAAGTATGAATCTTTAGATCTTAAATATATTTAAAACTATTTAATCTTTTGTATTATATATCATTCAAACTTTAAAGTTGTGATGTATCATGAGAAACATGCATAAATTTTAAATCTTTATAACTTAAAGATGTTTAAAATTGCTTAAGATTCTTTATTACATATCATTCAATTTAAAAATTTGTAATGCATCATGATAAATACACAAAGTTTAAATCTTTAGATTTTAAACGCTTTCAAATCATGTAAGCTTCGGTATTATATATCATTAAAATTTCAAAGTTGTGATGCATCATATGAAATTTAAATTTTTAGATCTTAAACACACTCAAAACTACTTAAGCTTCAATATTACATATCATTCAAATTTTAGATTTGTTATCCATCGTAAAAAATGTGCATAAAATTTAAATTTTTAGATCTTCAAGACATTCAAAATCACTTAAGCTTTGGTATTATATATCATTAAAATTTTAAAATTGTGATATATATATATATATATATATATATATATATATATATATATATATATATATATATATATATATATATATATATATATATAATGTTTGAATCTTTGAATCTTAAACACATTTAAAACCACTTAAGTTTTGATATTACATATCATTCAAATTTCAAAGTTACGATACATTATAAGAAATGTGCATAAAGTTTTAATTTTTAGATCTTATACACATTTAAAATCACTTATGTTTTGGTAATAGATATCATTAATACTTTAAAATTGTGATGCATCATGTGAAACATGAATAAAATTCAAATTTTTGGATCTTAAATATCTTTAAAATTATTTAAGCTTTGGTTTTACATATCATTCAAATTTTAAAGTCAAAATGCATCATGAAAAACATGCAAAAATATTAAATATTTAGATATTAAAAATATTCAAAACCTCATAAGCGTTTATATTACATATCATTTAAATTTAATATTTGTGATGCATCATGATAAATTCACATAAATTTTAAATCATTGGATCTTAAACACCTTGAAAACCACTTAAGCTTTGGTATTATATATCATTCAAATTTTAATGTTACAATCCATCTTGATAAATGATCATAAATCTTGAATATTTAAAAATGAAACACATTCAAAACTATTTAAGCTTTAGTATTACATATTGTTCAAACTTTAAAGTTATAATGCATCATGAGAAACATGCATAAAATTTGAATTTTTTAGATCTTAAATACGTTTAAAATCACTTAAAATTTGATATTATATATCATTAAAATTTCAAAATTGTGATGCATCATGAAGAATGCACATAAAGTTATAATTTTTTAAATCTTAAAAATATTTAAAACCACTTAAACTCCGATATTACATATCATTCAAATTTTAAATATGCTCTGCATCATGAGAAATGTACATAAAATTTAAATGTTTGAATCTTAAACATATTCAAAACCACTTAAACTTTGGTATTATATATCATTAAAAAATTTAAGTTATAATGAATCTTGATAAATGTGTATAGATTTTGAATCTTTGATTCTTAATTATGTTTAAAACTACTTAAGCTTTCATACTACATAATGTTTAAATTTTAAAACTGAGATGCATCATTAAAAATTTGTATAAAATTCAACTATTTGGATCTTAAATACATTCAAAACTACTTAAATTTTAGTATTATATCATTCAAATTTTAAAATTGTAATGCATTATGATAAACACCCATAAACTTTAAATCTTTGGATCTTAAAGACATTCAAAACTACTCAAGCTTTGGTAATCTATTATTCAAATTTCAAACTTAAGTGCATTATGAGAAATGTTTATAAAGTTTGAATCTTTAAATCTTAAACATATTTAAAACTATTTAAGTTTCAATATTATATTATTAAGATTTCAAATTTGTGATATATTATGAAAAATGTGCATAAAATTTGAATCTTTAAATCTTAAACATACTTAAAATTACTTAAACTTTTGTATTACATATCATTTAAATTTTTAAGTTGTGATACATTATGAAAAGTGCATATAAAATTCTAATTTTTGTATCTTAAACATGTTCAAATTTGCTTAAATTTTAGTACTATACATCATCAAATTTTAAAGTTATAATGCATCATGAAAAATACACATAAAATTTAAATCTCTATATATTAAAATATGAGTATTATGGTAAAAATAAATAAAAGTCAAATTTTTGGATCTTAAATATTTTTTAAACTACTCAAACTTTGGTATTACATATAATTCAAAATTTAAAGTTGTGATGTATTATGAAAATTGTGAATAAAATTTAAATATTTGGATATTAAGTACTTTTTAAAATTGTTTAAATTTCAGTATTATATATCATTCAAATTTTAAAGTTATGATGCATAATGAAAAATATGCATAAATTTTAAATTTTTAGATTTTAAACACTTTTAGAACTATTTAAGCTTCAGTATTTCATATCATTTAAATTTTAAAGTTGTGATGCATCATGAAAAATATACATAAAGTTCAAATATTTAGATCTTAAATATGTTTAAAATGACTTAATATTAGGTATTATGTATCTTTCAAATTTCAATGCTCAGATGCATCATGAAAAACATGCATAAAGTTTAATTTTTTGGATCTTAAATACATTAAAAATCAGTTAAGCTTTGGTATTACATATCATTCAAAATTTTAATTTCTAATGCATTATAAAAAATACACACAAAGTTTGAATATTTATATCTTAAACACATTTAAAAAATTTTAAGCTTCAGTATTAAATATCATTCAAATTTTAAATTTATGATGCATCATGAAAAACATACATAAAGTTTAACTATTTAAATCTTAAATACCTTCAAAACTGTTTAAGCTTCAGTATTACATATCATTCAAATTTTAAAGTTATGATGCATCATGAGAAATATGCAAAAAAATAAAATATATAAATATTAAAGATGTTTAAAACCTCTTAAGATTTTATATTACATATAACTCAAACTTTAAAGTTGTGATGCATTATGATAAATGTGCATAAAGTTTAAATTTTTTGATCTTAAACTCTTTCAAAATTAATTAAATTTTGGTATTACATATCATTAAAATTTTAAAGTTGTGATGCATCATGTGAAACTCTGATAAATTTTAAATATTTAGATCTTAAATATGTTTAAAACTACTTAAACTTAAGTATTACATATGCTTTAAATTTTAAAGTTATGATGCATCATGAAAAATAAATGTTAGAATATTTAGATCTTAAACATATTTAAAACTATTTAAGATTCATTATTATATAACATTTAAATTTTAAAATTATGATGCATCATGAGAAATATGCATAAATTTTAAATCTTTGAATCTTAAATATGTTCAAAATTGTTTAAACTTTAATATCGTTTAAATTTCAATATTGTAATACATCATGAAAAGCATACACAAATTTTGAATTTTTGGATCTTAATTACATTTAAAACCATTTAAGCTTTAGTATTAATATCATTTAAATTTCAAAATTGAAATTTGTCATGATAAATGTGTATAAAGTTTTAAATTTTAGATCTTAAATACTTTTAAAATCACTTAAACTTCAGTATTATATAGCATTCAAATTTTAAAGTTGTAATGGATCATGAGAAACATACATAAAATTTAAATATTTAGATCTTACATACTTTTAAAACTAATTAAATTTTGGTATTACATATCATTTAAATTTAAAAATTACAATACATCATGAGAAATGTGCATAAAGTTTAAATCTTTTGATTTTAAACACATTTAAATTTATCTAAGATTTGGTATTATATATCATTCAAATTTTAAAGTTGAAATCCATGATTAAAAATATGAATAAAATTTGAATTATTAGATCTTAAACATGTTCAAAACCACTTAAGTTTTATTATTACATATCTTTCAAACATCAAAGTTGTGATGCATCATGAAAAATATGCATAAAGTTTGAATATTTGGATATTAATTATGTTCAAAAAAATTTAAGCTTTGATATTACATATTATTTAAATTTTAAAGTTACGATGCATTATGAGAAACATGCAAAAAATTTAAATATTTAGATCTTAAATATGTTCAAAACTATTTAATATTTGGTATTACATCTTTCAAAATTCAAAGTTATGATGTATAATGTAAAATACGCATCAAGATTGAGTCTTTGGATGTTAAACATGTTTAAAACCACTTAAACTTTAATATTACATATCTATAAAAATTTAAAGTTGTGATGTATTATGAGAAACATGCATAACGTTTGAATGTTTAGATCTTAAACATGTTCAAAACCACTTAATCTTCAGTATTACATATCATTCAAATTTTAAAATTATGATGCATCTTAATAAACATACATAAAATTTGAATCTTTAGATATTAAATAAATTAAAAACCACTTAAGCTTTGGTATTATATGTCATTCAAATTTTAAGTTGAAAGGCATCATGAGAAACGTATATAAAATTATAATTTTTAGATCTTAAACATATTCAAAATTGCTTAAACTTTAGTTTTATATATAATTCAAATTTCAAATTTATGATGCATTATAAGAAAAGGGCATATGGTTAGAATATTTGGATTTAAACACATTAAAACCACTTAAGCTTTGGTATTGCATATCATTGAAATTTTAAATTTGTGATGCTTCATGAAAAATGCACACAAATTTTAAATCTTTGAATCTTAAAGATGTTTAAAATTGTATAAAATTTAAATATTTAGATCTTATATGCCTCAAAAATTATTTAATCTTCAGTATTACATATCATTCAAATTTTAAAGTTATGATATATGATGAGAAATATGCATAAAATTAGAATCTTTGGATTTTATACACGTTTAAAACCACTTAAGCTTTGGTATTACATATCATTTAAATTTTAAAGTTATGATGCATTATAAGAGATGTGCATAAAATTTAAATCTTGAATCTTAAATACATTTAAAATATCCTTAAGCTTTGGTATTACATATTATTCAAATTTTAAATTTATGATGTATCATGAGAAATATGCATAAAATTTGAATATTTAGATCTTAAATACTTTCAAAACATCTTAAGATTTTGTATTACATGCTATTCAAATTTCAATGTTGTGATGCATCATGAAAAATGCTTACAAAGTTTGAATATTTAGATATTAAACACGTTCAAAATTAGTTAAAGTTTGGTATTACATATCATTCAAATTTTTAAGTTGTGATGTAAAATAAAAAATATGTATAAATTTTAAATCTTTAAATCTTAAACACATTCAAAATTGCTTGATTTTTAGTATTACATATCATTCAAATTTTAAAGGTATACATAATGCATCATGAAAATGTGCATAAAGTTTGAATTTTTAGATCTTAAACATGTTAAAAACCACTTAAACTTGAGTATTACATATCATTCAAATTTTAAATTTATGATCATCATGAGAAACACCCATAAAATTTAAATATTTTAACCTTAAACACATTGAAAATATCTTAAGATTCGGTATTACATATTATTCAACTTTAAAAATTATGATGCATCATGACAAATACACATAAAATTTAAATCTTTAGATTTTAAACATGTAATATTCATTATTACATATCATTTAAACTTTAAAATTGTGGTACATCATGAAATATGTACATAAATTTCAAATATTTTGATCTTAAACACTTTCCAAACCACTTAAGCTTCATTATTACATATCATTAAAATTTTAAAGTTGTGATCCATCATGAGAAACACTCATAAAATTTAAATATTTTAATCTTAAACACGTTCAAAAATGCTTAAGCCAAAGGTATTACATATCATTCAAATTTTAAAGTTGGGATGCATCATAAAAAATGCACATAAAATTTGAATCTTTGGATTCTAAACATGTTTGAAACTGTTTAAGCTTAGGTATTACATATCATTCAAATTTTAAAGTTGTAATGCATCATGAGAAATGCACATAAAGTTAAAATATTTGGATCTTAAACATATTCAAAACCACTTAAATTTTATTATTACATATCATTCATATTTCAAAGTTGTGATGAATCATGAAAAACATGTATAAATTTTGAATCTTTGGATCTTAAATACGTTTAAAACTACTTAAGCTTAAGTATTATATATCATTCAAATTTCAAAGTTGTGATGCATCATGAGAAATGTGTACAAAACCAAAATTCAAATGTTAGAAGTCAAATACTTAAGGTCTTATTTAGATCAGTTGAATAAATTAATCAAGTATGTTCATTGTAAAAGATCAAATAATATAATTATAAAAACTTTAAGCTTTGATATTACATATCATTCAAATTTCAAAATTGTGATGCATCATGAAAACCATGCACAAAGTTTGAATTTATAGATCTTAAACACTTTCAAAACTACTTAAGTTTCGATATTACATATTATTTAAATTTAAAAGTTGTGATGCATCATACATAATTTGCATAAATTTAAAATATTTGGATCTTAAATACGTTTAAAATCATTTAAGCTTTGGTATTACACATCATTTAAAATTAAAATTTGTGATGCATCATGAGAAATGTGTATAAAGTTTGAATCTTTGAATCTCAAACACATTCAAAATTGCTTAAGCTTCAGTATTACATACCATTCATATTTTAAAGTTGAAATGCATCATATAAAACATGCATAAAGTTAAAATCTTTAGATCACAAATATATTTGAAACTACTTAAGCTTCATTATTAAAATATTTAAATTTCAAAGTTACAATATATCGTAAAAAATATGCATAAAACTTGAATCTTTAAATTTTAAATATGTTAAAAACTGCTTAAGCTTTGGTATTACATATCATTCAAATTTCAAAGTTGTTATTCATCATGTGAAAAATGTATAAATGTTAAATGTTTGGATCTCAAACATGTTTGAAATTGCTTAAGATTTAGTATTACATATCATTCAAACTTCAAAGTTATGATATATCTTAAGAAACGAACATAAATTTTGAATCTTTAGATCTCAAATATGTTCAAAACCTTAAGATTCAGTCTTACATATCATTCAAATTTCAAATTTGTGCATCATGAGAAACAATCATAAAGTTAGAATCTTAAACACATTCAAAACCACTTGAGCTTAAACATCATTAAATTTTGAAAGTTGCAATGCATCATGAGAAATATGTATAAAGTTTGAATCTTTGAATGTCAAACACATTTAAAATCACTTAAACTTTGGTATTAAATATCATTCAAATTTTAAAGTTATGATACATTATGAGAAATGTTCACAAAGATCAAATAGTTGGATCTTAATTAAGTTCAAAACCACTTAAGATTCAGTATTACATATCATTTAAATTTCAAATTTTTGATGCATCAAAACTACTTAAGCTTTAGTATTACATCATTTAATATTTAAAGTTATAAAACATCAAGAAAAATGCACATAAATTTTAAATCTTTGGTTATCAAACGTGCATAAATTTGTAGTCTTTAGATCTTAAACACATTCAAAATCACTTAAGTTTCAGTATTACATATCATTCAAATTTCAAAGTTATGATGCATCATGAAAAATGATTATAAATTTAAATCTTTGGATCTAAAATATATTCAAAACCACTTAAGCTTAGGTATTACATATGATTAAAATTTTAGAGTTGTAATGTATCATACAAAATGTGCATAAAGTTCAAATCTTTGGATTTTAAATACATTCAAATATCATTCAGACTTCAAAGTTGTGAAGCATGATAAGGAATATGCATAAATTTAGAATATTTTAATCTAAACACCTTCAAAACTATTTATGTTTTCATATTACATATCAATAAAACTTCAAAGTTATGATGCATCATGCAAAATGCATATATAGTTTGAATATTTAGATTTTAAACATATTCAAAATCACTTAAGTTTTGGTATTACATATAATTCAAATTTAAAAGCTACAATGAATCATGATAAATATATTTAAATTTTGAATATTTGAATTTTAAATACAGTCAAAACTTCTTAAGTTTTAATATTAAATATCATTCAAATTTCAAAGTTGTGATGCATCATAAGAAACATGCATTTAAGTTTGAATCTTTGGATCTCAAACAATTTCAATTTTTTTTAATTTGTGGTATTACATTTTATTAAAACTTAAAAGTCTTTATATATCATGAAAAACATGCAAAAATTTTGTATCTTTAGCTCTTAAACACATTAAAAGTGCTTGAGCTTTACTATTACATATCATTCAAAGTTCAAAATTTTGATGCATCATTAAAGCTTAAGCAATTTTAAACATGTTTAAGATCTAAACATTTGAACTTTATATGCATTTTTTATATCACAAATTTTAAATTTGAATGATATGTTATACCAAAGATTAAGTGGTTTTGAATGTGTTTAAGATATAAAGATTCAAACTTTAAAATTTGAATGATATGTAATATCAGAGCTTAATTGGTTATAAACACATTTAAGATCTAAATATTTAAATTGTATACACGTTTATTATGATGTATCACAACTTTGAATTTGAATAATATGTAAAACCAAAGTTTAAGTGATTTTGAATGCGTTAAATATCCAAAGATTCAAAATTTATACGTATTTCTCACGATGCATCGCAATTTTTAAATTTGATTGATATATAATACTGAAGCTTAAGTGCTTATTAACATGTTTAAGATCTAAATATTTAAAATTTATGCACATTTCTCATGATACATCATAATTTTAAAATTTGAATGATATGTAATATCTAAACTTAATTAGTTTTGAATGTGTTTGAGATCTAAAGATTCAAACTTTATGCACATTTATTATTATGCATCACAAATTTAAAATTTGAATGATATTTAATATCAAAGATTAATTGGTTTTTAAGGTGTTTAAGATCCAAAGATTCAAACTTTATGCACATTTCTCATGATGCATCACAAATTTGAAATTTGAATGATATGTAATAACGAAGCTTAAGTGATTTTGAATGTATTTAAATATTTAAAATTTATGGATGATTCTCATGATGCATCACAAATTTAAAATTTGAATGATATGTAATACTAAAGCTTAAGTGGATTTTAATGTGTTTAAGATACAAATATTTAAACTTTATGTGAATTTATCATGATGCATCACAATTTTGAAATTTGAGTGATGTAAAACAAAAGCTTAAGTAGTTTTTGACATGTTTAAGAACCAAAGATTCAAAATTTATGTGTATTTTTCATGATATATCATAACTTTAAAATTTGAATGATATATAATACCTAAGCTTAAGTGGTTTTGAATGTGTTTAAGATCCAAATGATTCAAACTTTATTCACATTTCTCATTATGCATCACAATTTTAAAAATTTAATGATATGTAATACCAAAACTTAAGTAGATTTGAATGTGTTTAAGATACAATGATTTAAAATTTATTCACATTTATCATGATACATCACAACTTTACAATTTGAATGATATGTAATACTTAAGCTTGAGTGAATTTGAACATGTTTAAGATCGAAAGATTTGAACTTTATGCACATTTATCATGATGCATTAAAAAATGAAAAATGAATGATATGTAATATTAAATTTTAGAAAATTTTGAACATGTTTAAGATTCAAAGATTCAGATTTTATGTGCATTTCTCATGATGAGTCACAACTTTAAAATTTGAATGATATGTCATACTGAAGCTTAAGTGGTTTTGAACCTAGGTAAGATCCAATGATTCAAATTTTATGTGCATTTCTCATTATTCATCACAACTTTGAAATTTAAATGATATGTAATACCAAAGCTTGAGAATATTTGAACAAATTTAATATCCAAAGATTTGAACTTTATGCACATTTGTCATGATGTATCACAACTTTGTAATTTGAACGATATGTAATACTAAAAATTGAGCGATTTTAAATGTATTTAAGATCCAAATATTCAAATTTTGTGCATATTTCTCAAAATGCATTACAACTTTGAAATATGAATGATATGTAATACATAATCTTGATTGGTTTTGAAAGTGTTTAAGATTCAAAAATTTGAACTTTATGCATGTTTGTCATGATGCATCAAAACTTTGAAGTTTGAATGATATGTAATACCAAATTTTAAGTAGTTTTTAATATGTTTAAGATCTAAATATTTAAACTTTATGTGTGTTTCTCATGATGCATTACAATTTTGAAATTTGAACGAAATATAATACCAAAGCTTAAGCAATTTTGAACATGTTTAAGATCCAACAATTCAAATTTTATGCATGTTTTTCATGATGCATCAGAACTTTAAAATTTGAAGTATATGTAATACTAAAGCTTAAATGGTTTTAAATTTGTTCAAGATCTAACAATTCTAACTTTATGCATATTTATCACAATGCATCACATATTTTAAATTTGAATGATATATAATACTAAAGTTAAGGTGGTTTTGAATGTGTTTAAGATCTAAATATTCAAACTTTATGTATATTTATCATGATGCATCACAAATTTCAAATTTAAATGATATGTAATATTAAAGCTTAAGTGGTTTTGAACATGTTTGCAACTATCATCATTACATTTGATATCATGTCAAAGAGATCAATAATATGTAGGAGTTGAGAACATCAAAACCAAAGCTCAAAAGATAACTTGCTTCATTCTCTCTTACATCTCATAGAGCAAAGGATGGTACAAGTTTTCCCTTTGATTTAGAAGTAAAAATTTATTTTCAGGTTAGTTTGTATATAGTCTAGTTTTCTTATGTTCTTGTTGTGCATTTCATATGATGTATCAAAACTTTGAAATTTAAATGATTTGTAATAAATAAGATTAAGAATTTTTTAAGGTGTTTAAGATCCAAAGATTCAAACTTTATGTGCATTTGTCATGATACATTGTAACTTTGAAATTTGAATGATATGTAATACCAAAGATTAAGCAATTTTGAATGTGTTTAAGGTCTAAAGATTCAAAACTTATGCACATTTATCATGATGCATCACAACTTTGAAATTTAAATCATATATAATACTAAATTTTAAGAAGTTTTGAACATGTTTAAGATACAAAGATTCAAACTTTTATACATGTTTCTCATTATGCATCACAAATTTAAAGTTTGAATGATATGTAATACAAAAACTTAAGTGGATTTGAATGTATTCAAGATCCAAAGATTCAAATTTTATGCATTTTCTCATGATGCATCACAACTTTCAAATTTGAATGATATGTAATATCAAAGCTTAAATAGTTTTGAACATGTTTAAGAACTAAAAATTCAAACTTTATGTGCATTTATCATAATGCAATGCGACTATAAAATTTTAATGATATGTAATATCAAATATTAAGTAGTTTTGAATGTGTTTAAAATTCAAAGATTTGAACTTTATGCACATTTCTTATGATGCATCACAACTTTGAAATTTGAAAGATATATAATACCAAAGATTAAGTCATTTTGAACATGTTTAAGATATAAAAAATCAAATTTTATGCGCATTTATCCTAATACATCACAATATTGACATTTAAAATATATGTAATACTAAAAATTAAGCAGTTTTGAATGTGTTTAAGATCCAAAGATTTAAAGTTTAGCATATTTCTCATGATGCATCATAACTTTGAAATTTGAATGATATGTAATATTGAAGAGTAAGTAGTTTTTAATGTGTTTAAGATCTAATAATTTGAACTTTATGCATGTTTCTCATAATGCATCACAACTTTTGAATTTGAATGAAATGTAATACCAAAACTTAAGAAAATTTGAGTGTGTTTAAGACCAAACATCAGGATGCATTGAAACTTTGAAATTTAAATGATATGTAATATCAAAGCTTAAGTGAATTTGATTGTATTTAGGATCCAAAGACTGGAAATCTATGTAGGTTTCTCATAAAGATTCACAACTTTAAAATTTGAATGATATGTAATACCAAAGCTTAAGTAGTTTTGAAAGTGTTTAAGATCAAAAGATTCAAAATTTATGTATATTTCTCATGATGCATCCCAAATTTTAAATTTGAATGATATATAACACCAAATCTTGGTCATATTAAAAGTGTTTAAGATCAAAAGATTCAAAATTTATGTGTGTTTATCATGACGCATCACAAATCTAAAATTTGAATGATATGTAATACCAAGGCGTAAGTGGTTTTGAATGTATTTAATATCCAAAGATTTAAACTTTATACACATTTTTCATAATCCATTGCAACTTTGATGTCTGAATGATATGTAATATGAAGCTTATGCAATTTACAATGTATTTAAGATCTAAATATTTGAACTTTATGTGCATTTCTCATAATGCATCACAACTTTAAAATTTGAATGATATGTAATACCAAAGTTTAAGCAATTTTGAATGTGTTTAAGATCCAAATATTCTAACTTTATGCACGTTTCTCATGATGCATCACAATTTTGAAATTTGAATGATATGTAATACTAAAGCTTGAGTGGATTTGAATGTGTTCAAGATCTAAATATTTAAACTTTATGTGCATTTTTCATGATGCATGCCAACTTTGAAATTTGAATGATATATAATATCTTATATTGAGTGGTTTTGAACATGTTTAAGATCCAAACATTTCAACTTTATGCATATTTATCAAGATACATTGCAACTTTGAAATATGAATGATATGTAATACCAAAGTTTGAGTCATTTGGAATGTGTTTAAGATCCAAAGATTCAAAATTTATGTATGTTTGTCATGATGCTTCACAACTTTAAAGTTTGAATTATATGTAATAAAAAATATTAAATAGTTTTTAATATATTTAATATCTAAAAATTCAAATTTTATGCACATTTGTCATGATGCATCACAACTTTGATGTTTGAATGTGGTGTCACCCAAAATTTTACACAATTTTTAGATACCCCTATTAAATTTGTGCCTTTTGTCTTTTGTGAGTCTATTGTTCTTATTAAAACTAGTCTCTTGAATAAGACTTAGTCTTTTGTATCTTTAGTTTTGCTTTCTTTCTTTGATAATTGCTACAAATTATTTTAGAAGGTTGAAAATGTTTGCCTAAGGCCATCATTGAAAAACCCATTTTCCCATCTTCCCAAGATGATAAAAAAACTAATTGTTTGGGCTAATTTCCAAGCCAAATTAGGTTCTTAAGATAACTATACTTGTCAAATGATAAGTAAGCAATAATTACAAGCTCGATGAATATTTCCCAATTCAAATTAAAGCTATGAAATAACTTTACTTCTTATCAAAGTTAAGCAAAATAGTTTCGTAAACTCGTAGAGCACTATCTAGAGCAAATCAGGTAAAATAAATAAGGGTTCACAATTCTAAATTACTCACAATTCAAAGACCAAAGGCCAAATTAAGCAAAGTAGTCCGTGAAACCCAACAAAAAGCTAAGTGCTTATGTGGCTTCCCTCACACGTGTCACCTATTTATCATAAATGCAAGGGTTAATATAAATGTTGAAAAATAAATCTCATTTCCTACCTGGCATTCAAGTTGTTTGACCTAACTACTACCCTTGCAAACCTTAAACAACACCGTTTGAGCCTCCAAAGTGTTTTTGAGCAATTTATTCTTGACCCATTTGCATTCGAGGTATGTAGATAGTTTCCCCTTTGTTTTCATGTATCCTTTTTGGGTTCTTTTGTCTCATTTTTCTTCTAGTAAGTTTATTATATTTTCTACCTCAAAGGTTTCTCTACCTTTTTCTATTTTTCCTTGCAATTGTTTTTTTTTTGCATGCATTATTTTTGTAAAACCTTGTAAAAACTCTCAAAGACATTTTGCATGTGAAAATACCTAAACAAAATCTTTAAAATAATGAATCCTTATACAAAAAATACTAACAGTTGACCTTGATTTATTTACCTAGGTTTTCCATTACTAAATACCTACTCAAAGTCCTAAAACCTAAATTCCTCAAGCACTTTGCCCACCCAGACTTTCAACAATTATTTACTTACCTAGAGTTCCAACTACTCCTTACTTTTACTTCATCAAGTTTTCTAACCCCAATAACTTGCCTACGCAAACTTAAAGTTGTAAGCCCAAGCAAACCTATTAAACTACCTAATGGGAACCAAAGATTTGAATGCTTATTACTTACTCAGAGTTGTCATTGCTAGTGACTTAAGGAGTACCCAAACCTTCTCAAGATTTTAATACCTTGCTACTTATAATAATTTACATAAGGTTTTCAAAGCCTTCTACTACTATAAGTTATTAATACTTGAAGATTACTTAAGACTGTTACATAAGACAACAAATTGATCTAGTTATTTAACCTTTTCTAAACTAGAAAGAGTAATCACTAAGTGTTCAAGATCACTTATCAAAAATTCTTAGTGTTAGCTAAAACAAATGTTAGGATCAAAAGAAGAAGAAACTAAAGTATAAGTACAAACAAATATTATTTAAGAAGTACCTAAACTTTCACTTGAGGAAATACTAAAGCCAAAGTAGGAAGGGTAAAATAAAAGAAAATAAAGTTGTGAAATCATAGGAAAAAAATATGAAGTATGAGTACAAGGAGTATCCATTGAGTTCAGTATTGTAACCAAGTTGTCAAAAATTAGTGACATAGATATCGGGCATGTGTCCATAACTAAGTTATTGGAGAGATCTAAAGCTATCACCAAAACTCCACTCATGCAAGTAATGATCAACAATGGAATCTTGTAAGTTGTAGCTTTCCCAAGTTTTGCACAACTACTTGAGTTTGTCTTAGAATGTACTAAGTACCATTATGATTCTCTCACTAGAATAGTGAAAGACACTCTAGGTAATATGGTAATCAAGCTTGATGTTCAATACTTTGACTACTATTTGAACATTCTAGCAAGGTCTAAAGTAATAGAATTATTAATGGAAAAAGCCAAGAATCATGGGGAAAGACAAACTTGAGAGTGCATCAAGGTAATGAACACTAACTATCTAAATAAAGTAAAGCAACACTCAAGATTCCCAAAATAGATAATTAGGTTTGACTTCATTCAAGAAGTTAATGACGTCACCTAGTTGTTAAGTAGAATCAATGGAGAGAAGAAGGCTAAGTGTTTTTTAGCCTAGATGTATGTATACATTAGGGCCATTGATGTCAAAAGGATCTCTGTAATGATTAAGTACTCAAGGATGATAAGTGACAATATTGCCCACCAACTAAATAATGTTTTTTAGATTGACTAGAAAAGGGATGTTGGTGTTAGAACCCATCTATGAATATTACCCCCAATTGATTCTTTCAAAATAATTCAAGAATTATAAGAGAGTAAATTATGGATTCTTTTATGAAATTATCTGTAAGTTGAATGTTACTCTAAAGCCCAAGAGAGTGTCTAATGCAGCTTGGGAAGTAATTTCTCATTTTGGATGCATCTTTATTCAGTTCTTAAATTTCACATACATCAAAGTTGGTAGTTTTTTAGGCACAACAATTAAATTTCCAAGATATCCTACTGATAAATGGATTCTTATGGAGTTATGTAGGCAATTGGTAGAATTACATGACTTACAGTCAAATGTTCACCATTCCTTAGTTTTCCCAATGTTATTGGTAACTATCATTGTGTAAGCATCTACAAAGCAAAGAATGTGCAAATAGATATGTATCATAACTAAAGTCAAATCCACTTAAAATTAGAACAAATTTTGATTGTAGTGGCATAACTCAAAATATAGTTTCTTGAGTATATGCAAATTCTTGCACTTGAAGACTTTAAGATTGATTGTAGGGATGAGTTTGAGTAAGAAGAAAAGACAATAGTAGATTGACTATTGATAATTTTTGTTCTTTTAATTTAGAAATAATTTTTGAAAATATGGAAGATGATGAAATAATGACAAATGATGCTTACCATGTAGCAAGAGGAGATAATGCTCCACTTCCAGAGATTGTTTTGGGTAAAGATTAGATTAAAAATATTGTTGAGAGAACTTATATAGTCCTTGACATGACTTCCAAATAAGGGATATTACATGAAGGAGTTAATGATTGAAACTACTAGAGTAATTCATAAGAGAAAAGTATTGTAAGGGGAAAGTAGTCAAGTGTCTACGAAAAAATTAAAGTTGAAGAAGAATGCTGATGACACCTACTCTATGTTGAAAGATAAGGAACCAATTTAGCCTTCTATCACTACACCTCCTTTAATCTCTACCATAGATAATTTTCCTTCCATCATTCCTACTTCTATTGCAACTACCATAGATCCATCAACACTCATGCCACCTCCAAAATCTCATAGCATCCAACCTCTAGAGAAACCCATTTAAAAAGAGATTGATGTTCCTCCTCCTCCTCCTCTTCCTCCATCTCCTCCACCTACTACTCCACCTCCATCTCCTTCAAATGATCGACCCACCACTCAAAAAGAGCCAAAACATTTAATTGCTAAAAAAGTATCCCCATCTTAGGAGGTATCATAGGAAAAGCAAAAAGAAACAATTGAATAAGAGAAAGTAGAGGTAGAGGTAGAAAAGGAGAAATAGAAAGAACTTGAGAAAGAAAAAGAAAAATATGATCAATTAGATTCTAATGTATTTCGAAATGTTTCAGATGCACAAGATGTTCTAACTCAATAAATAGTGGTAAGAAACAATCAACAACAAATGATCATTCATTTAGCCACATCAACAAGCACAAACTTCTCATCATGGTTAGCATTGAAAACAGTTCTTAAGACAAGAGAAGTAATAAATTTGGAAGAGTTTGACCTGTAACTACTAAAGAGTTTTGATCATAAAGGAAAGAAGCCCAAGAATGCTAAAGTGACTTCCAAGATGATAATTGAGCCTTCTAACTAGAAATTTTTAGAGATATCAATTCTTCCATAGGGCAAGAATACAAGCAAAGTCATAAAAAAAGACTTAATAGTCACAAAGGTACCCCTTGGAAAAGTTACTATAGAGGGCTTGAAATAGGATACGTAGACCTTTATCAATACACTTTTCTAGATGCTTGATGAAGAAAAAGCTGATAAAGTTAAGTTGAAGGAGAAAATTACTAAATTATATGAAATAATTTCCAAGGTGTCAAGATCTACTCCACAATAATTATTACTTTGAGGAGGTGCATTTTATCAACAAACAATAACATATGTAGAATAAACTAGGGATGAGGCCAAAGCCATTGATGAATAGATAGAAAAGATGTTGTAAACTGGTCGGGAATGGTTTTTTGAGGTCCTAAGTACTTTGGTTAATATTGAAAACAAATTATCACAAATAAAGATAGTAATGAAGGAAATAGAAAATGAGAATGAAATTTTTGAATTATAACAAGAAAGTCTTCAAAGAATAAACACTTTGAATGAGAAAGTTTTGATTGAAGAATAGATTGTTTTTGAAGGGTCAATAAAGAAATCAAAACAAGAGGAACATCTCATATATTTTTTCATGCATATTTTTGGGGCAATGCTTGAAGAGATGAATATTTTAGAAGAAGATGCTCATAATGAAAAAGTGGATCTAGAGGATTACATCTTTAGTCTCACTAACATTTGGTCTAAGAAAACTCCAAGAATACCCGACCAATTGCATCAATAATTCAAAAAATTAATTGAAATGGTATAAATTTTTTCATATTAAAATCTATAAAGGAGTTAATCAAAAGTCAACAAGAGGTCAAGAGGTTAGGACCCCAACTTAGGAAGGTGAAGGCTTATTTCAGGAAGCTACAAAAGGAACTACTAAGATATGAAACCAAAAGGCAATTGGTTACCAAATCAGATGATGTATTAATCCAATTCATGATGTCTCAAAATATCAAATATAGATAAAAGTATAGATCTAAATTTTATGACTTGGAATGATTGTTATTGCTTTTCTTCTCGATAACTTCTTTCATCTTCCATTTTTTCTATTTTCTTCAAGTAATGTATTTGAAGTAATTTTGTTTTAAGTAAATAATTTTTAAGTAATGTTATTTAGTGAAGTTACTTGTAAAAGTACTTTGTAAGATATAAGACTCAAGTAACTTGGTTATACGTCATTACTTAAATTTATTTTATAAAAGCAAATTACTTGAGCAAATTTTGTGCTGCATGAAAAAAGATTATTTTTTATTCAACTAATGAAAGCAAAAAGTGTTACATGTCATTGACTGTTGCATTTCACATATGAAAATTCTAAGAGGATGCCTCTCAATGGATTTTAATTTTTATCACAACACATGGGAATCTAAGGAGTTGTCTCCTAATTGATTTTGGCATATAAATTAGTATAATAATAGTGAAGTCTTGCATGCCAAAGGATGGTAATTTTTGGAAAATAATTGTAATTGAAGTAAGAGATTTTAAGTAATCTAAAACTTTGTGTTTAGATTTTAGAGTTTTTTTGTATGAAATTAGTTCAAACTGAATAAGAAGGAAGTTGATTTTTACAAAACTTTGCATCTAAAGTGATCATTTGGTGCATTTGTGCAGATTAAAATGGTAAACTTTGTATTATATTTAAATCTAAATATGAATTCTAGTCTTTATTAATTATTTGTTAAAAGTATTATCATCTCTTGACTATTTATTTACTTGTATGAATTCAATAAGCTCTATAAAATTACTTGTTGTGAAGTGCAATTTCTTCTTCCTCACATATTCTAGTCATTTCAATCTCTATTTCTTCCCAAAATTATTTACTCATCCTCTAAAATATTTACTTGCTACAAAATCACTTTGTTATGGTTCATGAACTTTGTGATTAAAATAGTACCTTAAAATAAGATGATTTGTGCATATTATATGAATAATCTATATAAATTATGAATAAATGAAAGTTGTGAATATTTTGAAGTATATAGACATAAAACATATGAGAGCTTCACCATTAAATGAAGGGGATTTAATCCCATGATTACCTAAGTGCTTTTGATAGCCTATAGAATATCTAGCTAATAGTTTCTAGTGACTCCATTAAGGAACTACAAACTTAACCACTAGAACTAAAATTAGAATATCCACACAAGCTTGTTATGATAGGTGTAGATTAACATCCAGTTCTACAAAAATCCAAAATTTTCCAAATTGATGTTTAAAATTCTGCATGAAATTAATGACATGCTTGTCTATTTAAAATGCATCTTTTGTGAATTTAACTTGACTTGTTAAAAATAGAGATGTGTCACTTTTCTTGAGTTGTTGCATGTCCAGACCAAACACTTTGTTTTACACCTTATTTTTCCTAAACTTATGCATGTTAAGTAACCATCTCTCAAAATTTTGCTTATAAACCTAAAATTACTTGGGAAAATCCTTAGAAAAATATTAGTGCTTAAATCTAGCAAATCAACCTTCCCCTAGAGCAAGGAGAGTTCAAGGCTAAACCAACAACTTTTTTGAACGATAAGAATGGTATAATTTTAGATTTTCTATCCAAGACAAAACAAGAACTAGTAACTCACCTATCAGATGAGCATTAACTCCTATGTATCAGTAACAACATAATTCCTTAGGAATAATCCAACCAACCAATCCTCAATTCCTTATTCCCAAAATAATGACATTACCACTTCATATCCCTTAGAGGGTAGTGATTGGTCCTATGAATTTGACTCCTCTCCATGACTTATCAAAAGGATTAAGGAAGAATTTTTCAAATTTCACAAGAGATGGAAAACAAAGTCCAGATAAACACTTGGCTACTTTCTTTGAATCCTATAGAGTAATTGACATTGATCATTAATATTTCTTAGAATCTTTATTGAGACCTTGCATGACTTAGCTATAGAATGGTTTTACCTTTTGGCTCTTGGCACTATAGTTAGTTGGGCCACTATAATGAGAAATTTGAGAAGAGATTTAAAGATGTTGAAGACTCTCACATATTACTCACCCAACTGCCTTAGCTCAAAAAAGAACCACATAAACAAATGTGAGATTTCATTACCAAGTTTAATAGATTACTCTATACAATCCTTCAAGTTGCTCTACCCAATGGAGATAATCAAAAGTACTTCATCAATGCTCAGTTACCAGAGGTTAGCAATCAATTGCATAGAGCACATCCTAATGATTTATCAACAACTCAAAATCTTGCTAAAGAAGCTGAGGATGACCTTATCATGGATGGAAATATTAAAAATACAACTTCTAAGGTAGATAGTTCTACTTTAACTATAGTGTAAAACACAATGGATCCTTTTTTATAGAAACTTGCTAATGATTTATTGTAAGCTAAAAGGTAAATTTCTCAAGGTGCTCATGTTGCTCCTACAAGTAATGTACCTACATGCAATTTCAATAATCAAAATAGGAACCACATTGATGGTCCTACATAAAGACTAGTAATTGAAGATGCTCCTAAAAATCATGTTTAGATGAATGAAGAAGATCATATGATTGGTGATACTTATCAAATTTTTATTGATGAAGATGACTTTCTAGATCCTACTGATGACTCCAACATAGGCTACCTTGAATATAAATTAGAAATTTATTATGAAGAATCATTTGAATAATATCATAGTCACTCTTTTGCAGTGTTTACAAGGTCATAGACTCACCAAGCTAGTGAAAAACCTTCTAAATAACAAGAGAAAGAAAAATAAGATTCTAGATAAAATGTAAGCATTCTTAAATAGGTAGTCCTCTACCTTCTCTTGTTCTAAAAGATAAGTATGTAGCTTATTCTTCTCAAACTCATAACTAGTAACTCATACTTCTAAAGTTAGTCCTACTTTGTCTACAACCATCCATTCTTTTGACATAATAGATCACATAAAGAAAACCAAAATTCAAATGTTAGAAGTCAAATAATTGAGGTCTTATTTAGATAAATTGAATAAATTAGTCAAGTATGTGTCACTTTTATATTTAAAATACATCTTTTGTGAAGTTAACTTGACTTGTTAAAAATAGATGTGTCACTTTTCTTGAGTTGCTACATGTCCAGACCAAACACTTTGTTTTACACCTTATTTTTCCTAAACACCTACATGTTAAGTAACCATCTCTCAAAACTTTGATTATAAACCTAAAATTACCTGGGGAAATCCTTAGAAAAATATTAGTGCTTAAATCTAGCAAATCAACCTTTCCCTAGAGCAAGGAGAGTTTAAGGCTAAACCAACAACTTTTTTGAATTACAAGAATGGTATAATTTTAGATTTTATATCCAAGACAAAATAAGAACTAATAACTCACCTATCAGATGAGCATGAACTCCTATGAATCAGGAACAACATAATTCCTTAGGAATAATCCAACCCACTATTCCTCAATTCCTTATTCCCAAAAGAATGACATTACCACTTCCTATCCCCTAGAGGGCAGTGATTGGTCCTATGAATTTGATTCCTCTCCATGACTTATCAAAAGGATCAAGGAAGAATTTTTTAAAATTCACAAGTGATGGAAAACAAATTCCAAATGAACACTTGGCTACTTTCTTTGTATCTTGTAGAGTAATTGGCATTGATCATGAAGATTTCTTAGTTAGACTCTTCATTAAGACCTTGCATGACTTAGTTGTAGAATGGTTTTACCTTTTGGCTCTTTGCACTATAGTTAGCTAGGCCACTATGCATGAGCAATTTGAGAAGAGATTTAAAGATGCTAAAGACTCTCACATATTACTCACCCAACTAACTTAGCTCAAAAAATAACCACATAAACAAATGTGAGATTTCATTACCAAGTTTAATAGAATACTCTATAAAATCCTTCAAGCTACTCTACCCACTGGAGATAATCAAAAGTACTTCATCAATGCTAAGTTACCAGAGGTTAGCAATCAGTTGCCTAGAGCACATTTTATTTATTTATCAACAACTCAAGATCTTTCTAAAGAGGTTGATGATGACCTTATCATGGATGGAAAGATCAAAAAGACAACTTCCAAGGTAGATAGTTCTACTTTGACTACAGTGCAAAACATAATGGATCCTTTTTTACAAAAACTTGCTAATGATTTATTACAAGTTAAAAGGCAAATTTATCAAGGTGCTCATGTTGCTCCTATAAGGAATGTACCTACATGCAACTTTAATAATCAAAATAGGAACCACATTTTTGGTCCTACATAAAGACAAGAAATTGAAGATGCTCCTAAAAATCATGTTTAGATGAATGAAGAAGATCAGATGACTAGTGATACTCATCAAAGTTTTATTGATGAAGATGACTTTTTAGATCCTACTAATGAATCCAAAATAGGCTAACTTGAATATCAATTAGAAATTGATTATGAAGAATCATTTGAAAAATATAATAGTCACTCTTTTGCTGTGTTTACAAGGTCATAGACTCACCAAGCTAGTGAAAAATCTTTTAAAGAAAATGCTATGTACCTAGGGATATGATATATTAATTTATATTGGTTGATGGAGATTCTGACATGTGGCACACATCCTCTTAGTTAGTCATATGGGTACAATATATTAGGATAATGGAGTAACTTGTGGAATTAGTAGATTGGGTACTGGTCAGCCTACATTAGGATTAGGAGGTTACCCATCCATGGGTTAGATAGATATCTATATATAGAAGATGATTATCATGGTAAATATATCAAGTAAGCATTGAGTCTTATATTGTAAGAGGATATTAGAGGTTTTCCCCTCAAATAGACATTATGGAGTTATTCCTTCCTAAAGGAGTATTATATGGTGTTTCCCTACCTTAAGGACATTTCTACATATATTGACTATCAAGTTCTTATCAAAAAAAGAGAAATAAAAATAAGATTCTAGATCAAATGTAAGTATTCTTAAAATAGGTAGTCCTCTACCTTATCTTGCTCTAAAATATAAGTATGTAGCTTATTCTTCTCAAACTCATAGCTAGAAAGTCATACTTTTGAAGTTATTCCTTCTTTATCTACAAACATCCCTTCTTTTGACATAATTTATCACATAAAGAAAACAAAAATTTAAATGTTAGAAGTCAAATACTTGAGGTCTTATTTAGATCAGTTAAATATATTATTCAAGTATGTGTCACTTTTCTATTTAAAATACATCTTTTGTGAAGTTAACTTAACTTGTTAAAAATAGATGTGTCACTTTTCTTGAGTTGCTACATGTCCAGACCAAACACTTTGTTTACACCTTATTTTTCCTAAACTCCTGCATTTTAAGTAACCATCTCTCAAAACTTTTCTTATAAATCTAAAATTACTTGGGAAAATCCTTAGAAAAATATTAGTGCTTAAATCTAGCAAATCAACCTTTCCCTAGAGCAAGGAGAGTTCAAGGCTAAACAAATAACTTTTTCAAACTATAAGAATGGTATAATTTTAGCTTTTCTATCCAAGACAAAACAAGAAATAGTAACTCACCTATTAGATGAGCATCAACTCCTATGAATTAGTAACAACATAATTCCTTAGGAATAATCCAACCCACCGGTCCTCAATTCCTTATTCCAAAAATAATGACATTACCACTTCCTATCCCCTAGAGGGAAGTGATTGGTCATATGAATTTGACTCCTCTCCATGACTTATTAAAAGGATCAAGGAAAAACTTTTCAAAGTTCACAAGTGATGGAAAACAAAGTCCAGATGAACACTTGGCTACTTTCCTTATATCCTATAGAGTAATTGACATTGATCATGAAGATTTATTAGTTAGAATCTTCATTGAGACCTTGCATGACTTAGTTATAGAATGGTTTTACCTTTTGGCTCTTGGCACTATAGTTAGTTGGGCCACTATGCATGAGCAATTTGAGAAGAGATTTAAAGATGTTGAAGACTCTCACATATTACTCACCCAATTAACTTAGCTCAAAAAATAACCACATAAAAACATGTGAGATTTCATTACCAATTTTAATAGATTACTCTGTAAAATCCTTCAAGCTGCTCTACCCATTGGAGATAATCAAAAGTACTTCTTCATCAATGCTCAATTACCAGAGGTTAAAAATCAATTGCATAGACCACATCCTATTAATTTATCAACAACTCAAAATATTGCTAACGAGGTTGAGGATGACCTTATCATGGATGGAAAGATAAAAAAGACAACTTCCAAGGTAGATAGTTCTACTTTGACTATAGTGCAAAACACAATGGATCTATTTTTACAAAAACTTGATAATGATTTATTGCAAGTTAAAAGGTAAATTTCTCAAGGTGCTCATGTTGCTCCTACAAGGAATGTACCTACATGCAATTTCAATAATCAAAATAGGAACCACATTTTTGGTCCTACATAAAGACTAGCAATTGAAGATACTCCTAAAAATCATGTTTAGTTGAATGAAGAAGATCAGATGACTGGTGATACTTATCAAAGTTTTATTGATGAAGATTACTTTATGGATCCTACTGATGACTCCAACATAGGCTACCTTGAATATAAATTAGAAAGTTATTATGAAGAATCATTTGAAGAAGATCATAGTCACTCTTTTGCAGTGTTTACAAGGTCATAGACTCACCAAGCTAGTGAAAAACCTTCTAAAGAAAAAGAGAAAGAAATATAAGATTCTTGATCAAATGTAAGCATTATTTAAAGAGGTAGTATTCTACCTTCTCTTACTCTAAAACATAAGTATGTAGCTTATTCTTCTCAAACTCATAGCTAGTAACTCATACTTCTAAAGTTAGTCCTACTTTATCTACAACCATCCCTTCTTTTGAAATAATTGATCACATAAAGAAAACCAAAATTCAAATGTTAGAAGTCAAATACTTGAGATCTTGTTTAGAAAAATTGAATAGATTAGTCAAGTATGTGTCACTTTTTTATTTGAAATGCATCTTTTTTGAAGTTAACTTGACTTGTTAAAAATAGATGTGTCACTTTTATTGAGTTGTATATCTAGACCAAACACTTTATTTTACAACTTATTTTTCCTAAACTCCTTCATGTTAAGTAACCATCTCTCAAAACTTTGCTTATAAACCTAAAATTACTTGGGGAAATCCTTAGAAAAATATTAGTGCTTAGATCTAGCACATCAACCTTTCCCTAGAGCAAGAAGAGTTCAAGGCTAAACTAACAACTTTTTTGAACTACAAGAATGGTATAATTTTAGCTTTTCTATCCAAGACAAAACAAGAACTAGTGATTCACCTATAAGATGAGCATGGACTCCTATGAATCAACAACAACATAATTCCTTAGGAATAATCCAACCCACTATTCCTCAATTCCTTATTCCTAAAAGAATGACATTACCACTTCCTATCCCCTACAGGGCAGTGATTGGTCCTATGAATTTGACTCCTTTCCATGACTTATCAAAAGGATCAAGGAAGAATTTTTCAAAGTTCACAAGTGATGGAAAACAAAGTCCAGATGAACACTTGGCTACTTTATTTGTATCTTGTAGAGTAATTAACATTGATCATGAAGATTTATTAGTTAGAATCTTCATTAAGACCTTGCATGACTTAGCTGTAGAATGGTTTTACCTTTTGGCTCTTGGCACTATAGTTAATTGGGACACTATGCATGAGAAATTTGAGAAGAGATCTAAAGATGCTAAAGACTCTCACATATTACTCACCCAACTGAATTATATAAAAAAAAAACCACATAAACACAAGTGAAATTTCATTACCAAGTTTAATAGATTATTCTATAAAATCCTCTAAGCTACTCTACCCACTGAAGATAATCAAAAGTACTTCTTCATCAATGCTCAGTTACTAAAGGTTAGCAATCAGTTGTATAGAGCACATCCTACTAATTTATCAGCAACTCAAAATCTTGCTAAAGAGGTTGAGGATGACCTTATCATGGATGGAAAGATCAAAAAGATAACTTCCAAGGTAGATAGTTCTACTTTGACTATAGTGCAAAACACAATGGATCCTTTTTTATAGAAACTTGCTAATGATTTATTGAAAGATAAAAGGAAAAATTGCTCAAGGTGCTCATGTTGCTCCTATAAGGAATGTACCTACATGCAATTTCAATAATCAAAATAGGAACCACATTGCTGGTCCTACATAAAGACTAGAATTGAAGATGCTCCTAAAAATCATATTTAGATGAATGAAGAAGATCAGGTGATTAGTGATACTCATCAAAGTTTTATTGATGTTGTTGACTTTGTAGATCCTATTGATGACTCCAACATAGGCTACCTTGAATTTCAATTAGAAAGTGATTATGAAGAATCATTTGAATAAAACCATAGTCACTCTTTTAAGTGTTTAAAAGGTCATAGATTCACCAAGGTAGTGAAAAACCTTATAAAGAACAAGAGAGAGGAAAATAAGATTCTAGATCAAATGTAAGCATTCTTAAAAGAGGTAGTTCTCTACATTCTCTTGCTCTAAAAGATAAGTATGTAACTTATTCTTCTCAAACTTATAGATAGTAACTCATACTTCTGTATTTAGTCCTACTTTGTCTATAACCATCCCTTCTTTT
Source organism: Torreya grandis (assembly GCA_037957365.1). Lineage (NCBI taxonomy): Eukaryota > Viridiplantae > Streptophyta > Pinopsida > Cupressales > Taxaceae > Torreya > Torreya grandis. Next base: position 554,362 of record JARHVA010002684.1, read on the forward strand.
GACATAATTTATCACATTAAGAAAACCAAAATTCAAATGTTAGAAGTCAAATACTTGAGGTCTTATTTATATCAGTTGAATAGATTAGTCAAGTATGTGTCATTTTTCTATTTTAAATGCATCTTTTATGAAGTTAACTTGACTTGTTAAAAATAGATGTGTCACTTTTCTTGAGTTGCTACATGTCGAGACCAAACACTTTGTTTTACACCTTATTTTTCCTAAAATCCTGCATGTTAAGTAACCATCTCTCAAAACTTTACTTATAAACCTAAAATTACCTGGGCAAATCCTTAGAAAAATATTAGTGCTTAAATCTAGCAAATCAACCTTTCCCTAGAAAAAGGAGAGTTCAAGGCTAAACCAACAAATTTTTTGAACTACAAGAATGGTATAATTTTAGCTTTTCTATCCAAGATAAAATAAGAACTAGTAACTCACCTATTAGATGAGCATGAACTCCTATGAATCAAAAACAACATAATTCCTTAGGAATGATCCAACCTACTAGTCCTCAATTCCTTATTTCCAGAAGAATGACATTACCACTTCCTATCCCTTTGAGGACAGTGATTGGTCCTATGAATTTGACTCCTCTCCATGAATTAACAAAAGGATCAAGGAAGAATTTTTCAAAGTTCAAAAGTGATGGAAAATAAAGTCTCGATAAGAACTTGGCTACTTTATTTGTATCCTATATAGTAATTGACATTGATTATGAATATTTCTTAGTTATAATCTTCATTGAGACCTTGCATGACTTAGCTATAGAATGGTTTTACCTTTTGGCTCTTGGCACTATAGTTAGTTTGGGCCACTATCATGAGCAATTTGAGAAGAGATTTATAGATGTTGAAGACTCTCACATATTACTCACCCAACTGACTTAGCTCAAAAAAGAACCACATAAACACATGCGAGATTTCATTACCAAGTTTAATAGATTACTCTATAAAATCCTTCAAGATGCTCTACCCAGTGGAGATAATCAAAAGTACTTCTTCATCAATGTTTAGTTACTAGAGGTTAGCAATTAATTGCATAGATCACATCCTACTGATTTATCAACAACTTAAAATCTTGCTAAAGAGGTTGAGGATGACCTTATCATGGATGGAAAGATCAAAAAGACCACTTCCAAGGTAGATAGTTCTACTTTGACTACAATGCAAAACACAATGGATCCTTTTTTTGTAGAAACTTGCTAATGATTTATTTCAAGTTAAAAGGTAAATTTTTCAAGGTGCTCATGTTGATCCTAAAATAAATGTACCTACATGAAATTTCAATAATATAAATAGAAACCACATTACAGGTCCTACATAAAGACTAGCAAATGCAGATGCTCATAAAGATCATGTTTAGATGAATGAAGAAAATCAGATGACTGGTGATACTCACCAATGTTTTATTGATGAAGATGAATTTGTAGATCCTACTGATAACTCTAACATAGGCTACCTTGATTATCAATTAGAATTTGAAGAAGATCATAGTCACTCTTTTGCAGTGTTTACAAGGTCATAGACTCACCAAGCTAGTGAAAAACCTTCTAAAGAATAAGAGAAAGAAAAATAAGATTCTAGATCAAATGTAAGCATTCTTAAAAGAGGTATTCCTCTACCTTCTCTTTCTCTAAAATATAAGTATTTAGCTTATTCTTCTCAAACTCATAGCGAGTAACTCATACTTCTGAAGTTAGTCCTACTTTGTTTACAACCATCCCTTCTCTTGACATAAATGATCACATAAAGAAAACCAAAATTCAAATGTTAGAAGTCAAAAACTTGAGGTCTTATTTAGATCAGTTGAATAGATTAGTCAAGTATGTGTCACTTTTCTATTTAAAATACATCTTTTGTGAAGTTAACGTGACTTGTTAAAAATAGATCTACCACTTTTCTTGAGTTGCTCCATGTCCAGACCAAATACTTTGTTTTACAACTTATTTTTCCTAAATTCTTGCATGTTAAGTAACTATCTCTCAAAACTTTTCTTATAAACCTAAAGTTACTTAGGCAAATACTTAGAAAAATATTAGTGCTTAAATATAGCAAATCAACCTTTCTTTAGAGCAAAGAGAGTTCAAGGCTAAACCAACAACTTTTTTGAACTAAAAGAATGGTATAATTTTAGCTTTTCTATCCAAGACAAAACAAGAACTAGTAACTCACCTATCAGATGAGCATCAACTCCTATGAATCAACAACAACATAATTCCTTAGGAATAATCCAACCCACTAGTCCTCAATTCCTTATTCCCAAAAGAATGGAATTACCACTTCTTATCCCCTATAGGGCACTGATTGGTCCTATGAATTTGACTCCTCTCCATGACTTATCAAAAAGATCAAGTAAGAATTTTTCAAAGTTCAAAAACGATGGAAAATAAAGTCTAGATGATCATTTGGCTACTTTCTTTGTATCTTGTAGAGTAATTGACATTGATCATGAAGATTTCTTAGTTAGACTCTTCATTGAGACTTTGCATGACTTAGTTGTAGAATGGTTTTACCTTTTGGCTCTTTGGACTATAGTTAGCTAGGCCACTATGCATGAGCAATTTGAGAAGATATTTAAAGATGTTGAAGACTCTCACATATTACTCATGTGAGATTTCATTACCAAGTTTAATAGATTACTTTATAAAATCCTTCAAGTTGCTCTACCCACTGGAGATAATCAAACATACTTCTACATCAATGCTCAGTTAGCATAGGTTAGCAATCAGTTGAATAGAGCACATCCTACTTATTTATCATAAACTTAAAATCTTACTAAAGAGATTGAGGATGACCTTATCGTGGATGGAAAGATCAAAAAGATAACTTCCAAGGTAGATAGTTATACTTTGACTATAGTTCAAAACATAATGGATCCTTTTTACAGAAACTTACAGATGATTTATTGCAAGTTAAAAGGAAAATTGATCAAGGTGCTCATGTTGATCCTACAAGGAATGTACCTACATGAAATTTCAATAATCAAAATAGGAACCACAGTGCTGGTCCAACATAAAGACTAGCAATTGAAGATGATCTTAAAAAGCATGTTCAGATGAATGAAGAAGATCAGATGACTAGTGATACTAATCAAAGTTTTATTGATGAAGATGACTTTGTAGATCCTACTGATGAATCCAACATAGGATAACTTGAATATCAATTAGAAATTGATTATGAAGAATCATTTGAAGAAAATCATAGTCACTCTTTTGTAGTGTTTACAAGGTCATAAACTCACCAAACTAGTGAAAAACCTTCTAAAGAATAAGAGAAAGAATAATAAGATTCTAGATCAAATGTAAGCATTCTTGAAAGAGGTAGTCTTATACCTTCTCTTGCTCTGAAAGATACGTATGTAGCTTATTCTTTTCAAACTCATAACTAGTAACTCATACTTATGAAGTTATGCCTACTTTATCTACAACCATCCCCTCTTTTGACATAATTGATCACATAAAGAAAAATAAAATTCAAATGTTAGAAGTCAAATACTTGAGGTCTTATTTTGATTAGTTGAATAGATTAGTCAAGTATGTGTCAATTGTCTATTTAAAATGCATCTTTTGTGAAGTTAACTTGAATTGTTAAAAATAGATGTGTCACTTTTCTTGAGTTGTTGTATGTCTAGACTAAACACTTTATTTTACACCTTATTTTTCCTAAACTCCTGAATGTTAAGTAACCATCTCTCAAAACTTTGCTTATAAACCTAAAATTACCTGGGCAAATCCTTAGAAAAATATTAGTGCTTAAATCTATCAAATCAACCTTTCCCTAGAGCAAGGAGAGTTCAAGGCTAAACCAAAAACTTTTTTGAACTACAAGAATGGTATAATTTTAGATTTTCTATCAAAGATAATACAAGAACTAGTAACTCACCCATTAGATGAGCTTGAACTCCTATGAATCAGCAACAACATAATTCCTTAAGAATTATCCAACCCACTAGTCCTCAATTCCTTATTCCCAAATGAATGACATTGCCACATCTTATCCCCTAGAGTGCAGTGATTGGTCCTATGAATTTGACTCCTCTCCATGACTTATCAAAAGGATCATGGAAGAATTTATCAAGGTTCACAAGTGATAGAAAACAAAGTCTAGATGAACACTTGGCTACTTTCTTTGTATCCTATAGAGTAATTGACATTGATCATGAAGATTTATTAGTTAGACTCCTCATTGAGACCTTGAATGACTTAGTTTTAGAATGGTTTTACCTTTTGGCTCTTGGTACTATAGTTAGTTGGGCCACTATGCATGAGCAATTTGAGAAGAGATTTAAAGATGCTGAAGACTCTCACATATTACTCACCCAACTAAATTACCTCAAAAAATAACCACATAAAAACATGTGATATTTCATTACCAAGTTTAATAGATTACTCTATAAAATCCTTCAAGCTTCTCTACCCACTAGAGATAATCAAAAGGACTTCTTCATCAATGCTTAGTTACCAGAGGTTAGCAATCAGTTGCATAGAGCACATCTTACTAATTTATCAACAACTCAAAATCTTGATAAAGAGGTTGAGGATGACCTTATCATGGATGGAAAGGTCAAAAATACAACTTCCAAGGTAGATAGTTCTACTTTGACTATAGTGCAAAACATAATGGATATTTTTTTATATAAACTTGTTAATGATTTATTACAAGTTAAAAGGCAAATTTCTCAAGGTGTTCATGTTGATCCTATAAGGAATGTACCTACTTTAAATTTCAATAATCAAAATATGAACCACATTTTTGGTCCTACATAAAGACTAGCAATTGAAGATGCTCCTAAAAATCATGTTTAGATGAATGAAGAAGATCAGATGCCTGGTGATACTCATCAAATTTTTATTGATGAAGATGACTTTGTAGATCCTATTGATGACTTCAACATATGGCTACCTTTAATATCAATTAGAAAGTGATTATGAAGAATCATTTGAAGAAGATCATAGTCACTCTTTTGCAATGTTTACAAGTTTTATAGACTTACCAAGCTAGTGAAAAACCTTATAAAGAACAAGAGAAAGAAAAATAAGATTCTAGATCAAATGTAAGCATTCTTAAAAGAGGTAGTCCTCTACCTTCTCTTGCTCTAAAATATAAGTATGTAGCTTATTATTCTCAAATTCATAGCTAGTAACTCATACTTATGAAGTTATTCATACTTTGTCTACAACCATCCCTTCTTTTGACATAATTGATAACATAAAGAAAACCAAAATTCAAATGTTAGAAGTCAAATACTTAAGGTCTTATTTAGATCAGTTGAATAGATTAATCAAGTATGTTCATTGTAAAGAATCAAATAATACAATTAATGCCTCTAAAGATATCTTTCCTACTAATAAATAGGTTTCTTCTCAAAATAATGTTGCAACTACTTCTCCCATATCTACTTACACATCTGAAAGGATAGAGCCATTCTATATGTTTCTTTTGATCAATGGGTTCAAGTTAAGAAATTGTATCCTAACCTTTTCAACCTCTAATAATGTCATGCCAGCTAAATTAGTTGATACCCTTGGCCTCACTTTAACTAATTCAATAGGGAGATGTTACTCAATGAAGAGACAAGTCCCCTTGTTGGATAAATCAAAGATGCCCAAGCTACCCTACCAACTTTCTCAAATAAATGGCTCAAAATGATAATTATGGTTATAGATATTCTTATTTCTTATAGAATGTTGTTAAGTATAATATTCTATAAATATTTTGGTGGAGAAGTCAAGATGGATTGGTCATGTGCTCACATTCCAATCAGAGGAGTAAATAAAAAACTCAAGCCTAAAAATAAGTCCAAGTATATAGTTTCTAATTCTGATGATCCGATATCCAAGATTATTTTTGAAGAATTAGATCATAGAGTTTATTACCTTGAATTAGGCAAGAAAATTCAAGAACTATAGATAGAAGAAGAAGATAAAATATGGATGCTAGAATTTGATGGCAGATATTATTTTCTTGGTTTAGGTGCTAGAGTTGTACTGATATCACTAGATGGTAAGGTATATCCTTAATCTTACAAACTTATGTTTAAAAACACTAATAAAAAAAGCATTTTTGTTAGGATTGGAACAATAAAAGAAAAGGAGTGAGACTTCTTAAAGCATAAGTAGATGCTGAGTTAATAGTAAGACAAATTTGAGGACAATACTAAGTGAAGAAAGATAAGCTGAGGCACTGTCATGATTAAGTATTGAGTGTAACACTTAACTTTACAACCTTTTCAATCAATTTTATTCCTCATGATTAGAACTCTAGAGCTGATTCTTTTGAAGTTACAACAACTCTACTCAAACCAAATCAGCCATCCACACTTTTTTGAGAAGGTGATTATAGAGTAGAGATGGTTTTCCATCTAAAAGTTATAAGCAATGTCAATCAGTGATAAGTTTTCAATGATAAATAGTAGATAGTTATATTTCTTAAGTAGTAAGATAAATTTGAGGAGTTGTACTTTAAAGGAAGTAGTTCACTTCCATGCCAAACAACAAAAGGTAACACTAACCCAGAGCTCAATGATAGTGAAGATGTTATTTAATTGAAGGGAAATAAAATCCATAAAGGGTTAGTTTCTTTAGAATAAATATTTGATAAACATTATCACTTTATAAATAAAAAAAGAATATGGTGATAGTTCATCTCCAAAAGTACAACAAGTTAATCTGGGTACTAAAGAAGATCCTAATAGTCAACATTGGTAAATATTATTCCCAAAAAGAAAGAGAAGCATTCATTAATTTTCATAAAAATTATATTGATGTGTTTTCTTGGTCTTGTAAGGACCTAAAGACTCTTCAGTCAGATGAGGTACAACATTACATTCCACTTCAACCAAAAGTGAAGCCTTTCAGGAAAAAAAATTGTCATCATAATCTAGCAATTTTAGGTATTATCTTTGCTGAAATACAGAAGCTTCTTGATGAAAAGATCATATATCCTATTAATCATTCAACATGTTTAGCTAACATTGTCCCATTAAGGAAGAAAATTGGATAAATATGTCTACGTACTAATTTTTGTAATTTAAATCAGGCTTCTCTAAAAGACAATTATCCAATTGCATATTATAAATCACACCTTACAAGTAGTTATAGGTTCAAATATGTTGTCCATATTAGATTGATTTTCAAGGTATAATCATATAAAAGGGGCTAAATAAGATCAATACAAGATAACTTTCACAACACCATGGAGGATGTTTGCTTATCAAAAGCTACCCTTTGGGCTTGTTAATGTTGGAGTAAGTTTTCAATGAGCAATGGATCTAGCATTTTCACATCTGAAGAAAAATAATATAGTTTTATACCTTGATGACTTAATAGTCTTCTCTTAAAAAAAGTGGTAATCACTTGGCTAATTTAGAAGAGGTTCTCATTTAGTGTAGGAGACCTATGATTTATTTGAATCTCAAGAAATCAATATTTTCCATGAATGAAGGAAAGCTTCTTAGTCACATCATCTCAAAATAAGGAGCAAAGATTGACCCAAAAAAGGTAAAATCCATTCAAAGTCTATCTTTGCCTACTTCCAAGAAGGGTGTACATTCCTTCTTTGATAAAGCAAACTTCCTCAAAAGATTTATTCTTGACTTTGCTAAGTTGACTTTCCATATCTCTGATATGATGAAGAGGAAGTAAGACTTCAATTGGAACACTGAAAGTAAGTTGGCATTTGAAAGATTAAAGCAGCTATAGCTCAATCTCCAGTACTGGTGTCCCCTAATTTTATTAAAGAATTTATTCTTTATTGTTATTTTTTTGAGCATACCATGTCATCCATACTTATACAAAATAATGATGAAGGAATTGAATCTCCTATAGCTTTTATGAGCCAGCCATTGAAAATCCCTAAACTAAAGTATACATAGATAGAGAAACATGCTTTTATTGTAGTCAAATCATGCAAAGTTTTTAGGTACTATAATTTGTCTTCACATACTAAAGTCTATGTGCCTAATATTGTAATGAAATATATTCTAACACAACAAGAGTTAGTATTATAGAGAGGCACCTGGGTAGGTAAGGTACAAGAGTTTGACCTTGATATTAAATCAATTAAGCTAGTAAGAGGAAGAAGCTTATGCCAATTGATGGCAGAGAGAAAGCTTGATGACACAAATACAATAGCACCTTCAGTCCAAGCTAAATTAGATGAATATTTGCCCATGGTGCTTTTTTATCTTGTTGATTAATGGTACAATAAGATTTCTTACTTCCTAACTTATGGAGTCTAGATGATCTTATAAAGAAAAGCAAACCATCAAGCCAAAGTTAAAGGATTATGTCCTTTGGGGTAATGGTTTATATAAAAGAGGAATTGATAGTGTCTTCCTCCATTGTGTGGACAAAGAGTAGAAAAGGAGATTACTAGAATAATTTCATGACAAAGCCTGTAGAGGTCACTTTTCAGCATGAGTTACAACATATAAGATCTTATGAGCAAGGTACTATTGGCCTACTCTCTTCTAGGATGCTTTGGATTGGGTTGTTAAGTGTCAAACATGTTAACACTTTATGGGATATGTAAAGTTGCTAGCATTGCCTTTAAAATAGTCACAATCAATGAATCATTCAAGTAGTGGGGCATGGATTTTATTAGCATGTTAAATCCTTCCTTAAGTGTTGGACATTGCTATGTCTTAATTACAACTGATTACTTCAGCAAGTGGGTAGAAGCCATTCCTATCAAGCATTTCACTTTGGAAGTTTTATGTGATTTTATCAAGGAGAATATCATGGTAAGGTTTGGTGTCCCACATAAGATAGTAACAAATAATGTAGCTAACTTTTTTTAGTGAAACTAACTGATTTTTATTACTCATACAGAAAACATCTAGTTCATGCTTATAATCACTATCCTCAAGGGAATGGTCAAGTTGAGTCAAGTAACAAGAACTTGATGACTATCATTCATAAAATGGTAGATAATAATCAACATACATGGCATGAGAAGTTGTTTGATGCATTGTGAGATGATAGAATCATTCCAAAGAAATCCATTGGTATGTCATATTTTCAACTATTATATGGAACAAACACTGAGATACCAATCACCATAGAGTTTCTTACTTTTCAATTGTTTAAAGCTATTGAAGATACAAATTATAAAGATCCACTTGATAAGAGGATTATTTTTATCACTAAATTTCAAGAGGTTCATACTCAAGTTGTTGACTGACTAGCTGATCACCAAATGAAAGTGAAGAAGATCTTTGATAAGAAGTCTTGAGAAAGATAGTCTGAGGTTGGTGACTTGGTCCTTCTATGGGATAAGCAAAATTAACAAAAAGGGAAGCAAGGTAATTTTGACTCATTATAGAAAGGTCCTTTCACTATAAAGAGGATTGCTAGAAGAGATAATTTCATCCTAGCTTATTAAAATGAAATTGAATTGTTGTTATCTTTCAATGGGTAACACTTAAAGCTTTACAAAAACTAAGTATCAGGGTAACACTTGTATGTATATAAATAAGATCTCAATTTTTATTTTCTTGTTTGTTTGTTTTGTAGTTTTTTGTGATTGAGTTTCTACATGACTCCATACCCAATAGATAAGACTTAAAACCATAGATACTGGGATCTCATCATTGTTTCTTTCTTTTTGATAGAAATAAAAATGTCCTCAATGGGATCCAACTAGTGTCACTTAAAATTTTATTCATACAATTTTGGGATACCCTATTATATTTTTGCCTTTTGTCTTTTGTGAGTTAATTGTTCTTATTAAAACTAGTCCCCTGAATAAGACTTAATCTTTTGTAGCTTTCATTTTTCTTGCTTTCTTTTTAAATTTATACAAATTATTCTAGAAGGCTAAAAATGTTTGCCTAAGGCCATCACTGAAAAACCCATTTTCCCATCTTCCCAAGAAGATTTAAAAACTAAGTGTTTGGGATCATTTCTAGGCCAACTCAGGTTCTTCAATTAACTTGTCAAATGAGAAGTAAGTAGTTATCACAAGCTTGAGCAATACTACCCATTTAAAATTGGAGTTATGAAATAGCTTTAATTCTCATCAAAAGTTAAGCAAAGTAGTTTCATAAACTTGTATAACATTATCTAGAGAAAACTAGGGTTTCAAAGTTACTTTACTTGACTCAAAGTCATAAGTAAAATAAATAAGGGTTTGTAATTTTTAAGTACTCATAAGTTAAAAACCAAATCAAGATTACGAAGTTACTTAACTTCAAAGGCCAAATTAAGCAAAGTAGTCTGTGAAATCTAACACAAAAAGCTAATTACTTGTGTGGCTTCCCTCACATGTGTCATCTACTTGTCATAAATTCAAGGGTTAATATAAATGTTGAAAAATACACCTCATTTTCTACTTGGCATTCAAATTTTTTGACCTAGTTGTTACCCTTGTGAACCTCGAACAACATTGTTTAAGACTCTAGAGCATTTTTGAGCAATTTCTTCTCGACCCATTTGCATTCGAGGTATGTATATTGTTTCCATTTTGTTTTCATGTATCCTTTTTGGGTTTTTTGTCTCATTTTTCTTTTTGTAATTTTCTATTTGTTACCTCAAAGTTTTCTCTATCTTTTTCTAGTTTTTCTTATAATTGTTTGTCTTTTACGCATGTATTGTTGTTGTAAAACATTGTAAAAACTCTTAGAGACATTTTGCATGTGAAAATACCTTAAAAAATCCAAAAAATAATGAATCCTTATATAATAAAACCTAAAAATTAACCTTGCTTTGCTTACCCAAGTTTTCCATTACTAACTACTTGCTCGAAGTCCTGAAACCAAGTAACTGCCCTCAAGAAACCCAAAGTCCCAAGCACCGTACCCACTCAGAATTTCAACAACTATTTACTTACCTAAATTTTTGACTACTCATTAATTTTAATTCATTATATTTCTAACCCCAGTAACTTTCCTAAGCAAACCTAAATTCGTAAGCCTGAGCAAACCCAATAAATTACCCAATGGGAACTGGAGCTTTGAATACTTATTACTTAGAGTTATCATCACTGGTGACTGAAGGAGTACCCAAACCTTCCTAGGATTATGATAACCTAATACTTATAATAAGTTACCCAGGGTTTTTAAAGCCTTCTACTATTGAAAGTTATTAATACTTGAATATTACTTAGGACTATTACAAGACAACAAATTGATCTAGTTTTTCAACCTTTTTTAAACCAATAGGAGAAATAAATAATGTTCAAAAACACTTATCAAGTATTCCCAATGTTATCCAAAATAGATTTTTGGATCAGAGGAAGAAGAAATTGAAGTAGAAGTACAAACAATTCTTATTTAAGAATTCCTTAAACTTTCACTTGAGGAAATACTAAGGCCAAGTAGGAAGGGTAGGACAAAATCAAAGAAAGTTATGAAATCACAAGAATCAAAGATGAAGTATGAGTACAGGAGGTACCCCTTTGAGTACAGTATTGTATCTAAGGTGTCAAAAATTAGTGACACAGATATGGGGCATATGTCCATAAATAAGTTATTGAAGAGATCCAAACATATCACCAAGAATCCACTCATGTAAGAAAAGACCAATAGTGGAATCCTGTAAGCTTTAGCTTTCCCATGTTCTACACAACTACATGAGTTTGTCCTAAAATATGCTAAGTACTATGATTCTCTCACTAGAATAGTAAAATAATATTCAGGTAATATGGTAAATAGGCTTGATATTTAATACTTTGACAACTTTTTGAAGATTCTAACAAGGTCTAAAGTAATAGATTTATCAATGGAGAAAGCCAAGAATCTCTAGGAAAGACAAAATTCAAAGTGTATCAAGGTAGTGAACACTAACTATCTAAATAAAGTAAATCAGCCCTTGAGATTCTCAAAATAGATAGTAAGGTTTGACTTCATTCAAGAAGTTGATGACATCACCTAGTTGTTATGTAGAATCAATGGAGAGAAGAATGCTAAGTTATTTTCAACCTAGATGTATGCATACATTAGGGCCATTAATGTCAATAGGAGCTCTGTAATGATTGATTGGTCAAGGATGATAAGTGACAACATTGACCACTAGCTAAGTAATGTTTTCTAAACTTTGGATTTTAAGATGACTTCATACTTAGTGTATGTTATAGCATCAAGTGGAGCCTTTTCTAGATTGAATACAAAAGGGACATTAGCATTATAGCCCATCTATGAATATTACCCCTAATTGGTTCTTTTATAATACTTCAAGCATTATAAGAGAGTAAATGATGGATTTTTTTTATGAAATCATTTGTAAGTTGAATGTTGCTCTAAAGCCCAAGAGAGTGTCTAATACAGCTTGGGAAGTAGTTTCCCATTTTATATGCATATTTATTAAATTCCTCAATTTCACATACATTAATGTTGGTGGTTTCTTAGGTACATCGATCAAACTACCAAGGCTTCCTATTGATAAATGGATTATTATGGAGTTATGTAGGTAGTTGGTAGAATTACATGACTTACAGTCAAAGGTTCACCATTCCTTAGTTAGTTTTCCCATTGTTACTACTAACTATCATTATGAAAGCATATATAAAGAAAAGCATATACAAATAGATATGTATCAAAACTACAATCAAACCCACTTTAAAGTTAGAGAAAATTTTGATTGTAAAGTCATAGCTCAAAATACAATTTCTCTTGAGTATATGCATATATATGCACTTGAATACTTTTGGATTGATTGTAGGGATGAGTTTGAAGTAAGAAAAATATATAATAGTAGACTTATTATTTCATACATTCATTCTTTTGATTTAACAAAAAATATTGAAAACATGGAAGATGATGGAATAGTAACTAGTGAAGCTTACCATGCAATAGGAGGAGATAATGCTCCACTTCTAGAGATTATTTTTGATAAAGATTAGGTAAAAACTATTTTAAGAGAACTTGTATGGTCCTTGCCATGAATTCAACATGGCTTCTCAATAAGAGATATTTCATGAAGGATTTAATGATCTAAACTACTAGAGTAAGTCAAAAGAGAAAAGAGTTGTAAGGGGAAAGCAGTCAAAAGCCTTAATAAAAAATGAAGTTAAAGAAGAATGTTGATGATACCTACTCTTTAGTGAAAGATAAGGAACCAATTCAACCTTCTATCACTACACCTCCTCTAGTCTCTTTCATGAATACTTCTCCTCTCATCATTCCTACTTCTACTGCACCTACCATAGATCCATCAACACTCATGCCACCTCCAAAATCTCATAGCATCAAGCCTCTAGAGAAACCCATTTAGAAGGAGACTGGTGTTCCTCCTCCTCTTCCTTCATCTTCTCCACCTAATACTCCACCTCCACCTCTTTTAGATGATCAACCCACCAATATAAAATATCCAAAACATGTAACTACTGAAGAAGTGACCCCATCTCAGAAGATATCATAGAAAAAGAAAAAGGAAATAGGTGAACCAAAGAAAGTAGAGGTAAAGGCAGAAAAAGAGAAGGAGAAAGAACCTGAGAAAGAAAAAGAAAAAGATGAGAAATTAATTTCCAATGTAGTTCAATATTTTTTAGATGTAAAATATGTTCTATCTTAAGAAATAGTGGTAAGAAACAATCAATAATAAATGATCGTTCATTCAGCCACTTTAACAAGCATAAACTTCTCATCACGGTTAGCATTGCAAATAATTCCTGAGATAAGAGAAGTAATAAATTTGGAGGAGATTGAATTATAACTGATAAAGAGTCTTGATCATAAAATAAAAAATCCCAAGAGTGTTAAAGTGATTTCTAAGATGATAATTGAGCCTTCTAGCTAGAAATTTGAATAGATATCAGTTCCTCCATTGGGCAAGAATAGAAGTGAAGACACTAAAAAAGACTTAACAGACATAAAGGTACACATTAGAGAAGTTAATATAGATGGATTGAAATACGATACATAACCTTGATCAATACACTTTTACATAAGCTTGATGAAGATAAAGCTGATAAAGTTAAGTTGAAGGAGCAAATTGCTAAATTGTGTAAAATAATTGCCAAGATGGCAATATATGATCCACAATAATCATTACTTTAAAGAGGTAAATTTTATTATCAAATAATATTAGAGGTATAGGAAACTAGGGATAAGGCCAAATCATTGATTAATGGATAGAAAATATGTTACAAATTACTCAAAAATGGTTTCCTAAGGTTCCAGCTAATCTCACTAATATTGAAAACAAATTGGCAGAGATAAAGATAGTAATGAAGGAGATAGAAAATGAGAATAGAATATTTGAATTGCAGCAAGAAAGTATTCAAATAATAAATAGTTTGAGTGAGAAAGGTTTGATTGAAGAATAAATTATTCCTGAAGGGTTAATAAAGAAATCAAAACAAGAGGAACATCTCATATCTTTTCACATGCATATTATTGGGTCAATGCTTGAAGAGATGAAGACTTTAAAAGAAGATGATCACAATGAGAAAGTGGATCTATAGGATTGCATCTTTGGTCTCACTAACATTTGGTTTGAGAGAACTCTAAGGACACCTAAGTAGTTGCATCAACAATTCAATTAATTAATTGAAAATACTATAACTCCTTTCATAGCAAAATCTATAAAGGAGTTAATCAAAAGTCAACAAGACGTCAAGAGGTTAGAACCTTGACTTGGGAAAGTGAAATCTTATTGTGATAAGCTAGAAAAATAACTGATAAGATATGAAACTGAAAGGTAATTGGTTATCAAATCAAATGACTTTTTTACATCAATCCAATTCATGATGTCTCAACATATCAAAAATAGAGAAAAATGTAGATCTGAAGTTCATGACTTGGAGTGATTTTTATTACTTTTATTCTCCACAACTTCTTCTTTCTTCTTATTTATTATTCAAGGAATGTATTTAAAGTAATTTTTTTTTAATTAATTACTTTTTAAGTAATGCCATATAGTGAAATTAGTTATAAAAGTAAGTTACTTTGTAAGATATAAGACTCAAGTAACTTGGTTAGATGCCATTCCTTGAAGTCATTCTGTAAAAGCAAATTACTTGAGCAAGATTTGTGCTACATATAAAGAGATCACTTTTGTTTCAAACAATAAAATTGACAAGTGCTATAAGTCATTGATTGTTGCATGCCACAGATGAAAAATTATAGGAGGATGTCTTTCAATGGCTTATAGTTTTTAGCACAACACATGGGAATCCAAGGAGTTGCCTCATAATTAATTTTGACATCTAAATTAATATAAATAATAGTGAAGGCATACGTGCCAAATGATGGAAATTTTTGGAAATCAATTGTAACTAAAGCAACGGAGTTTAAGTAATCTAAAACTTTATGTTTAGATTTCAGATTTTTTCTTTTATATGAAATTGGTTCAAAGTGAATATAAAGGAAGTTGATTTTTGTGGAACTATAGTCATATAAAATATGAAAATTAGTAACTTTCCTCTTTCTTACTCTCATGACCCTCATAGACATTTTTTCACTGATTCCTAGTCATTCTTAGCCTTCCAAACTTGATCTTATCTAATCAGACCCTTTTTAAATGAGTAATCCATCCCCTTAGGTCCTATCATCTCAAGACAATATCACCACACTTAGACTATAATGTCGATGCCACTCTTGTTCACTTTTGATGCTCCTATCCAAGTATAATTTTGGCACTAATGATAATTTCCTTCTAGTTTCCCATCCTTATCTTTTTCAGCCTAATGTGAGCATATTCAATCTATGACCAATAAATCCCTATAAAATCCCATTGTAAGAATACAAGCAAGATTACTCAAATAATCTTTCATATTCTATACATATTGCTAGCCAGTATACTTACAAGCTTATTCAAATCCTTACACCAGTCTCTAGCCACCTCAAATACATCCAATTTAACATTTTGCATATTCATACACTCAATTTCACAAAGCACATCAAGTGGGAGACCTACATATGGCTTGATCCTTCTTTGGACTATTGATATGTAGGTAGCATTACCACACAAGGGGTGTGGATATGTACACGTTTAGTGAATATTACACACACTAACCCCCACTCTTTATAGAAATTGGTAAAAACACAATAGAGTATAGGGTTTGAAGAGAAAATCTATTATGCAGGGAGCTCTATATACTTTCAATTGTTGAAACTTTATGGACAGGGTCACACAGACCTGGTGAACAAAACCCAAAAAACTTAGATCATTAGGATAACAATGGCAGAGGTGGAATATAGCATCAATGTCACTCCTGTCCACTTTCAAAACTTTTATCCAATCATAAAATGAAGGTCAAATCTCAATTTGTATTAGTCCTACGTAATGAATCTTAGACCCTGTCCCAATCGTATCAGTCAATTTCTAGCTAAGTCTTATTTTCTCCATCTTATTACTATTTTTAGAAAGGTTAAAATTGAAATATAATTTACACAAATAAATATCTTAATTATTGCATATTTATTTATTGATTTTACTTCTCAAACCCTTTAACTAAATTAGTAAATAATACACTAATATTCTCAAAATTGTTAAATCATAGGGTAAAGTTCGTGCATAAAAACCTTACTTTGTTTGTGCATAAAAACCTTAAAAACCCTAGGGTAAAGTTTATACTAATTTTTATTATTTTTATTTTTATTTTTGACCTACATAATAAAATAAGAAATTAACATTAAATTTTAAAATTTTCATAGTAATTTATAAATAAATTTCTTTCAAACCCTCATTGTCCATAATAGGTCCCAATATTTTCTCAGTAATTTTCCAATATTTTTTTGATTTTTTACTAATATATTAAAATAAAAAACTTGCTCCAAATTTCAAAATTCAATAGTACTTTACAAAAATATTTATTTTTCAAAACGCTAGTTACATCTACTAGGTCCTGTTCAATCCTAAATTTCTCCTATATTTTTTTGAATTTTTACTTGCATATTCAAATTAGAAATCCACTTTCATTTTCAAAATTCCATAGTATTTTTTTAAAATATCATTTTTAAACCCTATGTCCCATTGCTTCTTGAGGTATCACCTTACATTCTAAAATTATATTTCAAATATGGATCTCACTTATTTACAAATTTTTCTTACAAATTTTACAAAAAATAAGGAGACCATCATTAGGCCTATCATGTACATGAATGATGAAGTTTGCCATATGTTAATACAAAGCTTTATTATTTGTTTTTCATTCTTATCTTTCATAATATGGGATGATGTTAAGAAAGTTATTATTAAATTTTTTAAGATATCTTTTGTATCACCTCCTTTAGAGCCCCTATTCTATGTTGAGCCATGTTTCATGGTCTATTTTTCTCTTCCCCAGGTCACTACTCATCGATAAAGAGCCTAATTGACACCCTTTGTCCCTCCACCACCTTGATTATCACTTATATTTGCTCTCTTCCCATAGCTACTACTAGTCTTATACAGATAGTAGATAATGTGGTTAGAGCAGTTACTCGATGTGCTACCATGCCTCCTCCACCTAATTAAGAGCCCTACCACCCTCCCATTCCTTCCTATCCCAAGCCCAACCCACTAACACAAGTAGATCCACACAAGGTATATTATATTATTGGTCAAATGAGAAACACACCAGCTAAGATTTATATGTTAGAACTACTTCAAAAAGCCAATGTGTTCAAGGACATTCTTTATCAAGAACTCACTCAGACTTCTATGCTCATTAATTCAAAGCCTTCTTATTTTTCATCAATGATTAACATGTTAAAAAATATAGAAGATGATCCTACTTTTGATCATGAAGACATGCCATATTAGATAGTAATTGATAAAAAATTACCACTATTCATACAAGCTCAAGTTAAAACTAGCACAATTAAAAGGGTTCTAGTTGATAGTGGTTTTGGACTTAATATATGTAATATTACATTCTTATATACCATGGGCATGGACATGACATCTATGCAAAAATCATATAAGAATATTTGAGGATTTGATGATATACCATTATAGACATTAGGCACCATTGCTTTGGATATCATGATAGGAGCCAAAACCCTCTCTACATAGTTCTAAGTCATGCCAGGTCCTCTTCATTATAATATTTTACTTTGATGACCCTAGATACATGCTATGGGGTAGTTCCTTCTACTTTTCATCGATGTGTTAAGTTTCTCCAGGAAAGTTACATATACACATGTCTAGTAGATAAATAGCCATTCAGATACTATCAAACAATACAGTCAGTCATCTTCAACTATTTTGCCAAATGGGACACCTCATATCATAGTTTAGCCACCACCTCATTGCATTTCTCTTAATCAAATACATACATATGAGGTTGGAGAGACTAGCACTTCTCTCACTCCTCCACTTATAGTTGTGCCTGTAGCTCTACATATTTAGCCAATCATAACAAATTTAACTATTCTAACTACTCCATCAATCATGATTCCTAAACCTATTACAACATTCATCTAAAATAATTCTAGTAGTACCAGTTGATTCTACAAATATAGTTACTCCATCATTTATAGATACTCACAACACCATTATCTTCTACTATTATAGTTGATGAGACTCCCATATCATATTTACCCCTTGTGGTAAATTTTGAGTTACCATATGTACATGATGTTGATACATATTCCTAGGCTTCTTCAGATGATGATACAACACCAACACTCACAAATGACTATTTGTGTGGGTTGAGCTTTACACTAGTTAGCCTAGGATAGTATCGAGATGACTTTAGAGCTCTCATTAGACATCTCACATCACTCTTAGCATCTCACATTACACTCTCAGGATATACTCCACATTCATGGCCACAAATAGATCACTAGTTACCTCTATGGATATAGGGTCAGTCATTCATATTTAGGCAAGCAACACATAATATCAACCATAGATTATGTTATAGATGTTACTTGATCATGGATCAATCATATTACCTACAGTATGACATAGATCTATTAGCAAATTATCACAATAAGATGGTCACCTATTTTGTCTTTTTTGCAAGATCATAGGCCATGATACAAACTCATGTATAGCTTTATAATAGAGATTGGATAAACTATAGATTTAGGGTATTATTTAGATTATAACACCATTAACACCAGCTTCTCTCCACTTCTACCTAAGCATTCTACTACCATAGCTAAACATCCCAGAGGGTAATATGCATCTGCACTACCAGAGAAACCTTAGTTTGCCTTCGATAGGATGACACCATGTACACAACTTTTATAGCATATGATGATACTTATGATGATGATTTTGAGGCATTTTATTATGGTCATCATCCTTTACTCCATCTCCATCTGTAATAAGCTCTATCTTTGGACCCTTTACCCTCTCTAGCCTAGTCTTTTATGTCATCATGTACATATTGCTTTATTCATAAGCTTGTATATAGCCTTTTTTCCAACATCTGTACATAGTTTTCTCTATTTACTTATACATAGTTCATAAAATTTCAAAATAAAAAAATAATACATCTCAAAAACTCAAAAACATTCAAATATATCAAAAAATTAAAAACATGCAAATAATTCAAAAACATCAAAAATATTTTGATTGTATGCATCATCCATGCTTTACATTTCTACTATCATTCTAGACTTGTATTATCTATTCTATGCTATTATTTTTTAAATTTATCTACATTACCATGCTTCAATTGATCTTATTTGAGTGTGTGCATTGACATCTAGCTCTTTGATTGCTTCACTCTACCCATTGAGGGGGCATCCTACTTCTACATTTGAGACACACATCAATATACATACCCATTGGGGGCATCTTCTACATGACTACACCATCTAGATTATGTCATTCCTACACCACACATTCCAGTTATCATGTTGATATACATTAATTATTAATTTACATAGATTACTTTATCGACACTCATGTATTTCTTAGCATACTTTCACTAACATATCTTGCATACTTTCACTTCTTGCTTTGATTAGTTAGATGCGACTATATTTATAATATTTACATGATTTATTTTCTTGCTTAGCATAGCTTGATGTGATTATATTTTTTAGTTCTTATTTGTCTCTTATATTTACCTTAGGATATTTTCCAATGTCTTTTACTTTTAGTCATGTGTGGCCTTTAGACATTTGCCAATGTCTCTTGCCTATACTCTTTTATGTGATTTTGGCTTTCATGCAAACCTTGCTTGTTTCAATTGTATGTGTATGTGACATTTAACCATGCCTTATATACTTAATTCCAATTTGAGTGACATGTGCCAATGTTTATTATTTTCTTGGCCACTTAGCCACCCATATACGCTTCTTGGTTCTTACCTTGTGTGTTTATTTCTTGTTTACTTCTCATTATTTGAAATGTCATACTCCATATCATGCATTATCTTTCTTTTTTGGATGCCATAATAGACATCATGCTCCATCCCTCCATAACACCTAACAATTAACAAATAACCAAACTTTTAGTTCTAATTTAGTATATCAAACATGATATTACATTGTTATATCTATCTAGGCATACCCCTATTGATCTAACTATCTCTAATTACAAACCATGCTATATCTTGAGATATCTTATCAATTATCATTACTATATTATGTATCTTTGTAGCATAAAACACTTGCAAGGATCTTTTTTTTAAGGAAATAATTACAAGGTCTTAATTCCTAACCTCATAAGAGGGGACAATAAATAAGGGTTTTATTACAAAGATCACAAATCTTAGTGATCGAACAAGTAACATTCAATAGAAACCAGACATAAAACTAGTTAGAATAGACAAGGAAAACAATGAAAATGTTAGAATAGTCATCAAATTTGGCTTAGGACAATAACACCAAGATTGGACTATAGCATCAATGCTACTACTATTTATTTTTGGCACTCCTACCCAAATAATAAAAAAATCAGACTTTCTAGAAGTAGGCAGAAAAGTAGGTTTAGTTATAGTTTTATACAGTCAAACCAGCTTAGAATCAGTAGTTTTCAATACACTTTTTCTTAGATAATCTAGATATAATGGGAATCATATGTGGCATGATGGATCTCACTTCTACTTTTAGATATGACAGTTGGTATAGCTTCTAGATCAAAATCTATGTTCTAGACACCGATGATTTGGGGCAATGTGCATGACACATTTATTTTATTTTTTTTCCAAGTTTAGCATTACCTATACATTTTCAATAGTTATGTGCCTCATTTTATTTGCAGATTGTTGGCATCATTTTGGAGTGGCTTTCATACAAGCCTAACCTCCATCTTTTGAAGTGGCTTTCATATAAGCTTAGTGCACCAATTTTAGAGTGGCTTTCATATAAGCCTAATCTCCATATTTTGGAATGGCCAAGAGTGGCTTAGTTTTCATCATACATTTAAATATCCATGCCAACATTATTAGATCATAATATATTTATGAGCTTCAAGAGCCATCTCATATGACATACATTTCATATTGGTATCAGTTTATAGTTTCATTACATAGGGTAATGATGGAGCAAAAAGATTAGCTAGCCTTTGTATTCTTGAGCCATCTACTCAGAGGGATTGGACACATAGTCCAAAAATTGATTAGCACATACATGACCACCTAGATTCACTAGTAGGTGATGATGGAGCCAAAGGGCTAGCCTTTACACTCTTAAGCCATTCCTAGGGAATTGAGCACTCAGCTCCATTAGTGATATTACTCTTGGTACAACATCATCTAACATTACTCAGCATCACAATAAGTTTTGTATTGGTTCACATATCTAATGAGGTGTATTCATTTCTTTTTCTTCCTCTCTCTCTCTTACCTAGATTTGTACATTCTTATTTTAGATATAGCATATCTAGTAAGAATGAATCTACTCTTCATTTTCCTTTGTAGATTTACACTTCATAGCATGCTCTCTCTATGCACATCCAAAATCACACAACTTCATGAGCTTCACCCTTATAGGTAAGTTTAAGTACATTTTTTATTTTCCCTTTATCCTAGTATTTTGCTTTATTTCATCACTAGAATAAATGGGAGGCAAATGTAGTCACATAAAATATGAAAATTGGTAACTTGAGTGTGGTTAAAGACACACAACCTATATGTCTCTCTTGCTTACTCTCATGAACTTCATAGGCATCTTTACACTGATTCCTAATCATTCATAGCCTTTTAGAATTAATCCCAGCTAAGCCAAACCCCTTTTTCCATGACTAATCCACTCCCAAGATTTTGTCAGCGAAGGACAATAGTGACACACTTGGACTATAGTGTTGGAGTCACTCCTATTCACTTTTGATACTCCTATCCAAGTATAATTTTGGCCCCAATATTTGATTTATTTTGGTTCCCCATCCTTATCCTTATTGACCTAATGTGAGCACATTCAATCCATTACCAATAGATCTTGTTTTATTATTTTAGGAAATTAAATGTTTAATTCATAAGTAATAAAGGTTTAGAATAAGGGGAGAATTTTGGTATGATGTAGTGAAATACAAGTTTTTACCAATTTAATCAAATTAATTCACATAGGAAAGAGAAGACAAAGAAAGATTAACTTAGCTTATTTTGAGATAAAATAGATGATACTGCGTGTGGAAATTGCTATACAAGGATGGTAGACTGTCATAAATAAGACCTAAAACTCTGTTTCGAAATTAAATAGGAGTGACAAACTTAGGACACCGTACTACTTGGCATTTTAGTCCACTTATAGCACTATTTTCCACTTTCATTACTATTGTATTAATGGTCTAGCTTTTTTGGGTATTACTTGGTAGGCCTGTGACACCTTGGTAGTGAAATATTGAAGCATAGGTCCATGTGGAGCTCACTATGTGTCTGATTCAATCTTAAAAACCCTTAATTTCTCTTGGTACTTGAACTTGAGTAACAAACTTGGGAAAGAGAGGAGGGGTTAGTGTGTAAAAGATAAACTAGATTTACTTCACACCTTATTTATGGGTACACTGCCTACATACCAATACTCTAAAGAGGGGTTAGTTCTCTCATTTGAAGTGCTTAGTGTAATTGTGTGATGTATGCAACTATGATGCAAAATTAGAAAGTAATTTGTTTGACTATAAATTGGTATGAGTATTTAAATAGGCTTGAATTGGTTTTATAAGGTTATATGCAGAGAATAAAGAAGAGTGCTTGAGTGTACTTGCTTGTATTCTTGCATCTTTCTTATGAATGAGTGCTAACCCTTTTAAATATATATTGAATGTATTTTTATAGATAAAATAATGATCATGGGTTAGATGATCTTGTATTAGGCTGACAAATGAAAAAATAAGGATTCAAGAAAATATGACCATTTGAGGTTAAAGTGAACTTGGACAATAGCATTAGAAATAAGACACCCTTGAGTTCTAGTGCTCCTGTCCATGTTGGATGCTATTATTCTAGGAGTATGAGACTTGGGGGGTTGGATCTAGGTCTAAGAGGGCTAACTAGATCTCAAAACATTAAGCTTGAGAAGTTACGGGTGATTGGGAATCAGTGAAAGTCTAGCTGAGAAAGGTTGAGTGAGTAAAAAAGAGGACCTATAGGTTGGGTGCTATTAGACATGCTTAAGTTATCCAATTTCACATTTTATATGATTAAATTTAACCTTCTTTTATTATAGTGATACAACAAAATGGAATGCTAAGATAAAATAAAAATAGAAACCATACCTAAACTTACCTATAAGGAAAAAGCTCATGAAGCTATGTGATGATGGATGTGTGTAGAGAGAGCTTGCTATGATGTGTGAATATACAAATAAAAACATGAAGTAGCTCAGTTATTAATAGATACATTATATCAAAAATAATAACATATAAAAGTTGAGCAAAGGAAGAGAGAGGAATGAATACACCTCATCAGGTATGCAAAAGCAATAAAAAACCTATTATGATGTTAGATTGTGTTGTGTATGTACTAAATCAAGAGTAATATTATAAATAGAGTTGAGTGGTCAATTCCCTAGAATGTGGCTCAAGAATTTAAAGGTTGGGCCTTTGGCTCCATCATCACCAACTAAGTGAATTTAATGAATTATTCATGTGTTAATCAATATTTGGATTGTATGTCCAATCCCTCTAAATGAGTAGCTCAAGAATACAAAGGCTAGCCCTTTGGCTCCATCATTGTTATGTGAAGTAAAACTATGAAGTGATATTGACATAGAATAGATGTCATATGAGATGGATCATGGATCCCATGAATGTGCTAGAAATCTGATACTATGGTGTGGATAGTTGAATGTGTGCTAGAAACTAGGCCACTCTTGGCTATTTTGAAAGATAGTGATTAGAATTGTATAAAAGCCACTATGAAACTAATGTACTAGGTTTATATGAAAGCCAAATCAAGAACTAAAGTACTCAAAAATCTAAATTTTTATTAAATTTTAACTTGATTGTGATGCTAACCACTTGCAGATGGTGTAAGACACACAACTACTGAGAATACCTAGAATAAATTGAACTTAGAAACAAAATAAGATCAATGTGCCATGCACATTTCCCTTAATCACTGATGTCTAGAACATGGATTTTGATATAAAAGTTATGATAAATGCCTAATCTAAACTAAAAGTGAGAACTATCATATTGTGCATGATAACCCATTGTATCTGAGAAAACTATACTAAAAGTGTTAATTCTAAATGATTTGGAAGTGCAAAAACTGTCCTTGAACTAAAATTTTTACTTGTTTTTGGAAACCCCAAATGTTTTTTCCTAGATAGGAGTGCCAAAATGTGGATACCCCTATGTTTTGTGCTACTATCTATTTTTGATGTTGTTGTTTGGTGTGAAAACTTACTACTGATCTAAAACTATCACTATTTTTTTGTTTTGATTTGACTGGTTTGACCTCTAAATTTTGTATTGAGTGTTTTGAATGCCAATATTTTGATTATTAAGAGGTTTGATCTCTATTATAAATCCCTATTTAATTAACCTACCATGACTACCATAAAAAAAAGATTCCTACAAGTGTACTAAGTTGTATAGATACAAGATATATCATTGAATATTTGATAAGATATTTCAAGATATAGCAATATTTGAATTGATAGATTTTTAGGTAAATAAGGGTATACCTAGATAGATATAACAATGTAAGATTATGTGCATAATACTAAATTGGATTGGTAATGTTAGATATTATTTGTTAGTTATTAGTTTGTTAGTAATCATAAAGGGATGGAGCATGATGTCCATCATGGCATCCAATAAGAAAGATAAATGGATGATTGGAATCATGGAATTGCACACAATGAGGAGTAAACAAGCAAAAAAGCATAAAAATTAAGAAATTAGAAGCATACAAGGGTGGCCAAGGGGCCATGTAAATGAGGGACATGGACACATGTCATTAAAACTAGAAGATATGCATGGAAGGCATTTTCAAATGCCACATACCCATACAAATGAAAGAAGTAAAGTTGGCACAAGGACCACAAGCACATGAAAGAGTAAAAATAAAGGATATTAGCATATGTTATTAGGCACACACATGAATATAAGTAACAGACATTGGCAGATTTCCTAAGGCATAAACAAAAGGCAAGTATGAACTGGAAAGTGCAATCACATAAGGTATGTTAGGCAAAGAATAAAATCAAAAGTAAGAACTTGAAAATAAAAACACATCTAACTAATAAAATCAAATGTGAAAGTATGCAAAACATGTGTAGTACAAGACCAGGTATATGCTAAGACATAAGTTAGTACTAGATACTAGTGAAATATTGATGTAGTAATCTATGTAATCTAGTAAAGAATGTGCATCAGTATGATAACTCAAAGTGTGTAGTGTAGGAATGACATAACTTGGATGGTGTAGTCATGTAGAAGATGCCTTTAATGGCTGTGTATATTGATGTCTATCTTGAACGTAGAAGCATAAATTCCCCATTGATGGGTAGAGTGAAGTAATCAAAGATCTAGATGTCATTACGCACACTCAAACAAGATCATGTGAAGCATGGTAGTGTAGATAAATTGACATGCAGTAGTATGAAAAAAAAATGTAAGTACTAGCATGATAGTATTAATGTAAATATGGATGATGCATATAATCAAAAATGTTTTTGGTGTTTTCACAATTTTTTTGAATGTTTTTGTATTTTGAAGTGTTATATTTATTTTTGTATTTTTGAAAATATTTGAAGTATGTATACAATCAAGAAAGAGATAATATGCAAAATTAATGCTATAAATAAATTATATACAAGTATATACATCTTAATGTAAAAAACTAGGCTGGTGGTGGGAAGGGATCCAAAGATAGAGCCTAATAGGGATGGAGATGGAGGAAAGGATCTCAACCATCATAAAATACAAAAAAATGATCATCATAATTATTATCATATGTTGAAAGTGCTATGTTCATGATGTCAGCATGTCTAAGGTGAATTGAGGGTTACTTAAGTGATAAATATGTTGATTCTACTCTTGGATGTTTAACCCTACTAGTAAATGACTTCAATGGAAGTGGTGGAGCTGGTACTATTACTAGTGCTATAATCTAAATTATACCTCAATCTTGTAGTTTATTCAATCTCTACTATAAGTTATGCATGAGTTTGTATCATGGCCAATAATCCTATGAAAGGTATAGAATGGGTGACCATCTTGATGTGACAATATGTTGATAGATCTATGTCATATTATAGGTAATGTGATCAATCCATAATTGAGTAATATCTATAACATAAACTATGGATGATTTTGTGTGTTGCATACCTGAATCTAAATAATTGGATCTATATTCATAGAGGTAACCATGTGAAATATATGTGCTAAGTGATTTGACTATAGTTGTGAATCTGGAGGATCTCCTAAGAGTATAGTGTGAGATGATAAAAGTATTGTGGGATGTGGTATAGGATCTATAGAGTCATCTTGATACTCTCTTGGGTTGATTGGTGTAAAGTTTAATCTATATAAATAATCATCTATAAGTGTAGGTAGCATACCATCATCTAAATAATCTTTTGAATTTGTATCAACATCCTATTTATATGGTAACTCAAAATTTACCACTAGGGGTAATTGTGATATAGGAGTCTCATTGACTATAGTAGTAGAAGATGGTACTATTACCAAAATATCTAAAACTAGTGAAGTAACTATGGAATAAACTAAAATTATTGGTGTTATTATCAGTGATGGTGGATGTGTAATCAGTGTTTGAACTATGACTGATGAAGTAGCTAAAATGGTAAAAGTTGTTATGGTTGGTGAAAGAGTTGGTGTTGATGGTATGACTATAAGTGAAGTGATGTAGGAAGTGCTAGTCTCTTTGACTTCATATGTATGTATCTGATCAAGAGAAATGCTATGAAGAGGTGGTTTTACTATGAGATATGGTGTCCTATCTAGTGAAATAGTTAAAGATGACTTTGTAAGTTGATAATATATGAATGGTTAGTTGTCTGTCAAACATGTGTACAAATATCCCTCATGGAGAAACTTAATACATCGATAGAGAGTAGAAGGAATAACACCCATGCTATATATCCAAGGTCATTGAAATAAAATGTTATAGTGGAGAAGACCTATCATGACTTGGAAATGTGTGGAGAGGTGTTTTGGTCCCATCATAATATCCAAAGTAATACTACCCAAAGTCTATCGTGGTATATCATCAAACCCTCAGATATTGTTATATGTTTTTTTCAATGATGTCAAATCTATATCCATGGCCTATAAGAATGTGATATTACATAGATTTATTCCACTAAAATAGTGGAAAATTTTGATCAATAACCATCTAAGAAGGCATGTCTTCACTATTAAAATAAATTGCATCTTCTATAGTTTTTAGAGTATTTACCACTGATGCAAAATAAGAAGGTTGTAAATCAAGAGGCATAGAAGTTTGAGTGAGTGCTTGATATGAGACTCTATTGAGAGGTGTGAAAAGTTTAAGAAATAATTATTATACATGTATAAGGTATCATAGAGGCATGTAAGCCTACATGGGAGTCTAAGTCATAAAACCTGTAAGTAAGAATTAGTAGGTCTAATTTAGGCCTAGTACCTAGAGATGAATCCTATCACTTTTATAGCTAGATAGGCATTGAGACCATGTGGGATATGTATCTAGGTTTTCATCATATTTTTAAATACCATCAGTATGTAGTGGAGGTCTCTAAGAATACATTTCTTGGCTTAAAGTGCACATAAGCCTATGCAGAGTACTAAAAGAGCCTCAGTGGCCATGTTTGAATGCTTAAAACCCCTCTACGGATATGCATGGGACCTCAAGGTATTTGGAGGTGTTGGGGGGGTCCCTAATAATCTATTGGAATCATAAAATAGTGGGTTGAATGTGAGACCTTCATGAACAAAGGCTAAGAGTCCAAATGACTCTAAACCCTCACAAAACCCCAACTCATACCCAATAGAGAAGATAAGACAAATGGAACATCCAAATGGAGTGTAAAGACTAGGGAGATGATTTGAATATGTATAAGACTCACCATTACTCCTTTTTATTCATTTGAGGTGCACCCTATTTATATGGAGGGTGTACATCTATAATTTGAGGCGTAATCAAGAGTTTAAACATAGTTTGGACTAAGAAAAGAATGTGAGGGGCATGTTGTGAAATAGAAAGATGAATAGGTCTATAACATCTATAATATGATTTTTATACCTTGAATACACTCTCACCATTGATAATCATGCAAAATATGGATCTCAAACAAGTATACATAGTTTAGTCTTGTAAACACTACATATCTTGCCTTTAAAAGAACTAGTCTTGAAATTTGTGGTTTTGAAGGTTCAGATCATGTATTTAGGAGATAAAGTTTTATACAAAGCATAATCAACACTTGGATAATGCCATACAAGACTTGGTTTTGATGAAGGAATACGGTAACACCCCTCTACTCAATTTCATAGGAAGAACACTCTTGAGGAGCAAGAAACCTATAGTTTTGAAGGAGGATGATAAATAGATGCATAAAAAGTTGTATAGATACTTAAAGTGAGCTTGTGAATTTGAATCACACCCATAAAAACATGGGAAACCAAACAGGGTACTTCATGCTCCTAGGTTTGTAATCAAACCTCATGGGAAAAATCAAGGACAAAAGGGTAAATGACGAGCCTCTTTCATTTCTATTATGAAATGAATACTATAGTGAGTTGGAACATGTATAAGGAGTCATTATGGAGATTATAATCTATTGGATGCAAGGAAATCACCAAGAAAGATCATTTTGAGCCAAACGTACAGGTAGGCCTATTGGACATGGCTAGACCTAGTGTCCAAATCAGGGTTTGTCATCACTTATAGCATGATTTAAGCCTTCCAATTTGTGGAAACATGTTCATATGGTTAGTAAAAAAAAATTCAAACTCTCAAAGTGTAAAGAAAGCTAGAATAATCCATTTTTGGACCTTGAATTAACTCAAACTTATGTAAATTGGAAAAAGCAAGCTTTATGAAGAATGTTTGGTTACTCATATCTTACATGAGGTTATGCATGGTGGACAAAGATATTGAGGGTGGTTATTAGGGTCCTATAAGATTAATTTTGTGGAATTTTTATTCAATTTGGATGTGGAATTGTTATGAACAATGCTTAAGACTCAAAACTGCCCTAAAACCCTTGTTAAGGACTAGTTTGGGAAGATTGAGTTGGAAAGCTATTTTAAAAGAATATTTATATCATTAAATTTTTTGAAACTTCGAGAGGACTGACCCAGGATACTCACCTTTTTTTTATGGACTTGTATGGAAGGAGGCAAAAACATGGGGTTTTTCACTATTTTATGTGTTTTGCAGGCTAAAAAAAGATTCAAGATATGAAAACAAGTTTTTATGGAATATTAAGACTTAATATAAATCCCTATATTCATTTCATGCCATTAAAAAACTTCTAAGTGCCCCAATCAAGTGATTCAACTCAGCTAGTCAATTTTGGCATATTACACAACCTAGGGAGAAGTGTGAAAACTTCAAGTGAATGGCCTTTTAAGATGTCCCTGATGCTTCTAAGGACATGAAGGGTATTGAAAAATTTCACCCATTTAATTGTACAAAGTTTCATGGAAAACTAAAATAATTTTGAAGGCCAAGTGTGCAAGGTGCATGGAAGGGCAATTTTCTAGATAGCAGATGATGATGGCTCACTTTTAAAGGTTTTTAGAGGACTAGACATGAATAAAATGAATAGAGAGGCATGTATGATAGTATAAACTTCCATTAAAATAACTATACCTACTCTTCATTAGTTATGGGATGTCCATATAGGTCCAATCATGTAGATAGTTTTTCTAAGCCAGAATGAGGAGTTTTATGCCACTTTGCAAGACATTGATGACTTGGATTGATATTTGTAATTCATGACCTTACATGGTTTGACCCATATAATTTTATCATTCATGGATAAATTATTTTATCATCCTTATAAGTGTTCTTATGACCCTTGGAAATCTCTTCTTCTTCTTCTTCTTCTTCTTCTTCTTCTCTCTCTCTCTCTCTCTCTCTCTCTCTCTCTCTCTCCTCTCTCTCTCTCTCTCTCTCTCTCTCTCTCTCTCTCTCTCTCTCTCAAGTTCTATAATAAGTAGCCATTTTGGCATTGTATTGGATGTTCCATCTAAGTATGATAAAGCCCTACTCATTTGTATACCTTTTGATCAATAAAATGACTAATTTTTACCTATTTATGACTATTCATAAATTTGTTCAACTTGAATGATGAATATTTTTTAGTGAAGACTATGGATTCCTAACATGTCATATCATTCTTTTACCTTGTTTAAAGTTTGAAAACTTCTTCTTGAAAGTCATGTGAAGTGTTTTAGGAGATGTGAAATGTTTAGTGAGTTAGTATTTTCATTAATTCCATTCAAATCCTCTTGTCTAGTCCTAGTTTTACACATCCATCTATGACCTCACAGTGTAACATTGATGTGAGAAGGTGAAGATTTAAGGAGTGTATGTTTTAGTTTATTTCTTAGTCTCAATGTAGAATGCAATTGGTTGAAATTCATAAAATTGATTTGGTGTATCACCTCTTTATTTTATATTTGATTTCAGTTATCTCTCTCCCTTTTCACCTCCAAAAATATTAGTTTTATTTTTATCCATAGTGGTACATCAAGGGAGCTAGCCCTATCTAGAGACTCGCCTCATTCCTTAGGCTGACCATAAGCCTAGAGGTGATTATATCATGGCACTTGGATGAAGAGATACTTTTCATCTCTTAAAAGGATGAAAATAAAAGTGATAATAATTTTTGGCATTCTCAATGGGACTCTTGTTCCAAGAGTTGGAGGATTTTTAGTGTTGTCTTTCAACACATCAACCTTTATAGGCATTTATTAAAGCATCAATGTTGACTCCAAATCTAAATCATCTGGTTAAGTAGTCTAGGTGATCCTTTGAAGATTGTTGGTAATATGTTATTTTGTACTATTATTTTATAATGAAGTTTCATGACTGACCTTGGTGTTGAGTATAACTTCACACAAGTTGGTGTGACCTTCTAAGCTTATAACATTCCCTATTAATATGAACAAGTTCTTAACCAACCCTATCATGAAATGTATCAACCCTAATATGGTTATTGTCAGCCTCAATATGATCATATCTATCCCATACATGATTCTTACTAGTCATATATCCAGCCTTCTCCATGTCTTGATCCTAGTCAACCTAGACACTCCTCAAGCCAACCCATTTCCACCTTCAAGATGACACTCGTAGACTATGAGAGATATATATTGGATCTTGATACTCTTAGGGGATATGGACAAAATATTCTTAATCATTCCATCCATAAAGTGATAAATGCATTAGATTTATTCAAGAGGGAGTAGGTACATATTGAGAGAGCCAATTGGTAAAGGCTTACAAGTGAAATTCTAGATGTGAGTGGTTTAGTCTCTTCTTTAGAGGATAGGCTAGAAGCTCATGAAAGTCAGCCTCACCAAAATTATCAGCCTTCTTTTCCACTTCTACAAATTTGATATTAGTCCTACATGGTTCCCACTCATAAACCCAATCAACCTTATCAAGGCCATCCTTTTTCAAATCAAGTGGAGGGAAGAGTTGAGAAGAATAATCTTGTGTTTAAAGTAAACATTGATAGGCAAATTGAGTTGGAAACTATGCATATGCAATAGTCCATGTTGGTAGCTAAACAAGTAGATTTCAAACCCTCATTTCCATCTCATAATGTATCCCAACCACCTCAAAAAGAGACCTCTAATCCTAATATCTCAAATTGGAATAAGATGGTGAAGTCATGGGGAAAGAAAGAGGAGAAAAGTCTTAATAAGGAATGTGAAATTGAAGAGGAATTTGATCTTATACAAACACCTCCCACCCTTAACAAGAGAATTAAAATCCTAAATCCTAAGTTGGAGAAAAATAGTAGAGTTATGGGGAAATAAATAAGATAGAAGCATTGTCAAAGAGTGTTAAGTGGAGAGTAGAGTTGATCCTTTGCAAGTCCCTCCAACCCTCCCTAAAAAAGCTTCTTATATTCCATGGTAGTCCTCATGTACACCTTAGCCTCATGATTATTCCTATGAGCTTCAAGAAAGACTTTTTCAAGAGCATCCATTCTTGAGGAGGAGTACATCCATGAGAAAGGTGGACAAGACTTAAAGAAAGAACTTCATGAAGAAGACTCCATGCTTGATCACGAGGTTGTGGATGACTATTACAAGATTGAGGAGGAAATGGATCTAAATAAATAAGAGGATAAGGATGATTGGTAGCTATAAATAGAGCTCTTTCAAGAGCTTGAAGAGTTTCCCCAAGTATATGACAAGGCAAAGAAAGAATATTCCTTGGAGAAAAATGACCAAGATTTGGAAGAATTTTCAAAGCTATTTGATGAGCTAGAAGAATTTTCAGCTAAGAGGAAGCCCAGTCTTGTTGAAAGCACTATAGAAGGTCATAGTTGAAGGATCCATGACAAAGTTAAGGTTTATTGGATACAAGAAGAATTCATTTCTTTATTTAATTTATTTGGAGCTACTTAGTTCTCATTGAATATCAGGCCAATGAAGTTGGTAGACATTGGGAAAGATTTGGAGGCATCAATGCTAGAGTTCAAAAGGTTATATGCCTCATTCAATCCTCCATATCATGAAGTAAGAAGAGTCTCAATCTTTCCCTTTGATCCAAGTGGAGGTATTTTCATTGTTAGTTGTACATAGTAGTTTTTTATTTACTTTCCCTAAGTTATTTAAGCACATGTGTGTGTGTCTTGTTTATTTTCTTTGGTGTGTCCTTTGCTTTGTGTGGTTGAAGTAGTCATTAATGTTTTGTCTTGATCAAAGGTTTGTGGTCAATTGTCAAAATTTTCTTATTTGTCTATCCTTAGATTAATAATAGGCCCAATTGATTGATAAAGCTACTAGTTTAGTTAGTATAGTAGGCATACTACCCCTATGAGTCACCAATTAGTTGACCAAATTTGACTTTTTAGTCAAATTGGGGAACTTATAGGTAAAAACTTTATTTTTAGGTCTATAAGGGGGTATAATATATTGTAATAAGGTTTTTTTATATATCATTTGATGTCAATTAATGTTTTACTAGATTTGGTCAATTAGTTTATACATCTATTTATCATTTTGAGTCATTTTGAGGGGTCAAATATGTGCATTTAATGATTTGTGTGGGTTTATTGGGAAATGTGAAAGTGTAAAAACATGATTTAATGTGACATGTGTCCCTATAAGTCTTAATACACTATTGTTAATTGAAAGTGTTAGGTTATGCAGAAGAAAAAGAAGTTTTCTTTAAGAAAAGAGTGAGTTTGACACTTCTATAGCCTCCTTGGTAAGTGTGCCATGTGGTAAATAATCAAGAAGTGTCTCTTAATATTCATAAAACTAACTTATATATTTTTTTGATTTATAAATTTCATTTTGAGGCCAAAATTATTTGACTCCATTTTCACCTTTCCTAGCAAGCTAAAGTGACCTTCAAGTTCATAATTGGTACAGTCAACACAAGGAGTTTCAGGAAAAATAATATTGAGGGTGTATTATAAACTAAAAGACCTAAATTTTAATATAAATAAGTTTTATAATGATCAAATATGCTTTATGAACCATTCATATGAATTTGATTATGTAAATTTGCCTATCAATATGTGCACCCTTCAGGTTTTGCCTTGGTTTGAATAAGTCTATACAATACAATTAGTTTTGATGATCTTAGAGGATGTTGAATTCATTACCTAATGAATCCAATGATTTTTTTCATGATTCTAATTTTTTTGGATGAGAAAATAACTTCAAATTTGTAGCTTAGTCTCTTTTAGGTGCAACAGGTAATTTTCTCCATTTACATATTTTCATGCTTTGTCAACAATTATAGAAGGTTGTGATAGTGTCTTTTCCATGTATTCAAGGTTTTTTTTAATTCCCTTAAAACTGAAACTTATTTCTTCAAACCAAAAATATTCATGGTTGGCAAGCTCATATACCATACCAACTAGTCTTAAACACCCCTACCTACTCTATTCTAGATGTTTTCAAGAGTTTTTCATGTTTGAATAAATGTTATGATGTTTACCTTAGATTATCCTAAATGATAATCATGAATTTTAGAGATTAATAGTGAGTTTGAGTTGTTATGAGATCATTCATCAACATGTCTTGCTCCTTTCCAAGCTCATTACATATATACATATCACATACACCTACAATAGGGTCCTTGATGATGTCATCTTGAGGTAAATGGATTGGTGATGAGTTCAAGCGTTTGAAGCATGAAAGATGATAACATGGTTTGAAATGATCATGAGGCCTTTTGGTCCATTTTGTTCTCTATTTCACACCTTCCTAATCTTACTACCTACTCAGTCAAATACACACCTACATGTGGTCTAAACAGAGGACTGAGAGGCTAAATAGAATGATAAGACACATGGTGGAACTTTTTTGGAACTCCAACATGATAAGAAAACCTTAGTAGTTTTGTGTTTAATGATAGTTTGAAAATTAGATTTAAGACTATTTCAAAAGCTCAAGGGATTGAGTTTAGGGAAAGTTTCCCCAAAATGACAAAACAAAGAACCTATTGGTTTTGTGAATATCATATGGCATGATGACAAGGGAATTTTATGTTTTATAATGGTCTTGGATTGATGTCCCTACATAGGACCAGAGATCCACAAAATATTGAGGTAAAAACACTAGAGGAAGATAATTGTAAGGAGCCTTAAACATACCTTAAAACACACTAAAACCTTGATTCTCATCTACAAGTTTGGAGTCTTGGATGACATCTGATACCTAAGGAGAAACAAAGTACTCTATCATGAATAGAGTGGTTCTATGGTTTGAAAGGTGTAAAAAATGGTATAAGTACCATCATTATGGTGTTTATTATAATGCTCCAAGATCATGGACACCTATAGGTGTTCCTCTATAAACCCCATCATACACCTATAGGTAAAGTTCAGGGATAAAGCATTTATGCCTAAACAATGACCATAAAGTTGATATAAAGTGATGTCTTAAAGGTTTATAAATGGGATACCAGTCCAAATAAATATATTGTGTGACCTCATAGGGGTTAAGGAAGTCATTTTTAAACCTCATTTACGGCCATGAACATCTACAATAGGATCATCTTGAAGAAGAAAACAAGGTACAGTCATATGAGGATAAAATGAGACATGAATTTGATAGAGAGAGTAAAGGTTTCTAACCTTTCCTTTTGGTATAGAGTATCCCTAGGACCTAATAAATCCCCTAATGACATCATCTTTCCCTAGGAAGAAGAGGAGGTGTCCTCTATTTATATACAAACCTGAGTCACTCACCAAAAAAAAGGTCTAAACATTGCAAGTATGCCATGGAGGGAGGAATAGTAAGTATGAAGATATGGGACTTTATTTAGAGGTGTCGAAAGTTGAATCAAGTGTGATTACACATGTAGAGGGTCTCATAAAGGCATGTAAGCCTACAGGGGAATCCAAGTCATAAAACCTGCAAGCAAGACCTAGTAGGCCTAATCTGACCCTGGTGCCTAGAGAGGAGTCCTATCACTTTTATAGATAGACAAGCATTTAGACCATGTGGGATATGTTGTTAGGTTTTCATCAGATGTCTCAATGCCATCAATATGCAGGGGAGGTCTCTAAGAAGCCATTTATTGGCTTAAAGTGCACACAAGCCTATGGAGACTGCTAAAAGAACCTGAGTGGCCATGTTTGAATGCTTAAAACCCATCTAGGGATATGTATGGGATGGAAATAAAGGTATTTGGAGATGTTAGGGGTTCACTAATATTCTATAAAAATAATCAAATAGGGGGTTGAATGTTAGACCTTTGTGAACAAAGGCTACAAGTCAAAATGATTCTAAACCCTCACAAAACCCAACTCAGCCTGATGGAGAAGATAAGACAAATGAAACATCCAAATGGAGTGTAAAGGATAGGGAAATGAATTGAATCTATAGAAGACTCACCAATACTCATTTACATTATACTGAGGTGTAACCTATTTGTATGGAGGGTGTACATCCATAACTTGAGGCACAATCAAGAGTTAAATCATAGTTTGGACTAAGAAAAGAATGTGAGGGGTATGCTATGAAATATAATGATGAATAGGTATATAAAATCTCTAATATGATGTTTATACCTTGAATACACTCTCACCATTGATAATCATGCAAAAGAGGGAACTCAAACAAGCATACATAGTTCACATTTGTAAACACTACATATCTTGCCTTTAAAAGAACCAGTCTTGGAATTTGTGGTTTTGAAGGGTCAAATAATGTAGTTAGGAGATCAATTTTTATATAGAGCATCCTCAGTACTTTGAAAACCCCATACAAGACTTGGGTTTTATTAATGAATAGGGTGATACCCCTCATTCTATCTTAGAGGTAGAGCACTCTTGAGGAGCAAGAACTCTAAGTTTTGAAGGAGGATGATAAATAGATCGATAAAAAGTTGTTTAGACACTTCAAGTGAGCTTGTGAAGTTGAATCACACCCATACAAACATGGTAAACCAAACAAGGTGCACCATACTCCTAGGTTTATAATCAAACCTAATGGGAAAAATCAAGGTCAAAAGGCCAAATGAAATTTCATTTTTGGTATGAAATGAATATTATAGTGAGTTTGAACATGTACAAGGTGTCATTATGGATATGTTAAAGCTATTGGATGCAGAGAAACCACCAAAAAAGAACATTTTGAGCCAAACTTACAGGTAGCATATTGGACATGGCTAGACCTAGTGTCCAAATGGGGGTTTATCTTATATCATGATTTAAGCCTTCCAATTTGTGGAAACATGTTCATAAGGTTAGTAAAAAAGTTTTAAAACTCTCAAAGTGAAAAGAAAGATAGAATAATCCATTTTTGGACCTTGAATTAACTCAGACTTATGTAAATTAGAAAAAACAAGCTTTATGAAACAAGTTTGGTTACTCATATCTTCCATGAGGTTATGCATGGTGGCCAAAGATATTGAGGGTGGTTATCAAGGTCCCTTACGAGTAATTTTATGGATTTTTTTTGCAATTTTGATGTGGAACTTTTATGAACAATGCTTAAGACCCAAAACTACCCTAAAACCCTTGCAAACCCTTGTTAAGGTCAGAATATTGAGTTGATAAGATAGTATAAGGGAATATTTAGCTCATGAATATTATTGGACATTGGAGAGAACTCACTAAGGCTGTTACACACCTTTTTAGTTGTACATAATTATACGGATGGATGCAAAAATAAGGATTTTCTCACTATTTTTTGTGTTGTGTAGGCTACAAGAAGAGGCAAGAGATGAAACCAAGTTTTTATGGAATATTAATACTTTACACAACTCCCCATATTTATTTCATACTATTTAATAACTTCTAAGTGTCCCAACTAGGTGATTCAACTTAGCCAGTCAAATTTGACATATTGCATAAGCTAGGGAGAAGTGTGAAAACTTCAAGTGGATGGTCTTTTAAGGCACCCATAATGATTCCAATGTCATAGAGGGTCTTGAAACATGTCACCCACTGACTTATATGTATTTTCATGGAAACATAAAGGCATTTTGGAGGCCAAGTGTGCAGGGTGCATGGAAGGGCATTTTTTTAAATAGTAAATTATATGGCTCACTTTTAGAGGTTTTTAGAGTATTAGGCTAGAAACCAATGCATGGAGAGGAATGTATAAGAGTTTCACCTTACATTCTAATAATTATACCTTCTCTTCATTAGTTATAGTATGTCTAAACAAGTCTAATCATGTAGGTAGTTTTTTTGAGCTAGAATGACGAGTTTTGTGCCACTTTGCAAGACTTTGATGACTTAGATTAACATTTGTACTTCATTAACTAACATGGTTCAACCCATATCCTCTTCTCATACATGGATAACTAATTTTTTCAACTTGACAAGTATTTTTTTGACCCTTGGACTTCTCTTCTCCTCTCTCTCTCTCTCTCTCTCTCTCAAGTCTATAAGAACTAGCCATTTTGGCACTGTATTAGATGCTCCACTTGAGTATGGAAAATCCATGCTCATTTGTATTCCTTTTGATCAATAAAATAACTAGGTGTTACCTCTTTATTACTATTCATAAATGTCTTCCACTTGAATGATGAATCTTGTTTACTGAAGATTATAGATTCTTAGCATGTGGTCTCATTCTTTCACCTTGTTTGCAGTTGGAAAACTTCTTTTTATAGGGCATGTGAAGTGTTTTAGGAGATTTTAAAAATTTAGTGAGTTGGTATTTTTATTATTTCTATTCAAGGCCTCTTGTCTAGTCCTCTTATTTTTACACATCCATCCATGACCTCACAATGTAACATTGATGTGAGAATATGAAGATTGAAGGAGTGTATGTTTTATTTTGTTTCTTGTTCTCAAGTGTGTAAATCATCAAATTGATCTGGTGTATCACCTCCTTAGTTTATATTTTCTTTCAGTTATCTCTCTCTCTTTTCACCTCCCAAAATTTTAGTTGTAGTTTGATCCATAGTGGTACATCAAGGGAGCTATCCCTATCTAGAGACTCACATCATTCCTTAGGCTACCCACAAGCCTATAGATGATTCCATTGTGCCACTTAGATGATGAGAGCCGTGTCATCTCCTTGAAGGGTAAAAATCCAAGTGACAACATGATATTTTTTACACATCCTTTGAAACAGTTACTTCAAAATTATTTTTTTATGGTTCATGAACTCTGTGATTAAAATAATACCCCAAAATAAGATGAATTATGCATATTTTGTGAATAATCTATATAAATTGTGAATAGCTAAAAGTTATGAATAGTTTGAAGTAAAGCAATAGAAAATGTATGGGATCTTCTCTATTAAATGAAGGGGATTTAATCCCATGATTGCTTAGGTACTTATGATAGCCTATAAAATATATAGCCAATCGAATGATATGCAAAAACAAAATTTAAATAATTTTAAATGTGTTTAAGATTCAAAAATTTGAATTTTATACATATTTTTCATTGTGCATCACAAATTTAAATTTTGAATGATATGTAATACCAAATTTTGAATCGATTTAAATGCATTTAAGATCCAAATATTCTAACTTTATGTGTGTTTCTCATGATGCATTGTAACTTTGAAGTTTGAATGATATGTAATACTGAAGATTGAACAGTTTTGAATGTGTTAAAAATCTAAAGATTTAAACTTTTATGCACATTTATCATGATGTATCACAAATTTGAAATCTGATTAATATATAATACCAAATGAAGCTTGAATGGTTTTGAATGTGTTTAATAACCAAAGATTCAAACTTTATGAATATTTATCATGATGCATCATAATTTTAAAGTTTGAATGATATGTAATACTGAAGCTTAAGTAGATTTAAACTTTATGCATGTTTCTCATGATACATCATAACTTTAAAATTTTAATGATATGTAATACCAAATCTTAATTAGTTTTGAACATATTTAAGATTCAAAGATTTAAATTTTATGTACATTTATCATGATGCATTATAATTTTAAAGTTTGAATAATATGTAATACAAAAGCTTAAATGGATTTAAATGTGTTTAAGATTCAAAAATTTAAATGTTGTGTATAGAACTCTCATGATGCATCTCAATTTTAAAATTTGAATGATATGTAACATCTAACTTTAAGTATTTTTGAACATGTCTAAGATCCAATGATACAAACTTTATGCATGTTTCTCATGATGCATTGCAAATTTAAAATTTAAATGATGTGTAATACCAAATTTTGAGTAGATTTTAATGTGTTTAATATCTAAAGATTAGAACTTTGTGCACATTTTTCATGATGCATCACAACTTTGAAATTTAAATGATATGTAATACTGAATCTTGAGTGGTTTTGAATATGTTTAAGATCCAAAGATTTAAAGTTTATTCACATTTATCATAATGCCTCATAACTTTAAAATATAAATGATATGTAATTCCAAATTTTGAGTGGTTTTGAATATTTTTAAGATCTAAATATTTTAATTTTATGCACATTTGTCATGATGCATCACAACTTTGAAGTTTGAATGATATGTAATATAAAATCTTAAGTAGTTTTGAACATGTTTATGATCCAAAGATTTGAAATTTATACATATTTTTCATGATGCATCATAAATTTAAAATTTGAATGATATGTAATACTGAAACTTAAGTGGATTCAAAATCATTTAAGATCTAAAAATTTAAACTTCATGTGCATTTCTCATGATGCATCATAACTTTTAAATTTGAACAATATTTAAGACTGAAGATTAAGTAGATTTAAAAGTGTTTAATATCTAAAGATTTAAATTTTTATGCATATTTATCATGATGTGAATCGTCAGCAATTTTGAACATGTTTAAAATCTAAAGATTTAAATTTTATGCACATTTTTTATTATGTATCATAACTTTGAAGTTTGAAATTATATGTAATACTAAAACTTAAGTAATTTTAAACATGTTTAAGATCTAAAGATTCAAATTTTATGCACATTAGTCATGATGCATCATAACTTTGAATTTAGAATGATATGTAATACTAAAGCTTAAACAATTTTTAAAATCTAAAGATTCAAACTTTTTATGCATTTATCATGATGCATCATAAATTTGAAATTTAAAATTTATATAAAATTTGAATCTTTGGATCATAAAAGCATTCAAAACTGGTCAAGCTTGGGTATTACATATCATTTAGATTTTGAAGTTGTGATGCATATTGAAAAATATGAATAAACATTAAATTTTTGGATCTTAAACATGTTTAAAACCATTTAAATTTTAGTATTACATATCATTAAAATTATAAAGTTGTGATGCATAAATATAAATTCACTTAAAGTTTAAATTTTTAGATATTAAACAAATTTAAAACTACTTTAAGATTTGATATTACATATCTCAAATTTCAAAGGTGTGATGCATCATAAAAAATGCATATAAAGTTTGAATCATTGGATCTTAAACATGTTGAAAACTATTTAAGCTTTAATATTACATATGATTCAAATTTTAAAGTTATGATGCATCATGAAAAATGTGCATAAAATTTGAATCTTTAGATCTTAAACATATTTAAAATTTCTTAAATTTTAGTATTACATTTCAATCAAATATCAAAGTTGCAATGCATCATGACAAATATGTATAAAATTTAAATATTTAGAGCTTAAACACATTTAAATTAGCTAAAGATTTGATATCACATATCATTCAAAATTCAAAGTTACGATGCATCATGAGAAACATTAATAAAGTTTAAATCTTTGAATGTTAAACATGTTCAAAACCACTCAAACTTTGGCATTACATATCATTCAAATTTCAAATTTGTAATACATCATAATAAATGTGCATAAAGTTCAAATCCTTGGATCTTAAACACATTTAAATCTTTTCAAGTTTTAGTATTGCATATTATTTATTACGATACATCATGAAAAATATGTATAAATATTAAATCTTTGGATCTCAAATATATTTAAAACTGCTTAAGTTTTGGTATTACATATCATTCAAATTTTAAAGTTGTGATGCATCATGATAAATTCACATAAAATTTGAATCTTTAGATCTTAAAAACTTTCAAAACTAATTAAGATTTAATATTAAATATATTTGAAATTTCAAAGCTAGAATGCATCATGAGAAATGCACATAAAATTTGAATCTTTGGACCTTAAACATGTTTAAAACTTCTTAAGATTTAGAATTATATATCATTCAAATTTTAAAGTTGCAATGCATCATGAGAAACATGCATAAAATTTAAATCTCTATATCTTAAAGATATTTAAAATCACTTAAGCTTTGATAATACAAATCATTTAAATTTTAAAGTTGTGATACATCATAAGAAATATGCATAAAATTTAAATTTTTATATCTCAAAGACATTTAAAATCGCTTAAGCTACAATATTACATATCTTTCAAATTTCATAGTTTTGATGCATCATGAAAACATGTATAAAGTTTAAATCTTAGGATCTTAAACATGTTAAAGACCACTTAATATTTATTATTACATATAAGTCAAATTTTAAAGTTATAATGCATGATGATAAATGTGCATAAAATTTGATTCTTTATATCTTAAACACATTCAAAACTGCTTAAGCTTTGATATTATATATCGTTTAAATTTAAACGTTTTAATGCATCATAAAAAATGCACATAAATTTTGAATCTTTGTGTCTTAAACATATTCAAAACTACTTAAGTTTTAGTATTTCATATAATTTAAAATTTAAAATTATGATGCATTATGAAAAACGTATATAAATTTTGAATATTTAGGTCTTATATATGTTCAAAATCACTTAAGCTTTGCTATTGTATATCATTAAAAATTCAAAGTTATGATGTATTATGAGAAACATGAATCAAATATTTGAATCTCAAATATGTTTAAAACTAATTAAGCTTTAGTTTTAAAGTCATGATGCATCATGAAGAACATGCAAAAATCTCAAATTTTTGAATCTTAAATATGTTAAAGACTGTTTAAGCTTTGGTGTTACATATCATTCAAATTTTAAAGTTACGATAGATCATAAGAATGCACATAAAGATTGAATTATCAGGTCTTAAACACTTTCAAAACTACTTAATATTTTATATTACATATCATTCAAACATTAAATTTATGATGCATCATTAAAAATATGCATAAAATTTGAATCTTTAGATCTTAAATATGTCTAAAACTGTTTAAGCTTTGGTATTATATATCATTTAAATTTCAAAGTTGTAATGCATCATGATATATATTTATAAATTTTGAATGAATTTTTGGGTATTAAACACATTCAAAACTACTCAAGTTTTGGTATTACATATCATCTAGATTTCAAAGTTGTGATGAATCATGAAAAATATGCATAAACTTTGAATCTTTGGATCTTCAATATGTTCAAAACTACTCAAACTTCGATATTACATATCTTTCAAATTTTAAAGTTGTGATGCATCATAAAAAATATGCACAAAGTTTAAATCTATGGATCTTAAACACATTCAAATCTACTCAAGTTTCAGTATTACATATCATTCAAATATCAAAGTTATGATGTATTATGAAAAATATGCATAAAATTTGAATCATTGGATCTTAAACACATTCAAGACTTCTTAAACTTTGGTATTATATATATCATTCAGACTTAAAAGTTATGATGAATCATGACAAATATGCATAAAGTTTAAATTTTTGAATCTTATATTACGTTCAAATTTTAAAGTTGTGATGCATCATGAAAAAAAATGAATAAAATTTCAATCTTTAAATCTTAAACATGTTCAAATCTACTCAAATTTTGATATTACATATCATTCAAATTTA
Source organism: Torreya grandis (assembly GCA_037957365.1). Classification (NCBI taxonomy): domain Eukaryota; kingdom Viridiplantae; phylum Streptophyta; class Pinopsida; order Cupressales; family Taxaceae; genus Torreya; species Torreya grandis. Next base: position 598,054 of record JARHVA010002684.1, read on the forward strand.
AAAGTTGTGATGCATCATAAGAAATAAGTATAAAACTCAAATTATTGGATCTTAAACATGTTCAAAACCACTTAAGCTTTGATATTATATATCATTTAAAATTATGAAAAACTCACAAAATTTGAATCTTTAAATCTTAAAGACATTCCAACCACTTAAGCTTCAGTATTACATATCATTCAAATATTACATACCATTCAAACTTCAAAATTACAATGCATCATAAGAAATGCATATAAAATTTAAATCTTTAGATCTTAAATATATTCAAAATTGGTCAAGCTTGGGTATTACATATCATTTAAATTTTAAAGTTATGATATATAATGATAAATATACATACACTTTGAATTTTTAGATCTTAAACAAGTTCAAAATCACTTAAGCTTTAATATTACATATTATTTAAATTTTAAAGTTGTGATGTATCATTAAAATGCACATAAAATTTAAATCTTTGGATATTAAACAAGTTCAAAACCACTTTATCTTTAATATCACATATCATTTAAATTTTAAAGTTATGATGCATCATAAAAATTTTACATAAAGTTTAAATCATTAGATTTTAAATATGTTCAAAATTTCTTAAGCTTTGGTATTACATATAATTCAAATTTTAAAGTTGTAGTGTATCATGAGTAATATGTATAAAATTTGAATCTTTAGATCTTAAACATATTCAAAATTACTTAAGTTTCAGTATTACATGTTTAATTATCAAAATTACAATGCATAATAATAAAAATGCATAAAATTTGAATCTTTGGATCTTAAACACATTCAAATATGTTGAAGCATCAGTATTACATATCATTCAAAATTTAAAATTATAATGCATCATGAGAAACATGTATAAAGTTCAAATCTTTAGATCTTAAACACATTTAGAACTACTCAAGCTTTGACATTAAATATCATTTAAAATTCAAAGTTGTAATGCATAATGAGAAATGCACATAAAGTTCAAATCTTTAGATCTTAAACATATTCAAATCTACTCAAGTTTTAGTATTACATATCATTACAATTATAAAGTTATGATAGATCATGAGAAATATACATAAAAATTGAATATTTAAATCTCAAAAATGTTAAAAATTCCTTAAACTTCAGTATTACATATCATTCAAATTTCAAAGTTATGATGTATCATGAGAAATATGCATAAAATTTAAATGATTAGATATTAAACACTTTCAAAACTAATTAAGATTTAGTATTACATATTTTTCAAATTTCTATGTTATAATGCATCATGAAAAATATAAATAAAATTCAAATCTTTAGACCTTAAACATGTTGAAAACTTCTTAAGCTTCAGAATTACATATCATTAAAATTTTAAAGTTGTAATACATCATGAGAAACATGAATAAAGTTTGAATCTTTGGGTTTTGAAGAGCTTTAAAAAAATTTAAACTTTGATATTGCATATCATTCAAATTTTAAAGTTGCAAGCATCATGAGAAATGTGGATAAAATTTGAATCGATGGATCTCAAAGACATTTAAAATTGCTTAAACTACGATATTACATATCATTCAAATGTTATAGTTGTGATTCATCATAAAAAATATGTATAAATTTTAAATCTTAAGATCTTAAACATGTTAAAGACCACCTAAGCTTATGTATTACATATCAATCAAATTTTAAAATTATAATGCATAATAAAAATGTGCATAAAGTTTGATTCTTTGGATCGTAAATACATTCAAATATTTTTTAAATTTGATATTACATATCATTAAAATTTTAAATTTTTGATGGATTTTGAAAACACACATAAAATCTATATCTTTGTATCTTAAACACATTCAAAACTGCTTAAATTTTGGTATTACATATAATTAAAATTTAAAAATTGTGATGCATTATGAGAAATATGCATAAAGTTTAAATATTTAGATCTTTAATATGTTCAAAATCACTATAAGCTTTGGT